>LR812527.1:24972551-25572551 GCA_903798195.1 Danio kyathit
ATTATTGTAAGTTATTTGTTAGATTATCTCCAGATTTGGCTTCAGTACTGACTAAACTAATGTATATGCACAAATATAATATTGTAAAGCTTCGTTTAGAAAATATTTGTAAGCTTCCTTTAATTTAAATTATTTGTATAAGTTTATGTGTGTGTGTGTGTGTGGGGGGGGGGTGTTCTCATATACTAAACGCTGTATAAAATGTTGTGAAATGGAATGGCATTTGAGGTTGTAGAAAAATAAAACAACCAAAAGAAAATACTCTAACATACGTTTTTTTTTGCAAGGATTTTTTTTACAGCCAACATATAAAATTATTTGTATGGGATCATTTGAATTAAATAAGATATATAGCTCAAATTTCAGTAAACAATAATATTAATTATTTAAAATGTGGCATATGACACTTTAGTCCACGTAACCTACTTTTAAAATTGTATGATGATGTTTACACATGTAAGTCTTTCTTGAGTTTAGTACGGTATTTAATCACTTTTTTGGAAATAAAAGTCTGTGTGGTTTCCAAATGCCGTAACACAGTAAAAACATTTCCCAGTTATGCATTCAACATGACTACAACAAGACCAAGCATGATTTTATGCCTACAGAACTTTGTGGGGATTTTTTCGGCAGAGTTGTTACAACATGATCTCAAATCTTTTCACATTTTAAAAGGTCTTCTGCTAAATAAATGAGACTATGAACTTGCTGTTGCATTTTTATTCTGTAGTTAAAACATTTAAGTATGTAAATAAGACATGAAGACATTAAACCAACTTCAGAGTCTGTATCTTAATATAAATATTTATTTTTCAAAATAAATACTAATTGTATGAGCTCTCTTTGAAACATGCTAAACAATCAGCCAATGGGGTAAGCTTACCCCACCACTGGCTGATTATTTTGTTGGTTTTTAGGAGAAACTCACTTAATTTTTACTTGTTTATTCTGAAAGAAAATACTTTTTTTTGCTTGTCTAGAACATGCTACTTGTTTTAGGATTTTTTTAATAATTAGAATAGAAACATTTAATTATTTTAAAATATTTTTGTTCTACAACCTAAATGTTTGGGAATAAGGAATTATTTAGGTGGATTCAACGAACTAAATAGAGATCAGAACATATTCACAGCTTTCATTTAACAAAATTGAAACTGCGCTTGACATACCTTTTTGGATCTTTTTTTCTAATTTCTCTCAATTCTGTCAGAATGGCTGAAATCTGAAATAAACGACAACACAAATAGCAAAGTGATATATCATCCAGTTTTCCAGTTAATGATGCAAAATTACAGTTGAAAAACTCATTTGTGTTTTGAGCATGATTTGTCTTCTGCTGAGAGTAATTTGTTCATATATATTTACATGTTTAGGTTTGCGGAAGAAAAGTCTAGAGAATAAGGTCACCTTTTGAAGTGATTATTATTGCATTTTTAGAGCAAACTTTTATGAAAAGTTATCGATACTGACTGTTTAATTACTTTATTAATTTGCACAAAGAATTGTGGGGCACAGGAAAAAGTTGAGTAATGGACATACATTGACCACAGCAATGTGAGACCAAGTTCACCTTAGTGCTTTCACGAGTGTCCTGGAAGAGCTCAGAGGAGAAGCGGCTGCCATTGAGGGAAACAGCGTCTTTATTCTCAGAGTCTGAGGGTTCAGACAGAGACAGAGCACACAGCTGCCCTT
Organism: Danio kyathit; assembly: GCA_903798195.1. NCBI lineage: Eukaryota > Metazoa > Chordata > Actinopteri > Cypriniformes > Danionidae > Danio > Danio kyathit. The sequence goes on from LR812527.1 coordinate 24,974,244, forward strand.
CTAGAGCCACACCATCACCCTGCAGCTCCGACTGATCCAGAGTCTGCAGAAACACAAATCATACACCACTGTCTTCAGTACACAGGTGTGTGTAAATTGGTGCGTGTGAAAGAGGAAGCGTAACCTTCTTGAGCAAAGACAGGTTACAGCAGCACTGTCTGAGGCGCAGCAGCAGTGACAGAATGTGGATGGTGCTGGAGGCCTGAGGCTGTTGAGAGGAAGACTGAGAGTCCTGCTGAGACATGCCGAACTCACAGGCAACTGACACACAAACACAAACAAACAAGATCTCAGTTGGCAAGATCTCAGTAATTGAACATTCCACACAGTCCCTGAATGCTATTTAACTTTAACAATACCCATACATCTATATAAAATACAGAGCTGTGCCAACAAAACAAATTGTTTGAGAAATCGATTCTGCATTGTTTCAAAGATATTTAAAATGCATCACTATTCTCTCTTGAATGAAATTCTGAGCCTACTGTTTAACAGCAAATGGTGCTCTAGGCTAGTTTTTAACAGTGCAATCAAATGTACACAAGGAGCAGTAACTCACTTAACTCGTTTCCATCTTTATTAATGATTATTTTAGGTTAAAGTGGTATTTGTAAGAAATTTGAAGCAAATCGATTATAGCTGTTTTTAAAGCATACAGTGCCATCTGCTGTTAACAAACTAAGCTGAGAAACTATTAAAGAAAAAATAGCGATGCATATTTAAAAACTCATAAAATGCCAATTCTGTCAGCATTTACTCACTCATCACTTTTTACAAACCAGTTTGAGTGTTTTTGTTCTGATGAGCACGAGATGAGATTTTAAAAGAATGTTGGAAACCTGTTACCATTGACATCCATAATACGGAAATCAAATAATAAAGAAGTCAATGGCTACCAGTCTCCAACACCAGTAAATGATGACAGAATTTTCATGTTCGTTTGACCTATATTCTTAGTTAATATTAACATCTAGGGCTGCAAATGGATTCCTCAACATTGAATCAATTCCAAACTTTTTGTTCTGCTCTAAATCAAGAGAAAACATATGATACATTTCAGATAGTTCTCTTAAATATATATTTTTTTAATCTTCAATGATTTGTTTTTATATCACTGAGTAATTTCTAACAACTGGTTATGATTTGTAATGCTAAAACAAATCATAGATTACAGGAATGTGTTTTGTATGCTAACTTTTGTTGGTTTAAATTAATGATCTTTTTATACAGTTTTATTCTGTAATCCTACATTTCTAATTGCAAATGATTGCCACATACTGATGCTATAGACAAGTTTCTTATACAAAAATTTGCACACATTATATAGACATTGATACACAAATGTATGCATTTCATAAACCACATTATTTAGCATTACTTGGTGAAAACATGATGTCCACAACAGAAGATTTTGAACAGAAACTTGATGCAAATTTTTCTTATGTCATTTTCATTTTAAATACAATTGTACTTTATCAGTCATCAATTCCAATAACAGGTAGAAATAAATTCTAAAATCTGAGTCTATTAATACCAGAACCAGGAAAATTCTAGTAAATATACATTCCTTTGAGACTTGTCATAAAAGTACTTAGCAGAACATGGCAGTTTTAGTGAGAACATTATTTACGTTCACAACAAATTAAAGAACAAGCACAAAGATAAAGACTCAACACTTGACTTAATTAAATCTACTGTTAAGATTACCTTTCTCTAAAGGATTACTGTTGTCCCCCTTTTTATTGTTTCCTTCTTCATGTCTTTTAAGATAGTTCTGCAGTGTGGACCTGAAAGGGAATGTACACAAAAAGTCAACATAAATCAAGTCAGTTTTTAGAGTGTTTATACAAATAAGTCTGTTTCAAAGCATCTTTTTAAAGCATTACAAGAGTGCCATTATACAGCACAGTTCAGTTCAGTGTTGAATCTGTTCAGTTCATTCATTATGAAACAATTTCAGGTGGCATTCAGTGTTATCAAATCAATGTTAGTGCTGATTAGTTGTGTATTACACCCCAGCTAAGTAAGCAAAAGACAAGTAGGAAAGAACTCCAATTCAACAGAAATAGCAGCTGACATATATGGACAGGAAAAATTTTGAAATAACAGATTTTTAAAAATGTACAGAATAAACAAACTGACATGTACAGAATAAACAAACTGTTCAGTGACACAACATACCTGGATTGTGCAAACACAACATCATATACAGCCTGCTCATCTTCAGACAGCTTCAAGCGGTGAATCTCACATGTGCGATCAGGCAGAGACACCTGACATACTGTAGAAACACAGAAACTTTCAGGTGGCCAACATGATTACCACCACCTTAAATTACCAATATGTAAAGTTTTCTAAATACTAAAAGTGTTCAAGGTTCTGAGAACAACACATTGCATCAGTGTGTACCAGTGGTTTTCCAGTATCGTCCAGCTGGTCTTTGGTCCTGCGAAGCAGCAGAGCTCTAGTGAGGATATTCAGTCTCTCTCCTCCTCTTTTTGAGCCATTATCCACCTGAGCCTTCCACAGTTTATACTTATCAAATGGAGAACATCTCAGAAACCTGCAGAGCATGTGCAAAAAAACCCAACTGTGATTCTCTGACACAAAATAAACTACAACGATGAAGTACTTCAAGTATTGTGTTACAGATTTGTTTTGGTTTTTAACTCTTTCCCAGTGTTTTTTAAAAAGAAAAAAGTTTCCTTTTTAAATGCAGGTAGGTTTCATCAAAGATGCAACATTTTTGACATTAAACAGAGAAAAACAATTATCTAACCTTCATATATAGCATTAATATAGTGCATTTTTAAGATATATAGCGTATTTTATTAACAATTTAGTAATAATTAAGAGTATGTTTTACTCTGTCTCTCTGTCTCTTTAATGCTATGGTGCTCCTTTCCAAAATGAAGCTACAAAGAGTTTTGTTTGGTCATGTGACGATAAACTGATCATACTTGAGCAGCGAATACATGTCCAGCAGGTTGTTCTGAATGGGGGCTCCAGTAACAGCCCAGCGAGATCGGGCCTGTAGCTTACACACCGCCATGGACGTCTGGACTTTAGGGTTCTTAATGTTGTGGGCCTTATCAAGATCCACACATGCCCAGGCTACACGTAAAAAAGGAGGCAGATCTAAAGCCTACAAACAGAAGCAAAGCAACATCTTAGTGGTGCCAAATCCAATATCTAAAACATCTCAGCTTATTAAATGAATCACTAAAACAACGACATTGCAATTCATACCACATGATCAGAGTCCTTAGAGGGTTTCTCTGCATCCTCCTTCTGCACAGGAATCTCCTTAGAGACCAGGCTATAAGTAGTGATCACTACATCATGCTCAGCAAGTCTGGGAGAGACACAGATTTACAAGAGAGGATGAGAGATTAAGCAACATTACTAGCAAAAGCATAATTTAAAAGACAGAAAAAGACAAGCTGATTTGTGAGCTGCAGCATACAGGTATGTACTGTGACTTCAAAAAGTATTGTATTGCACTTAAAATGTGAGAATACTTTTGCAAAATAAAACAAAATATCAAATAAATCAATAGCAACAATCCAGAAGTGTTTATATTAAAAGTAAACCCTGAAGGGAGCTGACTTTATATAGCCACTAAAATGCCTCTGGAACAAATTGGTAGATAGAAAAAACTAAATAAAAAACAAAGGTCACATGTTGCCAAATGCTTTGTTATTGAGTATTTTATGTAAAAGCAATTTTATATGCAAATTAAAGTGTCGAAGTAATTTTAGGCAGAATATCTTTTATGTAGACATGAGAGTTTTGTTGGTGGTATGTAATTATGTATGTGTGAAGCCTACACGCTTGCGCTCCTTTGTCGATTGGGGCCATGATACAAACACACAGTGAGGCGACACGCTTGTCTCTTCACACGCTTGTCAATCTCCTTCTTTTAGTGATGCACCAGAGAAGCAGGACAGATGATCAGCGTCCCCTGAGAAACCACTATGGATGAACCTGAAGATGAAAATCATGATACATAAAATCCAACATTTTTGACAGTTAGACAACACATCAGAAAAACCCTAACTCTAGTTAAATGAGATATAAAATAGTTATTAATTAAATTAAAGTTAGCTATTAATTAATAGTTAAATTACACTAACTATTAATCAGTGATAGATACCATGTTTAGAGATCCACTCCTCCAGTTTCTCATCCTTCTTCTGAGACAAAACGAGGGAGATCATTGTGAGGGTCTTTCCCAGGCCCATGTCATCAGCTTAAAAAAAATAAAGACAACTTTATGACATTTAATAAAATGTGGTTTCATGTTCCTACAGTTATTAGTTCTGTAAATTTATATATATAAATATATATATATATATATATATATATATATATATATATATATATATATATATATATATATATATATACATACATACATACATACATACATACATACACACACATATATATATATATATATATATATATATATATATATATATATATATATATATATATATATATATATATATTAGTGGTGGGCCGTTATCGGCGTTAACGTGCTGCATTAACGCGAGACTCTTATCGCGAGATAAAAAAAATATCGCTGTTAATCTATTCTCAAAGTTGGGTTGGGAGCTGGGTCTATTTTACGCAAGCTATGATGACTTTCACCTTGATAATGTATACCTGATGGATGTATACCTGACCGGTGAGCCGTCTGACAAAAGAGTGCCCTTCTGAATCAGATCAGCAGGATGCCTGACTTTAGCTGCAGTTCGGCAGTTTCACTTTAACTCATGAACATTTCATTCATACCCTCGTGACAAACTGGGGTATTAGACGCAAATAAGGAGTAAGGACTGGTGAGAGTGTTATGGAATTTAATAATGCACGACAAATGGAAAGAGAAAAAATTCCACATTTCGCGGTGTGTGTTTGTGTGTGTGGTCCTTTACTGACAGCTGCATGTGGATCTTGTCGGAAAATATGACGAAAGGTCCTAAAGACCGCGGTGTTACTTCAATAATGCCACTAGTATACTCCACATGTCTTAATTCCATTTCTGTTCTGTTCAGTTATGACTTTAGTCGGATTAAGGTAATCAAAAATCGCTGTTTCGAGCCCATGTAGGCCCACAGTTCAAAATTCATGTTTAACTGATTAAACAGTTAGTAAACACATTGAACATAATTTATTTTCATCCCCAATTATTATAGTAGAACAGTTTCTCAAGCAGTTTTTGATGCATTTTGGAAACAGGAGATGAGCCCCTGGTCTAATTCGCCACCTGGCTTGAGAAACCTGTTCTCAAAGACTTATTATCTGGAAAGCACACATATTCTGTATGCCTTCGGCAGAATTCAAATGAGCCATTTTAATCTAGATTAATTTAGATTAAAAAAAATTACGTCATACGCTAATTTGCATATTACTGACGTCATCGCGCTCTACCATTTCTGTTTGTTTAACAGCCTATGGTAAATAAATGGGGTATTTTATATTCGCACTACGCTTTATGTAAGCTTGTCAATTTAACTAAATGTATTGCTGTTTGAATGCAGTATATCATTATAGATGAGTAGGGAATTTGCAGTAATCTCTCAGACGTAATATACTCAGACAAGTTCTGAAACTCACACTTAAAACATCTCTGATTGTGCAACAAGAATAAACGGTCAAATTAAATTGTTAAAATAAAGGAGAAGCAGATCGGGTTGACGGTACAAGGGAAATACTTTTAAACTGCCACCTGTTCTAAATCATTTGCCGTCGGTACGCAGAGAGGTGCTCTGCTCTCAGGCTGCAGGGGAGGCTCATTGAGAAGAGTAGGGACGGCACAGTAATTGACAAACGACAGTCTATAAAAATCGCCAGTAACACACAAAAAAGTCGGCAACTAAGTTGGCAACACTGGCGCAAACTGAAGAGCGGGGAGCGGGAGGAGTAAAGAGGTTTAGAGGTTTGGGGAGATGGGGGCGCGCGAACTCTAGCGCGCGACCGGAAGAGCACAAGCGCCAAGTAAGTTTCAGCCCGGACTGTACCAAAATGTCGAGGAGCGGGGGGCGGGGGAATTCCGGGAGTTTACCGGGAGACAGAACAATACGGGAGACGGGTCTGAAATACGGGAGACTCCCGGGAAAAACGGGAGTGTTGGCAGGTATGGGTGCGTTTGACTTCATGCAGCGCTGCGCAGATCGATCGAAATCTGTCTTAAAGCGGTGCATGCCGGTTAGAAATTTTGGCCGGATTGATGCTGCGCTGACACCATGTGACTGTCACATGTGGCATCAAAGTACCGCGACAGCGCTCCGAGATCAGACGATTGAGTCAGCCCGCGCAGCACCTGAAGAGCGCCTGCTGGAGCTGCGATGACGACACTGATGTTACACGATTGGCCGAGTTCACAGCATGACAACAACCACATGTGTTTCAGGTTTATTACTGGACAAATTCTGATTCGCAAATTTAAAAAAAAAACAATCAACTGTACACATCATGCTTATTAAAAGACTACAAATATATTACTGCAGTGTCATCTTTTGTTAAATAATTTGTCTAGATTGTTTGAACAGGTTTATGCAACCTTTTTTTTTATACAGACTACTGTATTATACATTTTAGTGAATGACCAAATATTAACTCAAATAAGTCTTACAGACTTATAATAAAATAATTATCATCATTGATCCTGACACCCCTATGAATATTTCTTAACAAATTAAGTAAAAAATATTTTATTAAATACAAAAATACATGATTATAAAATCTTTTATTCCCTGTCAAGCCATTTATGCAGAAATGTTAAAAATGACTGTGATGTACCTGCTCTTTCTGGGTATTTTCTATTTAGTTATTGTGGTCAGTTTGTTCAATCTCTATGGATTAAAGTGCTTTTTAAAAAATGTTTTTCTTATCCAAAATAATCATTGTTTAAGACTTAATCAAAACCCCTTGTTTTGGGTTTTACACTAATATATATTGGAAAGTTATATATTTATGAATGTAAATAAATGTAAACTCTTTTTTAGCGTGTTCAGACAAGCACTAGAACAGTATTGACATACCGTTTAACATCTAGTAGCCGAAACACTGATGCTTAAACTCCAAGAATTTGTGCTTATTGTTTTGTTTAATAGGCCTATCCATGGATATTTATTTTCTTTTATGTGCTCTCTCGTTTTCCACTTATTTCTCATGTGTTTGTTATGTAGGCTACTTAAATTTAATTCATAATTCCCTTGTTTAAAAATGAACTACAGTTAGTAGAGACTGTATTCTGTTTTATGTGTACTGTAAATCTTTTGTTGTTATTGCAATAAATAAACAAATAAATAAATGATCCCGCCATGTGATCGGTCATCATGAGAGCAGCAACTTTGAGCCCGAAGTGTCCGGCTTATATATATATATACAAATACATATATATATATATACACATGTATATGTAATGAGAAGGGGTGTGGTCTAATGACATCATAACCCTATATCAGGTGTGCATAATTATTAGGCAACTTCCTTTCCTTTGGCAAAATGGGTCAAAAGAAGGACTTGACAGGCTCCGAAAAGTCAAAAATAGTGAGATATCTTGCAGAGGGAAGCTTCTGAAGCATGATCATCAAACAGTCAAGAGTTTCATTCAAAATAGTCAACAAGGAGTTTGTGTATTGGCCAAGTATATGCACTAATGTTTGGCAGCACTGTAAATAGTGTAAATTGTGTCAGCAGCATAAAGCATCAAATCTAAAAAGAATGTTCCCATTGTTGAACCTGGTTATATCATCGGTATGGATATCATGGGATCCTTTCCACGAAGCACTCAACAGAATGAGTATTTGCTGGTCGTAGTAGGCTATTTCACTAAATGGGCTGAGGTTTTCCCTATGAGAGCAGCCAAAGCAAATACCATTGCACAAATCCTGGTTGAGGAGATCTTTACAAGATGGGGAACTCCAGCTTACATAGTATCAGATAGAGGCACACAGTTCACCTCTAGATTAATAGAGCAAATTTGTGGTAAACTTACCACCGCGTGTCACCCACAATCCAATTTAATGGAATGAATCAACAGAAACTTAAAGTCCATGATCGCATCTTTTGTAGTGGGAGAACCACCTTACTTGGGATCAATGGATCTGTGAGTTCAGGTTTGCTTTAAACACAGCGTGGCATGAGAGTACAGGCTTTGCTCCAGTGGAGATAGCTCTCGGACGGCAATTGAAGGGTCTACTTGAAAGAGCACTGCAAGTTTCACCCATTACCAATCAACCCAGCAACAATGTGATCGAACACCAAAAACTCTTGTATGATCAAGTGAGAGAGAATGTAGAGAAGGCACAGGCCAAACAAAAAAAGTATTATAATCTTAAAAGAAGATCCCAAGTCTTTAAAGAATGTGATTTTGTTTGGGTACGTACTCATCCATTGTCTCATGCAGATGAAAGGTTCATGGCAAATATTTAACCTAAATGGCAGGGGCCAGCTAGGGTGATTCAAAAATTAGGGCCAGTGAATTATAGGGTGGCAATGGTAAATAACCCTAACCAATGCGATACTTATCACACTCAAAATGTAAATTTCCTATGGTAAATTTTAAAACCCAAAGGGAGGGGTATGTGACAGGTAAATAATGTTACTATTGTTATTTTCTGATTTATTTATTTATTTTCTTGCATTGTGTATTATGTGGTATGTTGACATGTTGTAATATTCCTTCCGACCTCTGGGGGGCGCTAGGTTGATTTGCACATGTATAAAGAGCCACTTACCATAGAATAAGATGAGTGTTTGGTATGCATCATTTTCGCTACCGGCCTTCGCATTTGGTCCAATGTTAAGAACTGTTGCAGTTATCACTCAGTAAATGTATGTGTCTTCATCTGATGTGTTGTAATAAGCAGTTACATATGTTGATTTTGTTTGTTTGTTTGAGAGAGGACTGTTTGTATTTTGCTATCCTTATGCATCTTAGATGCTGACTTTACAAAATGTCTTGTTTTTTTGTGATTGATGTTTTTTTGTTTGATGCTAAAACAACACATTGGCGTAAAATAAAAAGAGAGTTCAATTGCTATAATTTGTTTTAAGAGTGTTTATTTAGTCAGCCAAATTTCTGTAGAACCCCTCAGAGTAATACCAATTCAAGAAGGAGGTGTTGCAATGTGTATATGTATAGAAAATGTGTATATAGAGTGTATTGTGTGTAAATGTATGGAATGTATATGTACAGACTGTCTCATGTGCGTGTATGTATGGTGTGTATTTGTGTAGAATGTATAATGTGTGCAGATGTATGGAGTATGTATAGAGTGTATCGTGTGTGTATATGTATAGAGTGCATCATGTGTGTATATGGACAGAAAATGTGTATATAGAATGTATCATGTGTGCATATGTATGGAATGTATATGTGTAGAAAATGTGTATATAGAATGTATCATGTGTGCATATGTATGGAATGTATATGTGTAGAAAATGTGTATATAGAATGTATCATGTGTGCATATGTATCATCTTATATACAGCAACTTCCAGTAGGTCAGTGGTAATGTCACTCACCTCTTACACCAGAGATTCGTGTTCTATACCAGACCCTGACACGAGTGTATAATGTGTGTGTGTGTATATATGTACAGAAAGTATCATGTGTGTATATGTATAGAGTGTATTGTGTATCTGTGTAGAGTGTATCATGTGTATGAAATGTATCGTGTGCATATGTATGGAGTGTAAAGTGTGTATTTGTATAAAAAATGTGTATATAGAATGTATCGTGTGTGTGTGTGTGTGTATGTGTAGAAAATATGAATATAGAATATTTCATGTGTGCATACGTATAGAGTGTACAGAAAATATGTATATAGAATGTGTCGTGTGCATATGTATGGAGTGTGTATAAGTATAGAGTGTATCGTGTGTATGTGTATATAGACCGATCGTGTGTGTGTGTGTGTGTGTGTGTGTGTATAGAATGTATCATGCATGTAAATGTATAGAAAATGTGTATATAAAATGTATCATGTGTGCATATGTATGGAATGTGTATGTGTATAGAGTATCATGCTTGCATATGTATCATCAACTTCCAGTAGCTCAGTGGTTACGTCACTCACCTCTAACGCCAGAGACCCGGGTTCTATACCAGACCCTGACACGAGTGTATATGTACAGAATGTATCATGTGTGCATGTGTGTATATGTATAGGAAATGTGTATATAAAATGCATCATGTGTGTATATGTGTGTAATTTATATGTATAGAGTGTATCAAGTGTGTATATGATTAGAAAATATGTATGTATATGTATGGAGTGTATCATTTGGTATATGTATGTGTGGAGTGTATCTGTATAGTTTGTATTGTGTGTGTGTATATGTACAGAATGTATCATGTGTGCATATGTATAGAGTGTATCATGCATGTATGGAGTATGCATATGTATGGAGTGTATCGTGTGAATATGTATAGAGTGTGTATATGTATAGAAAGTATCTAGTGTGTATGTGTATAGAGTGTATCATGCATGTATGGAGTGTATATGTGTGCATATGTATGGAGTGTGTATATGTATACAGGGTGTCATGCGTGCATATGTATCATCGACATCTGGTAGCTCAGTGGTTTCGCCACTCACCTCTTACGCCAGGGACCTGGGTTCTATACCAGATCCTGACACAAGTATGTATGGAGTGTATCATGTGTGCATATGTATGGAGTGTATATGTATAGAGTATATCATGTGTGTTTATGTATAGAACGTATCATGTGTGTATATGTATAGAAAATGTGTGTATGGAATGTATATGTGTAGAAAATATGTATATAGAATGTATCTTGTATAGAGTGTGTACATTTTTACAGAATGTATCATATGTATAGTGTATCATGCGTCTATTTCTATGGAGTGTGTATATGTGTAGAAAATGTGTATATAGAGTGTATCATGTGTGTATATGTATGGAATGTATATGTGTAGAAAATATGTATATAGAATGTATCATGTGTATGTGTAGAAAATGTGTATATAGTGTGTATATGTATAGAATATAAGTATAGTCTGTATAGAATGTATCATGTGTGCATATGTATGGAATTTGTATAAGTATAGACTGTATTATGTGTGTATATGTATAGAATGTATCATGCGTGCATATGTATCATTAACTTCCAGTAGCTCAGTGGTTACATAGCTCATCTCTCAAGCAGGAGACCCCGGGTACTATACCAGACTCTGACACAAGTGTATCATGTGTATGTATGAAGTGTTTCATGCATGCATATTTATAGAGTGTATATGTATAGAAAATATGTATCATGTGTGTAAATGTATACAGTGTATCATGTGTGTATATGTATAGTTTGTATCATGTGTGTATGTAGTATATGTGTGTATATATATTGTATCATCTGTATATAGTGTATATGTATAGACTGTATATGTGTATATAGAATGTACCATGTGTGTATATGTATGGAAAATGTGTAAATAGAATGTATCATGTGTGCATGTGTATAGAGTGTATCATGTTTATATGTATAAAGTGTATATGTATAGAAAATGTATGGAGTGTATGTGTATAGATTGTGCTTATGTATGGAGTGTATACTTTGTATCGTGTGTATATGTATAGAATGTATCATGAGTGTATATGTATAGAGTGTGCATTGTATGGAGTGTATACTTTGTATCATGTCTGTATATGTATAGAATGTATCATGAGTGTATATGTATAGAGTGTGCATTGTATGGAGTGTATACTTTGTATCATGTCTGTATATGTATAGAATGTATCATGAGTGTATATGTATAGAGTGTGCATTGTATGAAGTGTATCATATGTGTATATGTATGGAGTGTATTGTGTATATGTATCATCAACTTCCAGTAGCTTAGTGGTTACATCACTCACCTCTTACGCCAGAGAACCGGGTTCTATACCAGACCCTGACACAAGTGTATCATGTGTTTGTATGGAGTGTATCGTGTGGTATATGTATAGTGTATATGTATAGAAAATGTGTATATAGAGTGTATCATGTGTGTATATGTATAGAAAATGTGTATAATATAGAATGTATCGCATGTATATGTGTAGAAAATGTATATATAGAATGTGTGTACATGTATAGAGTGTATCTTATGTATCATCAACTTCCAGTAGCTCAGTGGTTACGTCACTCACCTCTTCTCTACACGAGTGTATGTGTAGAGTGTATCAAGTGTGCAAATGTATACAGTGTATATGTATAGAAAATGTGTATCATGTGTGTATTAGTATGGAGTGTATATGTATAGAGTGTATCGTGTGTTTATGTATAGAGTGTATATGTATAGAAAATGCGTATATAGAGCAGGGGTTAAAAACGAAAAAATCTAATCGGTTCACTCCGTGCAGAATTGATATTTTTTTTGTTTCTGTTTTTGCGTTCTGTATTAAACAAAATATTCCAAAAACGGTTTCTAGAAAAAAAAAATGGTTAAGAATGTTATTTTATTACAAAGTATTGCAGGGCTCTAGTGATGGGATAGCCTGGCTGTGCGTGTGATTTAAGTTGGTCAAATTAATTTTGTTGATATGTTTTTTTGCTTAATCAGGTGAGTTGATGCGTTTTCTTTTTGATTATTTAATGGTTTGAATATTTGTAAACCTTTGGTTTAAAATATTTATCGCTAAAACCATTATATATCTATTTTTGTGAGCATTACTGTGTACGTCGAAGATGGCGTCTATAGTAGACACATTCCTTCTGAAGAACTGCTTTCATCGTGCACAAAAGAGCAGTTATTGCAAATTGCAGAGTCTTTTGAAATCGAAATTGCTCCAAGATATAAGACTTTGAAGGAAACTCTATGAAATGTGTTAAAGGGTTATCTGGTGGAATTGGGCATTTTAGAAATGCCTACAGAGACTGTTAGTCTTGTGGAGGAAGTGGCTGATCCTTCAGTAAGTGAAAACACTATCCGTTTGAAAGAATTAGCATTAAAAGAAAAAGAAATTGAGTTAGAAAATGCTAAATTAGAGTTGCAAAAGCGTGAAATCGATCATCAATATGCACTAAAGCGCATGGAATTAGAGATGAGCGGAAAAATGGTAGTCTAAATTTGACGTTGGTCGAAATCAGAATATGGATCCTCCTTTTTGTGAAAAGGATGTTGAGAAATATTTTTGTCTCTTTTAGAGAGTCGCTGCTTCTTTGAAGTGGCCGGAAAATGTTTGGTCGCTGCTGTTGCAGTGTGTACTGACTAAAAGCTGGTGAAAGGTGCTATATTAAGAGCATACGAGTTAGTTCCGGAGGCATATCGACATTTTGGCATTATATAAAGCTTCCAAACCAGTCTTATTTTGAGTTTCCGCGAGAGAAAGAGATTTAGTTTGATCGGTGGTGCACGTCTCAAAAAGCCAAGAGTAAAGAACAAGTGAGACAACTTAGTCTTTTGGAGGAGTTTAAAATGGTATCTTAAAGATGTACGACCAGATTTTGCAAAAATTTTATTGGCCTGGATTAAAGCGGGATGTTGCACGATTTTGTAAGACTTGTCACATTTGTCAAGTTGTTGGAAAACCCAACCAAACTATCCAACCTGCACCACTTTATCCAATTCCAATGGTTTCTGAGCCTTTCGAACACATTTTAATCGACTGTGTAGGACCTCTTCTATGTTCAAAATCTGGCTGTAAGTGTCTTTTAACGATTATGTGTGCGACTACACGTTTTCCCGAGGCAATTCCTTTGCATTCTGTAATCGCTAGAGTGATCACCAAAGCGCTGGTTAAGTTTTTCACAGTCTTTGGTTTGCCAAAAATTCTTCAGAGTGATCAAGGAACAAATTTTACATCTCAAACGTTTTCTCAAGTACTGAAACTACTCTGTATAAAACATAACGCCTCCACTACGAATCATCCAGAAAGTCAAGGTGCTTTGGAGAGCTTTCATCAGACTTTAGAGTCTATGTTGTGTATGTATTGTTTTGAGCTCGAGAGAGATTGGGAGGAAGGAATTCCGTGGTTGCTTTTCGCTTCACGAGAGGTGATTCAAGAATCACTGGGGAGCCCTGCAGAACTCGTGTTTGCACAGAATTTGCACAGTCCTGTGGCCGTATTAAAAGAGAAGTGGCTCTCTGATTCAAAAAGCACCACTGTTCTTGAGTATTTCTCACAGTTTCGTACACGTTTATACAGAGTGCGTGAATTGGCAAAGCAAAATCTTTAAAAAAAATCACAAGAAAAGATGAAAAATTGGTTCGATAAAAAAGCAAGAGAACAAAGTTTTAGCCCTGGTGACAAAGTTTTGGTGTTATTGCCAGTGTCTGGTGGGTCATTGCAAGCTCATTATAGTGGCCCTTACGAGATCAAAAGGAAACTGTAAGATCGAGATTACATCATCCATATGCTCGATCGTCGAAAAAGTTTGAGAGTTTGTCACGTAAACATGATTAAACCCTATTATGAGAGAAAGTCAGATACTAGAAAAGTTGAAAACATCGTACACTTACCAGTTCAAGAGTCTCTATCTGTGGGTGTGTTTACATCTGAACCAGTCAATGAAAAAGATGTAGAACCATCTAGATGTACAGTTGAGGGTAGGTTGAAAAATTCTGAGATGCTCATAAATTTGACTAGCCAGCTACCACACTTGTCTCAAACTGAGAAAGCTGAAGTCATTGGGTTAGTGAGTTTCCCAGGGTTGTTCAGTGATATTCCTGGTTTAACCTCAGTTATTGAGCATGATATCGATGCCGGTTTTACCCAGCCGATAAAACAACATCCATATCGTGTTAATTAATTCACTTAAAAGGACATTTCTGCAAAAAGAAGTTGAGTAAATGTTGGAAAATCACATCGCTGAGTCCTGTACTAGTCCATGGAGTTCACCGTGTTTGCTGATAGAAAAATCTGATGGCACATTTAGATATTGTACGGATTATTGACGTGTAAATGCCGTAACTAAAAGTGATTGCTATCCTTTGCCAAGCATAGATGATTGTGTGGATCGTGTAGGTTCTGCTACATATGTTTCTAAACTCAATCTATTAAAGGGTTATTGGCAGGTGCCATTAACTGAACGTGCAAGAGAAATATCAGCATTTGTCACCCTGGATGCTTTTCTTAATTATAGGGTGATGGCATTCGGGATGAAAAACGCTCCAAGTACTTTCCAACGGCTCGTTAACACCGTGTTGGCTGGTGTGCCAAATTGCGAAGCGTATCTGGATGATGTAGTGATATATGGTTCCACATGGCAAGAGCACATGAGTTTACTTCAACAAGTTTTTAATCGATTGGCAGAAGCTAAGCTCACCGTTAACCTGCCCAAATGTGAATTTGGTAAAGCCACTATTGATTACCTGGGAAAAGTAATTGGTAATGGTGAAGTGCGCCCAGTTGCTGCTAAGGTGACGGCGATTTGTCATTTTTCCCCTCCGAAGGACCGTAAACAATTATGCTGTTTTCTAGGTATGCTAGGTTACTACCGTTCATTCTGCAAGAACTTTGCTACGGTTGTTTCTCCGCTAACTGATCTCCTAAGTCCAAAGACTCAATTTGAGTGGTCCGATGCATGCCAATGTGCATTCGAGAATTTTAAGTCTTTGTTGATTTCAGCTCCAGTGTTGGTTGCGCCAGATCATTTGAAGCCATTTAGTCTTGAGGTGGATGCAAGCGATGTTGGTGCGGGAGCTGTCCTCCAGCAAAGAGTTGCTGATGAAGTGGAACATCCGGTTTGTTACTTTTCAAAGAAGTTTACTTCTACTCAACGAAAGTATTCTACTATTGAAAAGGAGGCTTTAGCAATGGTTCTTTCTGTGCAACACTTTGAAGTTTACCTGTCCAACTGTCAACCGATTGTTGTATATTGTGACCACAACCCACTCACTTTCTTGAACACTATGCGTAACTCTAATCAGCGTCTTATGCGCTGAAGTTTATTCTTGCAGCTTTATGACATTGACATTAAGCATGTCACAGGTTATAACAACGTGGTGGCTGATGCACTGGAATAAGTGGGTAAGGCGCATGACATGGTGTTTGGGAAAATGGTGTTTGAATATGGTGTGTTTTAGTGGTGATGGAAACACTTTTGGGGAATTAAGGTGTTACATGTCCATGTATTTATTTATTTATTTATTTTTGCTATTTTGTCGCCCTGTAGTGTTTTGTTGCTGTCTTTGTTTTTGATTGAGTAGACTCCTTCGCACCTGCGGATCATTGACCGCCAGCATTATAAGAGCTCATGCTGCAGCACTTCAGTGATGGGGATTTGAGCAGCCGTCCAGACGTGGAGTTGTAGAGTTATGAAGTCATATCAGGATGAGACCACAATGGTCTTTGCTACGTTTAAAATAATATTATAGTAGGCTACTTAGGGGTATGCGGGTTCAAGTTTTGCGGATATTTTTTCCTCATCAACATGCTTCAATCAAATAAATTTTGCAGCTCTGAACACAACTGAAATAGTATGTAATAAAAGTATAATTACACTAAGCATGTTGTCAATTACATCTCATCCCACCCCAAATTTCTTCTTAATTTCATTTTCCTCCCTAATTGATTATAGCACCTTGACATCCCTTCTTTTGTACTTTTTGTACGTTTGTCAAAACAAAATAATAGCTATAGGAGTCCTAAAGGGCAAAAGAACTTTATAATGCAACCACTTCTCACATGCATACTGTGAGAGGTGTAAAGTCTGTCTTTGTATAAACAATTGACTAAAATTGCTATTACACCTCTCACAAAGTGAAACAAAAAAGACTAAAATGTTTAGTGTAAAAAATAACTTCCTAAAATGTTCTACTTTATCAAAATGTTATGGGCAAACTTTTTTGTAACTAAAATTAAAATAGTTTTGAGCAAAAAAGTTACCAAAAGGCCTGATGTATGAATATGATACATAATAAATTTATAAAAACATGTATATGGTAGGTGACGCAGTGGCGCAGTAGGTAGTGCTGACGCCTCACAGCAAGAAGGTTGCTGGTTTGAGCTTCGGCTGGGTCAGTTGGCATTTCTGTGTGGAGTTTGCATGTTCTCCCTGCGTTTGCGGGGGTTTCCTCCCGGTGCTCCGGTTTCCCCCACAGTCCAAAGACATGCGGTACAGGTGAATTGGGTAAGCTAAAATTGTGTATGAGTGGGAATGAGTTTGTATGGATGTTTCCCAGAGATGGGTTGCAGCTGGCAGGGCATCCGCTGCGTAAAACATATGCTGGATAAATTGGTGGTTCATTTCGCTGTGGCGACCCCAGATTAATAAGGGACTAAGCCGAAAATAAAATGAATGAATGTATATGGTATAAAAAATTGATCTTGATAGAAGGATTAATAAACATTTCAGTTATAAAAAATGTGAATACTTTGACTATTTGTTGATGTATAAGTTTAAACAGGGTTAAGAATCATTATAATCAAGTATATAACATTTATATATGGGGAATTTTTTAATCCAAATATTATTTTCTATTTTGACTTAAATATATTCAGTTCTGTACTGTCATCCATTTTGTGTGAACCCTCTTATTTTGGCTAAATAATTAATAATAATAAATAAATAACATTTTTCAGATTATTAATAACATAGGCCTACTTCAAATTATTAAAAGGTACATTTTTAAACGTTCCAGCAGGTGGAGTCATGTGCACATGAATAGAAGTGGCTTGGTGTTTATAGGGTGTTGATCATGAAATAGCCTACTCTTTTATGACCTAATCATTTCCACAAGCAAGCACAGATTCTAACCCGTGACCCATATCTCATGTTACTGTATTTGTCTTGTATTTCATTGTAAATTAGTGTTTGCAGGTCAACGTCATCTTTTTGGTTTTATATAACAGATTAATATGTTATAACAAGTTATAATAGTCATCTACATGTTACATCTTCAGAAACGGTTTATTATGGACATTTTCTCTCTTAAAGTTGCGGCTATATTCAATACATTGTAGCATGTCAATTATAAACATAGCCTACTATTACAGTATAACAATCAATCAAGTCAGTCAGTCAGCACTTCCTTCCACTGAAAAGGTGGCTCAATGGTTAGCACTGTCACATCACAGCAGGAAAGTTGCTGGTTCGAGTCACGGCTGAGCCAGTTGGTGTTTCTGTGTGGAGTTTACATGTTCTCCCTGTGTTTGCGTGGGTTTTCTCTGGGTGCTCCCCACAGTTAAGGACATGTGCTATAGGTGAATTGAATAAGCTGAATTGGTCGTAGTGTATGTGTGTGAATGAGAGTGTATGGGTGTTTACCAGTACTGGGTTGCAGCTGGAAGGGCATCCACTGTGTAAAACATATACTGGATAAGTTGGCGGTTCATTCCGCTGTGGCGACCCCTGATGAATAAAGGAACTAAGCCGAAGAAAAATGAAATAATTCAAAGTTAACAAGAAAATACTAGGGTCTTTTTCCCTTTTAAATTTGGTACATTTTCATCAGTTGTTCTTAAAGTATGTGCATACAATATAAATAATTTGACTCATATTCTAATTCCACTGTCACTTCAAGTTAACACTAAAACCATAATAAATAAGATCAAAGTGAGGAACAAAAGATGCATAAATTGAGAGGCTTGCTTTATTTTGCTTTATTTGTTTTAAGTCAGGGTGACGTGGTGGCGCAGTAGGTTGTGCTGTCACCTCACAGCAAAAAGGTCGCTGGTTCGAGCCTCGGCTGGGTCAGTTGGAGTTTCTGTGTACAGTTTGCATGTTCTCCCTGCATTCGCGTGGGTTTCATCCGGAAGCTTGGGTTTCCCCCACAGTCCAAATACATGCAGTACAGGTGAATTGGGTAAGCTAAAATTGTCCGTAGTGTATGAGTGTGAATGAGTGTGTATGGATGTTTCCCAGAGATGGGTTGCAGCTGGAAGGGCATCTGCTGCATAAAACATATGCTGGATAAGTTGGCGGTTCATTCCGCTGTGGCGACCCCAGATTAATAAAGGGATTAAGCCAAAAAGAAAATGAATAAATGAATGTTTTAAATTACCTTTCAGAAAAACTTTTAGGCAGTTTATCTAGTTCATTAGAACATATTGCATTTATCTGTGTCCTCCAAACAGCAATTGTCATTTTCAAGCCAGCATTTTTTTATGCATAAACAATGAAGTACCGGAAGTCTCAAATTCTCAGGAGTGCGTAAAACCTTAGATGAAAAAGCACATGCTGACAATACAAATTAAAGCATCTGCTCGGCTTACACTTCGTCTGATGTTTCTCCTAAGCAGGCAGGTAGCGATCATCTCTTCCTGCCTTATGAAAAGAGAATTGTTGAATTATGTGAAATGCCATCTGGAGCTGCATTTCATTTCATGAAAAGGACACAAGGGGACAAATACTACTCAAGGATGAGTGAAAGTCAATTGAAAACCTGTGATGAGTAATGCAGTTAATAACCACCAGTGCAATATAACCATAATGTGACATCTAGAATATGGCTTTTAAGTGTTATTATATGATAAGTTTTGACGTTTTCTGTGCTGTTATTCCAGGAAAGATTATTTACTGACAGTTACTAAATACTGTATACCTATAACAGGAAAATGTACTCACGGGTAACACAAACACATAAACAAAGAACTCTTTCTGTGCACCAAAATGGCTGCTGATGACACCGTGACGAAATTGCTGTATTTAGGCAGACAGTCTGTTTGTGCTTCGCTTAGGGAGTCAGATGCTCCCTGAAAGACTAAATGACAAGCACAAAAACAGAGTTTAGCTCACAGCTATAGTACTGAGAGACCATGAGTGCTAGCTAGCACAACAACAACAACAACCAGCCGAGACATGTTCCCTGAAGTTTGAGCCGGTCACACAGCATTTGACTTAACTTATCCGACTAGATGTAAGTCAATGAAATATTGATTATGTGGGATTGCAGCTACTGCCCTACCCATAAAGCTATGCTGCTCAATGAGAGTGAAACAGATTGAAGCTTCCACGTTTATCCGTGACATAAAAAAACCCTCCACTGCCACATCTACATGACCTACGTCTGCTCAGAGTGTGAGGTAACACATTTATTAAGAATGTGATCCGCTTGTGAGTGAAGACAGCACCGTCAGTGAGGGGATAATCCTGTTAGGGAGAGTGGCAAGTGCTCTCAGCTTCTCTATGCTTTGCTTCTCACTCATTGCCTCCCCGAGGTGCCGAAGCCCTGGAGGAGGACAGGGCTGCAGTGAATCGCTGGCTTTGAGTCTGGGGAGAAACAGGACAAAAAAGAGAGTGTGTAAATCTGAATATTATAAGCATTGCATTTCCTTAAAACGGCTGCCACCCAACCTCCAGGCAGAGTCTTTTCAGTATACGGTGTAGGTTATCACAAAATTTCACACTTTTTACTGATTTTAATATGTTGACCCACTTTTTTCATCTTTTCTATATCTGAGACTTGCACATCTTTCAGTTTTTCCTTTATGAAAATGTGGCATACAGTAAATGAATGTGTGTGAACAGTGTATATATATATATATATATATATATAGTGAGAGAGAGAAGATTTTCTCAACACATTTCTAAACATAATAGTTTTCAAGAGTTCACACTTAGCTGATGATTAATTATAAAGCTTGTTTGGCATGCTGTCCCTGGAGAGAGCCCTGAGCTCATAAGATCCTCGAGCCCGGGGCTCCCTCCCGTTGCAAGGCGAGAGGGGAGATTGAGCTCAGGTAGATCTCGAGAACTCCCCTGTCATAGTGATTGAAGAGCCGATAGTAGTTCTCTTTAACGAGGTAGGTACTAGGTAGGGAGCAAGTCTACAGTGTTGATTAGTCAATAACTTAGGTTGCATGTTTTTAATCGGTGGGAGGAAACCGGAGAACCCGGGGGAAACCCACGTGAGCACGGGGAGAACGTGCAAACTCCACACAGAAATGCCCGCTGGTTGGTAAAGCCTAGAACCATTGACATTCTTGCTGTGAGGCAACAGCGCTCAGCACTGGGCCACCGTGTCACCCATCTAGAAAGGAGGTGGGGTAGGAGTGGAAGGAGGATTCTTCAAAGCGAAGATAGCGATGATACGTAACCCGGGGTATTTGTAGTAGCTTAAGGATCGTCTGATTGGTGCATAGTGAATTTGGATAATGTGTAGAATGTAAGGATGTAGAAGCGTAAAGATAGGGGTTAAGGGAAGAGCTATAAAAAGGGATAAAGTTAGCGGAAGCACTCAACGCTGTAAGGAAGTGAAGAGGGGGCAAATATGTGCCAGAAGGGAGATAAAGGAAGAGGCGGAGGATCTCGACGCCAGAAAGAAGAAAAGGAGAGTACATGGAGAAAAAAATTAAATAAATAAAAAATTATATATATAAAGGGCCGGGGAGGGGCCATGAATGACTCCTGCGGGAGTCGAAGCTCGGGGTAACTCCTGCGGGAGTCAGAGCTGAGGGGGGCATTTCTCCTGCTGGAGTCTGGGAAAGGGAGGGGGCGGTGGAGACTACAGCAGGAGGTGGCCGGGGCGAGACTCCTGCGGGAGTCGAAGCTCGTTTTAGTCACTCCTGCGAGAGTTAGAGCTGAGGTTTGAGGGCCTATGGGAGGAGATAAGAGTGGCGGGTTAAATTCGCCAGAAAATGAGATGGAGAAAAGGGGCGGAGAATCTCGATGCCGGAAGGAAGAAAAGAAGAAGGGATAACCAAGCATGCGCGCGTATGCACACACACGGATGCGAGCCCGCGCACGTGCATAAACACGCATGCAACACACACGTGAATGCACGCACACACCTACTTATACATGCATACACACTTGCATACATACGCATAAACATATATAAATGCATATATACATGTGTATACGCATTCCTAATGGCAGGGGGGACAGTGATGACTCCTGCGGGAGTCTCGGAGTGACCCCTGCAGGGGTCAGAGCCATGGGGGGCAGCTCCTACTGGAAGCGTGACTGTGAAGGGGTGGCCGGGGATGGGCTTGGAGTGACTCCTGCAGGAGTCGAAGCTCAGGTAAGACCCCTGCGGGGGTCAGAGCTGTTGAGGGGTGAGAAGGCAAAGCATAGCAGAAAGAAAGGTTAGTAGAAGCAGAAAGGGAGCCTGGGTTTAGGGTGATGTTAAGGTGGAGGTGTCATTTCTGGAAACGGGGGGACAGGTGTTGGGTTGGGGTCCGCTTCTGGAGCCAATGACCAGATTTTCTGGAAAGAAAAAACAAGTCAGTGATTTGGTTTGCAACATGGCACGTTCAGCAGACAGTGTCGCCTCCAGTTAAAATCACTAGAGAAATTTTGAAAAAGAATAATAATTCACAGGAGGGCTAATAAATATGTTTATATATATATATATATATATATATATATATAGAGAGAGAGAGAGAGAGAGAGAGAGAGAGAGAAACTGTCATTCATGCGACATTCCCTTTCCGATCCTGCCCTCTCCTCTCCAACTTATTTGCTTGTCATCGCACTGTCTTGTCAAAAATGCCCCAAAAATACAAAAGAGAAGTGAGGAATTCAAATTTTGTAAATTTGTCACTTTAAATGTTGAGTTTTGTGGTTTTTAAAACTCTTAGCATTCTTTAATAAAGACAGATTTGCTGGAGTAGCAAGACAACAACATAATTAGTCTTGTTTTTTGATAAATGTATCAACACAAAAGTGATACTGAGAAAAAAATAAATGTTTAACTAAGTTCATAAGGTTTATCTTTTATTATTAGTGTAGCATCCTGGTTTAAAGATGATTAAGTCTTTCACTGATGGTTAAAGATTCATTTATTGGTCACACTCCACAGAATTATTAAGCATCATTGCATCATGAATCACTGTAAGAACTAGAGAGAAAATAAACAAACAACAAACACAAATGAATCCCGAAAGTTAAAACACTAAGCCAACATCTACCTTAAACAAATAAATCAAATTACCTTATTTTTCCCTCAAACCAGGAGCTAAAACTCATGAAAGAGGAATCCGTGAAGCAACCGTATACCTGTGCCTCTTTTACCGTGTTTCACCTAGCATTCCATGCTTTCTTCTCATTCATTACTACACGCAATATATATCCGGTAGGCTCCGCAAATTTGATGTCATAATTAAAGTCCCCAAACAACTTAATTTATTCAACAAATCAAACCATATACAAAATACAACAAAATAACAAAAAAATTCTAAATAATAAACAAAGTAACACATTGTTTCCAGTTTCTTTACATAAAGCAATAAACATGACCTGAAAACAAGACTTGTTATTATGTCTCTTGATATAATAATATTAAGGTATGCACAGATACAAAAAAAACACCAAAAAACAAAGTAGGAAAATTGCTTTTTGTATTGTGTATACTGCAGTAGATAATTTTAAAATATGAGTGATTTTTCATCTATAGTAAAAGTAATCGCCAAAATGCAGGGTCATAGTGGTTATTGGCATTTTTATTAGATGGTTTCTTACTTAATTGCTTAAAGTTTGTAACTTTTATGTTATCTTGACCTCTTCTGAAGTTAATTTAATTTCAATCAGCAGGTCTTAAATTGCAAATGACAGATACATAGTTACCCTATTATGCACTATAGACTGATCGATGGAAAGCTCTGGAAGATGTCTATTAGCTGCTTAAATCTGTGGAAAGGTTACTGTAAGTTTGTTTAGGCTCCTGATTGAAAACCACTGGCTTATAACGTTACTTCCTCTAGAGCTGAGATTAGTTTCATATAATCAAACAAAACCAAAACTTCGTAACATGACATCTCATCCTTCTACTGAAGAAAACAATTGATGAAACATATATATTTCATCATTTTTCTTTTATTAATGAGGAACAGGAAATTAGGATATTCTCCAGAACTATGAAATAAACAGATGATTGTGTTGTGTATTCAGCTGAGGCTCAAACTATAGTCAAACTGATATTTGTCTCAGCACAATACTAATAAAAGTATACTGTTAATTAGCATGTAACTAGTTTATCATGTTTTAATAAGACAGTTAATCTCTCTCTGTATTTTAGAAATGACAAGAAACATTTAAAGTAGTATTATAAAATTCATTAACACTCACAGCAAACACCATCAATAGTTTTATTACAATGATCTCATTCACTTTAATTCAGAATCACTCATCCCTGGAAGAGCAAGTAAACTGAGCCCAGCTTATTAGCTTGCTGTTGTGACAACATTTAGAAACATTCATTTGTATCAGCAGTGTAAAACGAACCACAAATAACATTATATACCAGGTGATAAACGTGTGCTATGATTTAACATTGTTGATGATAGTATATAGAGTATGAGAAGTTTTTGCTTACCCAAGTATGGTATGGTATGGTATATATATGGTGTGTATGGATGCTTCCCAGAAATGGATTGCGATAGCCTCACTTTATAACCAGATTATCTTTTGATGTGTCAAGGATTGACCTGAAAATATTGTATCTGAAAATATTAACATTTTGACAATACACTTAAAATGACTTTGCTAATATTTTCGATGCAAATTTGACATCTTACCTTTGGGCCGTAAATCATTAGATTAGTCTTTAAAGCCTCTTGAAAAAACCCAGGTTATGATATAAAGCTCACAATTTAGTCATTCATTCATTCATTCATTCATTTTCCTTTAGCTTAGTCCCTTATTTATCAGGGGTCGCCACAGCAGAATGAACCACCAACTATTCCGCCATATATATTACACAGCGGATGCCCTTTCAGCCACAACCCAGTACTGGGAAACAACCATACACTCTCACATTCACACACTCATACACTATGGCCAACTTAGTTCATCCAATTCACCTATAGTGCATGTCTTTGGTCTGTGGGGGAAACCGGAGCACCCAAAGGAAACCCACATGAACACAGAGAGAACATGCAAACTCCACACAAAAATACTTACTGACCTACCCGGAACTTGAACCAGTGACCTTTTTGCTGTGAGGTGACAGTGGTAACCACTGAACCATTGTGCCACCACAATTATGTAAAATCTGTAAATAAAACAAAACAACTTAGATGGGATGTTCATTTAAGTTACTACACATTAACTCTCAAACTGATTCATTAACAGAAACTACTACTCCAGCACCTGTGCAGTTTTGTTAATAACGGTCCTATAGTGTTCAACCAATGTGATTTGAACGACAGATGTGCAGCAGCTTATCATAGATAACCTTGATTGACTAGCTTAGTCACTCATAAACAATGTTTTCTTGACGTTAAACCATTGCATAGAAAGCCTACCCCTGACCAGCTTAAAAGTATCAGTCATATTGGCTGGGAAATCAACTAACCGCCTAGTCAAGAGTGGGAAATTAAACTACAACAAAGGAAACGGTTTTTGGTCTGTAATTAAAGTAATAATTTAGCTTCTCTAGTTCTTCCTCTTCTTTGGCCTCCTCTGGTGAAAATCACAGGTTAGCAGTGTACCTGTCAAGTGGCGTTTGTCTAATGACAGCAATTTTGCTAAAGAAAGGCATTTCTTTCTTGAGAACACCACTAATTGGGATCTGTGAGAATTGAAACCAATTCAGATCCAGCACTTTGAGATGTTTAGTTCAGTTGCGAACTCTCTGAAGGGTTCATGTGGATATGCTTCATATATTTATACAGTAGGCTTAAGCTTAGCACAGACCACTCTGATGCACAGATGTTTAATACAGTTTTAATAAATGTAAACAACCTCACTTTCTCTTTAACGAAGCCCTTTAGGTACATAACGCTTAACTCCACACTTGCTAACTGGAGACTGGATTTAATGGGGAGGTTAATAATGGAACCCTTCGGCACAATCTAAAACACGTCAAGCAGCAAAACGAGACGGCAAGAACATTCCCTCTGTCAACAATAACAAGAAAACTAAACACTTGCCTGGAGGCAAATGAATAAGACAGCAACGCTCACCTGAAATATTTTAGATTTCACATCGCCTGGAACTAGAGCTCATTAAAACGGTGCTGAGCCCCCATAGAAAACCACACATTTTAAAGCTCATCTATTATGGATGGCTGTAGATTGTGGTGAGAGTTGAGTGTTCAACCACTGAGAAAAACAGAAACACAGAAATACAGCAGTGACTTGAGTTTGCTGTGATGTGTAGCAGTAATACTCTATAGCAGGGGTGCTCAATCCTGTCCTGGAGATCTACCTTCCTGCATAGTTCAGTTCCAACCCTGATCAAACACACCTGAACCAATTAATTAGGACCTGAACAGCACTTGATAATTACAGGCAGGTGTGTTTGATATGGGTTGCAACAGAAATCTGCAGGAAGGTAAATCTCCAGGAACAGGATTGAGCACCCCTGCTCTATAGCATAGCTAAAAAACAAGCCCTAAACATGCGGTGTGAATTATGTACAACCTATAGTTTGAATATATGGGGTCAATAATATTTTATTTATAATAAAAATATTAATTAATTAATTAATTCATTCATTTTCTTTTTGGCTTAGTCCCTTTATTAATCCGGGGTCCCCACAGCGGAATGAACCGCCAACTTATCCAGCACATGTTTTGTGCAGCGGATGCCCTTCCAGCCGCAACCCATCTCTGGGAAAATAATAAAAATATAAAATTATGATTTAAATAAAAATGATTTTATAAATCTAATCTTTGGCAGGTCTATAGCCTCAAATGAACAATATTATATAACATATTCCACAGTGTCACTGAAAAAAAATAAATCGAAGTTGGGCAAGTGCACTGTTATCGATTTTTGTATATTACATAATATTTAACTGTAATATGAACTGTATTTTACTGTAGGACAGTTATGCAGTACAGTATTTCCCACACATACACTTTACTTATATTACCTGCCGCTCAAGTATATTTGGTGACATTTTTTTTATTATTACCATACTTTTACACTTTTTTTGTATCCGCCCAATAGCCAGACATCCACCACCGATTAACTAGTGGAAAATTTCCTCTCACCCTACATGTTTCCTCCTTTGCTGTATACTTTTTAATTTGATGATGTTGATATATTACATATTTTATACACATCTAACATGCTTTGGCAATACTGTACAAAATGTCAGCAGCAGATTTTACCTGTCAGTGGGTGCACATGGCTCCTGAATAGAATAAAAGTAAAACAAATAGTGGATTTCTTTTTTATTTCAACAATCTTTCAAAAAAACTTCAATGCATTGAAAAGAAACAGTGTAAAATAAATACAAATATTGTTAAAAATCACTTTTTTTGTCGGATGTAGGGAACCATGTGCAGGGGGTAAAAGGTGTGTTTTAATCAGTTTCTGACATTCTTTAATCAGTTTAAACAGTTTCTGACATTGTTCTTTGAGGAATCTTGGCCCATTCTCCTTTAAATCGTTGCTTCAGTTTATTGAGGTTTGTGGGTAGTTGTTTCTGCAAGCTCTCACCACAGCATTTTAGTCAGGATGAGGTCTGGACTTTGACTGGACTATTGCAACACTGCCCTCCTACCTGCCTGAATTGCTGAAATGTTCCACAATCTGAAATACTGATATGCCTTTTTATTCCGGTACAGTTACAGAAGAGTTTGTTGTCGTTGACTTAATAACTGTGAAGCCCAAAATCATCACGCCTCCACCAGCATCTTTGATTTATTGGTGTTTGCACTGATACACTCGAGAAATTACTTTGAAAAAATGCTGCTTGTTCAAACTACTTATTTAAAATGAGTTGAAACAACACAATTTCTGAGGGGACAACTTAATTGTTTTATGTTCAATCCACTTACATTTGTAAAAATGATTAAGCTAACTTAATAGATTTGTTTTGGGACAGCATGAAAGAAGTGTGTGGAATCCAGCATTTTTTGTGTGCTCTTGGATTTTCACTAAATGTGGTGCTGCGTATCATGAACAAACATCTCCACTTTGGTTTCAACTCTTCAAATGGCATAGAAGTTTTAGAAGTCTTAAGGTTTGTTCAGATGCAGTTTATTTATTTTTATTTTTTGCAGTAATGTAAAAACTGTTGCTGTCACTAATGGCCGATTAAATGCATCCTTACTGAATAAAATTATTTGTTTTTTGAAACTTTGGTTTATAATGTACAGTACACAAAGGCAGTTATTATCAGTGTTGGGGGTAACGTGAGTTATGAAATAGTATTACTTTTCTAAAGTAACGCATTTGTTTAAAAAATTACGTAATACTACTTGAGTTACTTTTTTAAAAATGTAACTCGAGTTACTTTTTTAGATTAATTAATGCGCTTTAAAAAGTTTTTTTTGCTGAATTAAAATTAGTGTAATAATCAACCCAGGCTCATTCTGAAAACGTACCTCTATATACATTTCTGGAGACTGTGAAATATGTCCAAGAGGTACTTTTTTTGCAGTTTTTGTTTTCGCAAATCCACCAGAGGCCACTGTGTATGCTTTTTGAGATCTCAAATTTCTCTCACGAGTGCCATTCAAGCCTGCTGTTATCACGTAAATCCACCAGAGGCCGCTGTTGACTGACTGTTTAACTGACTGAATGACTGACTGACCAATCGACTGACCCACCCTCCTCCTTCCCTAAACCCAACTAATTGCATTGATTGACCCGCCCACCCACTTCCATGAACCCAACCAAACAATTTTCAAAAGCAATTCAGGAAAGAAAATCACTCGACTGATTTTTACTATGTTTTCAGATTTTACCATATTTTCACCTGGTTATTTACTTCATTATTTTATTTTTTGGCTTCTGTTTTTTTTTTACCTGCTTTCTGGAACTGGACTTGAACCCCCTTGTCATGGTCAACTCCTGTCTGCATCTCTAGTCCGCCGACGTACATGGAGAGCTAACGGGACAAACTGGTTACAGCGGGAAAGCAGTGCATACGGAGGTAAGCGGTCAGCTGGTAAGCGTGAAAAGGAACGGCGTCATACTGCCCCGTATCATTTGTACCTCATACGTACCTCTGGCTACATAATTTGCGGTCTCCAGAAACGTATACAGGGCTACGTTTTCAGAATTTTAGTAATAATGTTAAATCACACTCAATGAGAGAATGAGCTCCCCACATGAAAAGACAAACCAACAAGTAAGTGCCTTACATTTCTGTGATGGAAGTATTCTTATTATTTCGAACACATGGAAGAAAAGGGGATAGTCTCAATGGACAGTGATTTTACTGAACCAATAAGACAAAAATACAAAAGTAGCAAACACATTGCTTACAACTTTCATTAATCTGTATATGGCATTTATAGCATCAGGAAGTTCTCACAAGGTAACATTATTAAAAAAAAAAATGTATTAGGTTTTTTACCTGTTTTTTTAGGGTAACTTCTTCAAAGGTAAATTAATGTGTAGATTATACAGTATGTCGTTAAATGCAGAGCTCCTCTATTTAAAAAAAAAAGAAAATTACCCTCCAATTTCTGTAAGAGATCAAGCCTTAGGTATGAAAAAGTAACTCAAAAGTAACTTAAAAGTAATGTATCGTATTACTTTACAGAAAAAGTAACTAAGTAACGCAACTAGTTTCTTGGGGAGTAACACAATATTGTAATGCATTACTTTCAAAAGTAACTTTCCCCAACACTAGTCATTATCACAAAATATTATTTTATTGTGGCTGACTGCCTCTGGGTTTCCTCCGGGTGCTTCGTTTTTCATCCACAAGTCCAAAGACGTGGTACATGTAAATTAGGTAAGCTAAAATTGTCCGTAGTGTATGTGTGTGAATGAGAGTGTATGGTGTTTCCCAGTGATGGGTTGCAGGTGTAAGGGCATCTGCTGTGTAAAACATGTGCTGGATAAGTTGGCGGTTCATTCCACTGTGGCGACCCCAGACTAATAAAGGGACTAAGCCGAAAAGAAAATGAATGAATAGATGAATGAATGACTGCCTCTGTACACTTGACATGTTGCCTGCAAGAATTCTTCAGAATACAGAGACAGCTATTAAACGTAGTTAATGGAGTAAGATGCCCGAGAGCTTCATAACAGAACGTTTGCTCAGTTTAGCATCGACGTCACTATTTTTTAAATCAATAAATATATTCAGATGAAGATTAAATCTGCTTTAACAATAAACAAAGGCAATATTATAACTGCAAAAGCATGTCTGAAGCATGACATCCTTGCTGTTTACAGTATATACAATCCTAATGGAAAAACCACACCTGTGTATGTCAGCAGTGAGATTTTAAATAGACCGATTTTTATTTTATTCTTTCATCAGATTCAGGTATGTTGACCTTGCTAAGAGGCTTGGGATGTAACTGAAGCGTACAAAATACTACTCGCATCACCGGCTGTAAACATAAACACATCCCGGTGTTTTTCCCAAGGCATGTGTCTGTATCTTTCATCTGCTTTTACTCTCTCGTCTTTAATCCATCCGTCTGATTTCTGCCACGGCCTGTCAGAATCACCACCCCGGCTCTGGATGATATTGAGCAGTGCATCCCAATGCCCAGATCCATGTTTCACAGTACCCTAGAGCCATCTCTTCTTCTCCTCACTAACATTTTTTGTTATATTACAAATGACACTGAGGCACACACCTGTGGCACAGGTTTGCTTTCATCAGAAAGTAATTCCCATTCCACTCAGTGCTTTCATAGGTCCTGTGCCACAAAGCACAGGCGGCGGTGTCAGCAAATTGATTCGACACCGTTCAGACAGGTAATGTAATGAAGGGCAGCGGCGAGACTGTATTTACAAATTCTCCCAGCAGTTTCACCTGCAGGGCCAGAAATGAGAAACACAATCCCACATATATACACATCACGGAGAGCGATGAGTATTAATATTCATGAGCAGAATGGAGTTTTAGCCGGCAAGTCAGGATGAGTTATGATAGGTTTGATGTGATTTGGTCTTGGCCCCTGGGGGTCACGCCACGCTCGCTTAGCAGACGGGACAGCAGCAGTGGACAGCACCATCTATCCTGTTATTCACGATACATGCAACAGGCCATCGCAAACACAACAGACAAATTAATTACCATTCACGCACATCGCACCACTGCTTCACAAATAGAGCAAAATATGTTTAAAAAGCACCAACCTCAAACGATTCAAATTAAAATAATGAGCCGCAGAGCTCACACGACTGCATGCGTGATTTAGCTTTAAGACCCTGTGAAATTAAAATTAGAGGTTTGTGGCTTTTTTCACTGCATGAATATTTGCTTTGATGTTGTGTAAATGCTAGTGTACTCCTAACGTTCAAATTTAGGAGATAACTAGAGTGTGAATTTACAGCTACAGAAGGTTTTGTGTAGTTTAAATAAACAATTTAATTGTTACAAATGTTTACAATAGCAAGCTTACATTAATTATTTAGCTTTTCAGCTTTCAGGTCAGATTTTTCTCCAATTATTGGAATCAACTCTTTTATTCAGCACTTTTATTAAGCTGATGCTTTTTAACATATTAGTCAAGTGATTTTTGAAGACCAAACCTAAACAAAAGTTGAAAAGTGCTGGATAAGTTGGCGGTTCATTCTGCTGTGGTAACCCCTGATTAATAAAGTGACTAAGCCAAAAAGAAAATGAATGAATGATTGAATATTTTGCAACTAAACATATTAGACAATTTAAAACTTGCTGGGCTAAAGCATTCAGTCATTTTAGTGGTCTATTATTGTCACATCATGTCTTGTTGTTGGTTTGTTTAGATCTCTGGTTTGTGCTGAGGTTAAATTTCAGTCAAAGCACACCAGAATCTGTTTGGAAGCAGATTGCGACACATCATTTCAGTGGTTTCGGTCTGCTTGTCTGGTTTGCACCAAGGTCCATATGGCAGTGTTTAAACTTTATCAAATGAACTGCACACAAAGCAATCGCTCAGCTGTTTTTTATAATCCAGCCAAACCTGCCAAGAGTTTTTCTGAGATATTTGTCCTTAAAAAAAGAATCTAACATGAGAATGACTCTTTCCACTAATAATACCAACAACTAAACGCGGTGTCCGAAAGCTTCCAATGTGGAAAGGCATCAAGGCCCATTCCAAATTCAAATTCTGCTACATTTCTTGTTTCAGGAGGTACATTTTTCTAAACTCTTTTTGAAGGCAGTATAGATGTGTCCTCCACCGCCTTTGATGTTCCACAATCCTATGCGTTCCGTTTCTGACAGCTGAGCTAAAAAAAATTAACATGCCACCTTGAAGTGCCACTTGGCTAACATTATCACACACCAATTTGGAACTTTTTTATTGAATGGCAAATTCGTATGAATTTGTTCAATCTCATTTGTACATTTTAGTATGATTTGCTCATCTCCTACACTGTAAAACCTCAAAAGTTAAGGTAACTCAAACCATTTGAGGAAACCGATTGCAACAAACCATTTTAAGTTCAAAAACTAATCCTAATGAGTACTGTGAACTTAATCTATTTGAGTACACGAAGCAATTTGAACACGGTAAACCCAATAAATGAAGATAACCAGGGTTTCCGCGGGGTCTTAAAAAGTCTCAAATTTAAAAAAAATTTAAGGCCTTAAAAAGTCTTAAATTCGCTGTTCTAGGTCTTAAATATTTTTGCACAGGTCTTAATTGTCCGATGTCCGTGTAACACTACGTCTAATGCTCATTTAAATTCTTTTTTGTTGCTGTTGCTTGGTTTTCGTGGTGTTGTAGTTCTTTATTTCACTAGTCCAATGGTAATTTGCGGTATTACAGCTACAAATGAGGCCGACATGCAGTGCGCGCGGCGAATGTGACGTCATCGCTGTGTTTGCGCAACATGATTTCGGCTGGCGGGGCTCACGTAATGTTTTGAGACTCGAGTGAACACTGAACAGTTCGCGCGACGCCGCATTTGATTTGATTTGAGTTGAATATGAAACACTTTGAAGAGATTTTATCTGAAACAGGTGTGACTGTACACGCATCTTCTTTATGATCCGTCCATGCGTGATCATAGAAATAACCAGATGACCAATAATTCTTGACTAGAAATTGCAACAGCAGTGGGAAAGGAGGAAAGTTTTTGTAAAAGTTTGGAAAAACCTGAGGGATCAGTTTGTTAAAACAAAAAAAGAGGCCCTGGCAAAAGTGGAGACCCAGGTGGTTTTAATATTACAGAATGTTTTTCCACCAGTCATAGGTTTTACACTGATGTATAGGTTACAATTTTGAATTTAAAACAATGTACAAGTTACAAACTAAAATTAAGTAACTAATTATGTCTTTGATACAGTTGAAGTCAGAATTATTAGCCCCCCTTTGAAATTTTCTTTCTTTTTTAAATATTTCCCAAATGATGTTTAACAGAGCAAGGAAATGTTCATAGTATGTCTGATAATATTTTTTCTTCTGGAGAAAGTCTTATTTGTTTTATTTTGGCTAGAATAGAAGCAGTTTTTAATTTTTTAAACACCATTTTAAGGTCAATATCATTAGCCCCCTAAGCAATATATTTTTTGATAGTCTAGAACAAACCATCGTTATACAATAACTTGCCTAATTACCCTAATCTGCCTAGTTAACCTAATTAACCTAGTTGAAGCCTTTAAATGTCACTTTAAGCTGTAGAGAAGTGTCTTGAAAAATATCTAGTCAAATATTATTTTCTGTCATCATGGCAAAGATAAAATAAATCAGTTATTAGAAATGAGTTATTAAAACTATTATGTTTAGAAATGTGTTGAGAAAAATCTTCTCTCCATTAAGCAGACATTGAGGGAAAAGGGGGGCTAATAAATCTGACTATAACTGGAAAGGACTATATATGAACCTATCAGTTTACAATATATTGATGCCCAATTTCTAGGCTTTATTGGTGATAATGGCAAATCAGCCTTAAGATGTTTGTTTGTTTTTTCTGTAGTTCAATTGTGCATTTAACCTGTCTTTAGTACTGTTCAATTTGAATACATTTATTTTACCACTAATTTGGTGATTTTGTATTTTCTCTTTATGTGTTTGCGTGTTTTTGATATTGTGATATAGGTCTTACATTTAATACTTAATGGTCTCAAAAAGGTCTTAAAAAGTCTTACATTTGACATTATGATATCTGCAGAAACCCTGATAACTGACTTTTACAAAAAATTGTTTTAATAGTTTAAAGCAATATATTACCTGGGATAGTGTTGTATATCACGCTACAAAAATAAGCTCCCATTGCATTTCCTGTACATTTTCTGTTATTATACATATTTATTTTTATATATCATATCTTATAAATTATTTCAGACTACTAAAATGTCAAAAATCACTTTGAGAAACTGTAGAGCAGAATTGTCAACATCAAAAGTTGACAGAGCAGAGATCAAGGTCCTATAATGCAATTCACAACCATGAATAAACAGAAAACTCTTGTCAGTCACAAAACAAACTGTTAATTACAGTGTACAACAACTCATATGAATTAGTCACTAAACTGACAAAATGTACACTAGTTAATTTCTGTGAGAGATCAGGCTGGCTTGGCTATGATTTTGTTTAAATATATCTTTTTGACCAACGTTTTTACATTTTGATTGCATTTCTAGCGAGAATTTAGTATTGTAGTAAGTAAATATTCTCTTATTATTCACCAAAGCTTTTTCTACTTTGCTGAACAAGATTAAATAGTTATGCTGCCTCAGAAGTCTGTCTGAAATCAGTTTCAATAGGTGCCTTCTTGCACAAACACTGCCTTCAGAGTCATTACCTGATATATGGAAGTGATGAAACAAGTCAGCTGCCTATAAGCCTTCTGACGCAGACAACTTTTCACTCATTTACTGATCATAGTTAACAAAACAGAATTGCAGAATGATCCTTTGATTTACCCTAACTATTTGTGCATTGGGGAAAATGTATTTTTTTGTTATTTTGTCTTGTTTTCCACTACATTCTTCTGAAAAATGCATCAAAATGAAAGGAGTTTAAGTTTAAAACAAGAAAAAGTAATCTGCCAAGTGGGTCAGAAAAGTAAACTCAATTTAAAGAGAAAATAAGTTATTTTCCCCCTCACTGGCAGATATTGTTTGTGTTATGTTTTCAGCTAAAACTCTCTTAATTGTGATACATTTTTTCAGGAAAGCAATATCTCTTAAATTTCCTATGTCATTTGGCTTCTCATGCAAATGTATTTTGATCTGAGAATGTTTCTACAGAGAAAAAACAAACAAACAACATACTGTACTTTGGAAGCATGTGCCAGTCAATTTCATTTATATTTCTAATAATCAGTTATGCTCATTAGG
Organism: Danio kyathit; assembly: GCA_903798195.1. Taxonomy (NCBI): domain Eukaryota; kingdom Metazoa; phylum Chordata; class Actinopteri; order Cypriniformes; family Danionidae; genus Danio; species Danio kyathit. The sequence continues at coordinate 25,009,285 of LR812527.1, forward strand.
GAGGCTAGATTTTTTTTTTCATCCAATGTTTCGTATTACATCCTATTAAATGGATATAGACATATTAAGCTTTGTATTACATTTTCTCTGCTTGTGAAAATATCTCCAAAATCAAACAAAATATCTCCAAAATCTACCCAGCTCGTGTTAACCATCAGCACTCCTGACATGCCAAATTTGAAGACTGGAGCTAACAACAGTGATTTGCAATTGCAAATATACAGACCATCATCACAAAGCACAAATACATATCTTCATCCAGCCAGCCAGACGCCAAGACTGGCCGCTGTCCACCATTAAATCAGATTTGTGAGCAGCTGGAAGGGACGGCAGCTCCTCCGCTCTGCTCTGGAGGTTAACAAGCACTGGCCTGCAGTAATAACACACCAGCCTACAACCACCAACTCATTCAGCCCACAGTCTAAAGCATCTGACTCTCTGAAGACGCTGCAAGATATATCAGATCACATCCTCGCCTCTCAGAGGTCTTTTTAAACAGGACGTTCCACCCTCGTCAAGGTCAAGAAGAAGAGAGATGCGTTAAAGTATAGGTCTCAAACTTACAAGCTCTGCACAGTTTTGCTCCAACCCTAATCAAACACAGCTGATCCAACTAATCAAGGTGTTCAGGACTACTAGAGACTGTTAAGCAGGTGTGCTAAACCATGCAGAGCTGTGGCCCTCCAGGAATTGAGTTCGAGACCACTCCATTAAGGGGATAATTCCACCTCCAAAATAATTAAAAGTATGCTTGGTCCTGCAGTCAGTATCAAGCTACGCTGTCATTTTAAAATGAAAATCTATTTAGTTGAGCTGCACGATTATTTCTTGATTTCTGTATGCACAAATTAAGTATGTATTCAATATAGGGGATAGTTCCCACAAATATGAAAACTCACTATTTATTCTCCCTCAAGTGCTTCCAAACCTTTATGAGTTTCTTCTGTTAAACACAAAGAAGATATTTTGAAGAAAGCTGAAGTTAATCTGCAGGAATAACAGATACTACTGAAGTGAATGGTTACAGGTTTCCAGCTTTCTTCAAAATATCTTCTTTTGTGTTCAACATAGGACATAAAATCAAACAGATTTGTAAGTGACTTACCTCCGGAGTATGGGCCGCCAAAGGTCGATCTCCAGAGGTACTGTATCTTTCCTGGGCCAATCTTTCTACTTGTCTCCTGGTGTAACACATCCGTGTGATGTCTGCCTCTAGGTAACGTTGCCAGGTTTCTTGGATGGCCTCTCTTCCGCTTCCCTTGGGGATTCCATCTGAGAGCCAGCCTGGTGATGCATAGGGTGTGCCCTACCCAACTCCATCTTCTCTTTCAGATTTCTGCTTCTATAGGGGGTTGGCATTTCCTTCCCCATTGGTCGGTGTTACTGATCTTGTCGGTTCAGTGAATGTGTAGAATTTTAAAGAGCCCTTATTATGGGTTTTTGAAAATGACCTTCCATGTAGTGTGTAACACAGCTCTAAGTGAAGTGAAATATCCAGCTAAGGCTGAAATCTGAAAGTGCAAAGTGTTTAAAACTGTTGATTCATTTATAAAAGCGTCGACTCATAGTGCTTCAAATGAATCGTCTTGATAACGAGTCTTCAGCCGTTTCGGTGTGACGTCGATACGAAACTTAAGCCCCACCCAATTGTTGCGCGCGCAAACCCAGGCAAAATGGAAGCCTGCGGCTCCGCCCACAAACACTAACAGATCCCGGTTGAATGAAGTCATGAAGACGCTGTGCTCAGCTGGATATTACTGAAAGTGTGAGGGAAAGTTAGTGTTATTTTCTATACCCAAAACTGTGAAGAATCAGTGGTTGAGGTTTATTTTTGGAAAAATACCTCAGCATTATAGCTCCCGCCTCATGCTGTTCACATCAATTTTCTGACGAGTGCTTCAGTGATCTACACGCTTACAAAGGGAGATTCGTGGGCCGTTTGTTAAAGGAAGGATCAGAAAAGACTGTTGATGTATGAGACTTTGTCAGAGCTTGACAGGAACTTTACCAGTACATGGATCAGTTTCTTCCTCCATTTCACAAGTGTAAGTAAGTGCAATTAAAATGGTTGCCTCTTTGTTTTCTGTAGCTTGCAAACTATGTATTTAATTGTGTTTTGTTACTTGTAACCGCTTATACTGTATCAGGTTAACTCTTTATATTCTCATATCATGTCTAAAACCACGTTAAAAACGCAACGAGTGCCGCTTTGTTTACAGACTTAAATACGTTAATGAGCTCACGTTCCACTGTCGTTTGTCATTGCTATGGCCACCGTCAACTGTTCCTACACACATGCAGCAGTCAAGGTTCAAAACAGTTCAGCTTTTGCCACTGTGTGGGTTTATAAATACTGAATGTGTGTCATGGTTAAGAATAGAGCAATATGCTGGTGTTAAACTGCATATAGCTTTAATGCACTCATGCAATGGGCTCACACACATACCTGCGAACTTCTGTCCCTGAAAATTCGGGAGACCGGGGGGGTTAGGTTCGGGGGTGATGTGTCTGAATAACATTGTTGAAAAACGGGTACTGTTTACTGTGGTGTTAGTAACTACTATGAAGCGTGTTTCGGGCGGCCGCTGCGATCAAATCCTACACCACTGATCATCAACTGCCAGCCCGCTGAGCCGTTCAATCTGGCCCAAAATCTGGATTCTGGATTCCAAAATTGTGAAGATCAAAAAGAAAATAGTGGTCCACACTATTAAAGCAACTAAAAATAAAAACAACTGAGTCTCTTGTCAGAATAACCACCATTTATGACTATATTTAGGCTACACTTTGAAATGAGGACAGACTCAGACAGACCATGTTGCGTTAAGCATTTATTGTTTCAAACAGGTTTTAGCGTAAGTGAAGACTGGGTGGGGTGTAGGCGGAGTGCGCGCGACGTGTGTGTGATGAAGAGCAAGGAGGGATGCGGTGGAGAAAGGTGCGCGACATATTTGAGGAGCGGGAGAGAGACACGCGATTACCGGGAGATTATCAATCATTTGCGGGCATCCGGGAGTCTCTATGCATTTGCGGGAGACTGACAGAACTTCCGGGAGACTTGAGATGTCTGAACAAAAAAAAAAAGGAGGAAAAACAATCTGGCATAACTTAAAATAGCATGGTAAATAAATAACCTGGTACCAGAACAAAACAGGTCACAAATAATGTTCGCACACCAAATGAAACGTTAAGTGGGCTTGAATTCAAATCACAACGCTGAAACAGGCTACTCACAGTGCTTAATCAATGGCTAAAGTTACATTTCCCCTTGTTGACTTAGCCTAAATGAGTTGAGGCAAAATATCTATTATTCCTAGTGGTCGACTGTGATATAGGTGATGGGAGCCTGAATCAAATGCCTTCAGTTTTGTAATGAAATTGAAAAAGTATAAACATTAAACAATGTTAAGCCAAAATAAGATTTTTATTTGATTTTCTTCTTGGGGGTCCGGCCCCCAAGGAGACTGTCTGGTAATACTCTGGCCCTCTGACAAATATAATTGATGACCCCTGTCCTACACCAATGTTGGCGACCCGGGGGGTTGAAATTACAGGAATTTTCTGGGATAAATAACAAAATGGGTGGGTGGCTCCCGGGGAAAACAAAATATGGGAGACTCCCGGGAATAACAAGAGTGTTGGCAGGTATGCTCATACATACACTATGCACTCTGACTACTTCAATATTGTTGATATGCCATGCTGGGCATTTCACTCTGTCTCGCGCTGAACGCTGTCGAACAATCGCAACAGGCTGTCCAGCGGTCCAATGAGGAGGGGTTTGGAAACAAATGAACCGCTGATCGATTCATATGGGAGTCGTTGGGATAATTATGTAAAAACAAATGCATATTATAAGACAATGAAAGTGTTTTTTGACCTTGCATGCATATTAGCATGTTGTTGGAGACCCTTAAAACCAAAATATGATCCTTTTTGATGTATAATGGGGGCTCTTTAATGAGACAGGTGTTGATGGAATTCTGGATTCTTCAGGTGGTAGTTTGGGTTATTGGTCATCCTCCAGGTTTCCACCACGTACAACAATACTGACTTCACAATGGAGTTGAACAGAGGGTCTTAGTGGTCAAGATCTCTCGAAGCCCAAATGTTTTTGAGCTGGGTAAAAGCGGTTCTGTATTTGTTTCACCCTGCTGGTGGATTCTTCAGGTGAGCTAAATGATTTTGGGTGAACTATATCCCTTGTCCCGAAGAAATTTATTCCTGCACTGTATATTTTTAACAGACTTAACCGCTTTATTTTCCTTTGTTTATCCTTCTCTTTTAAAACCTAGACAGTAGACAGCTATGTGTGTGTGTGTTTTACTTCAGAAGCGCGTGGCTGCGCATCTGGTGCCTCAAACACGATAAAAAAGCCACTTGTCACCACCTGCTGGTGTAACGATTTAACAGTAAATGCTGAATATTTTAGCAAATATCAAAGCCAAACCTTACAACAATACTGCAACGTGCATGCATTAAAGTCACAGATAATGACACATAGACCGTCAGTATCGTATGAATGCGTTTATTCTATTTCTACATATGCTACTGAAAGTAAAGCAGGAGGAGAACTAGAAGTTTAACAGTTTATCACAGCAAGCTCATAATTTCTTAACAGAAACTCGTCATGATGTAGATTTTTGAGTTCTGAGTTTGGATACTCAGATACACTGAACATTCTGTGTAGGCTAAATGAGTGAATGAATAAATATACTAGTTTTTATTCTTTTATTTTTTAATATAGGCAACATAAAACACTTCAAAGTAATGTTGTTTTAGTTAATGTTACTGCATTTACTACAAACAAACAACGAACAATCGATTTGTACACATTGTTCATGTTAGTTAATGTTAATAAAAACAAATGTATTCATTGTTAGTTCATGTTAACTCGCGGTGCATTACCTAATGTTAACAAGCATTAATTTGAATGTCAAATGCTGAACTAGAATGCTCTAAAGTATTGTTCATAATTAGTTCATGTTAGTAAATAGGCCTACATTAATGAAACATTTTTGTAAAGTGTGACCAAAAATGGTTTATTATAAAATAAAATAAGTTCCAATAATTTAGGAAACACTATTTCATTCATTCGTTTAGCAAATCTAATATTGATTGCTCTAACGTTAATAGACTTCATTTTTAATCATGTTTCAACTTTATGCAGTCTAGATTATAAAGATAAAATTGGCCTATATATTCTATATTTGTATATATACTCATACAACACAAAACTTCCTAAGTAAGGGTTTACTCAAATAAACAAATTAAGTAAAGTGATCACCAAATATTGAAAATGCTGCCTCTTTCTGTTAAGTGATCAGCCCACATAAGCATCTTCATTTTTGTATTCTCCGTCAGTATTGAGGTAGGCTAATATTGAGTAATAGCAGTAAGCAGTGAATCATCTGGTTCTTGGAATTCGCGAACGTTCAATATACGTCACAAATAGAACTTTAATAGAAACAGCTGCTCATTTTTTAATTGAAATTGATTCCTTGCTTAAGCTATACGTTTATCTAACAACCAAAAATTCTATACGTTTATCTCACAACCAAAAATTCTATACGTTTATCTCACAACCAAAAATTCTGCAAGTTTATAGAAACTTATGAAAATATCATGCTTCCAGTAAGTTAGGTGCTAGATGCTTTCTGTGTTTATTTAATTTTGTACTTCCCCTTTTTATTTTTTTTATTTTTTTATATTTTTATTTTAGTTTTTATTTTATTTATTTATTTATTTTTGTACCTGTTGTTCTTTAAATTTGTGCTTGTATTCCAGTCTCTTACAGATGACTTCCTGATTTATATTGTACATTTCTTCTTTTCTAAATAAAAGTTTATAAAAAAAAAAAAAAAAAAAAAAAAAGCTGAAACACTCACGCTCCACCTCACATCTGATTATGAAGCTTCCACGCAACGTGAAAGACGGGCTCTGGGTATCGTTCAAGCGCTTTATTTGTATTTTCACTGACGAAAACAAAACACGCGAAAGAGCAACAATTATTTATTAAACAATCGAGTGAATTAATAGGTGAAGGGGTTTTATAAATGACTATATCTTTGTCTTTGGACTTGGACGTAAAATGTGGAGAAATGGGAAAGATCACAGTAATAACGGGTAAGTGAGGGTCAGGTGTTTCTGTTGCAGGTAATAAAGACAACAGGGGACCGCTCGAGAACAGCTTGTGGATCATTAATCAACACATCAGTGATGAGATCAACAATCAAGTACAGATCTGTTCCATTGATAAAGATCGGAATAATAGATGTCCTTCCAAGAGGAGGGGGTGGTGGTGGGAATAGATGGATGGATGGATGGATGGATGGATAGATAGATAGATAGATGGATGGATGTTGTTTGGCATATGAAAAGAATAACCCTGTTTATAGCATGGAATAAAACTCTGTTCAAACAAAGTCTCATCTCTTGTTTATTTTGTCTGCACTCTTGTGGTTTCTTTACACTAATCTAAGACCATTAAAGTACATTAGTTATTGACATTTTTCCATACCATACAGTATATGCACATACTCTTGTTTAGCTCAAAACAACATTCTGTTGCATGTTTGGCAAGTTCCACTGCAAAAAAAGTTTTTAAAAATCTGTTAATGTTTGTTTTAATAACATAACAGTGTGCACACTAAGAAAAGCAGAAGCACAATATTATTTTTAAACCAAAAAACCAAACCACGTACGTGTTTTTAGTTTTGCCTAAAGCGTTTATCCCTTGAAATTAAATCTAAGTAATTTCTGTATCAAACCTTGTAATTTTCCCCAATACTTTTCTTAAACTTTAAACTCATCCTTCATATCAAAGTCTGAGTCATGATGTGGAGGACGTTTTTAATATCCATGTGACGACAGAAATTGATATTTCATTAAAACGAACATAAGAAATTTTCCACGACACGTCAGCGTATAGATAAAATAAAGATGTGTAGACGGACACACAGCACTGATGAGAGAAATATTATCCAGACCCATCAAGATATCGCTGCGGACGCTTGCGTACACATCCTCACACACAACACCAACGGTGACTTTGAGATGCCTGGAGCATTAAGGTTCTTTTTGAATGGCATTTCTCAGTCTGTTTGAGACCTGAGGTCACTGAGAAGAGCAAATGCAGAGGTGTGGAGCATCTGTCACTGTCTGTCTATCTTCGTTTATAAATTCTTTCTTCAGATAGAGACAGCCAAATACAAAGACATCACATCTGAGGGGAGATGAAACGTTTTATACTAATCTTCACTAGTCACAAGACTTTAGTTTCTCATATATATATATATATATATATATATATATATATATATATATATATATATATATATATATATATATATATATATATAAATGTTTTTTTTTTCCTGTGGTGTGCATCGTGATGCAACAGTCAGACAAAATAATATAAAAAGTATGTACTCCTGAGACTCTACAATCTTCACTATGATTTCTAAATACTAAAGTTTTTCTATGTCTGTCAAAACATTTGTGACTTCAGAGGTTCAACCGTAATCATACGAAGCTCCAAGAACACCAAAAAACAAAAGAAAAAACAAAATTGTAAAAATGTATCTTTTTTATCATGCCAGGGTGGATGTTTACTAGAGGTAATATGACTCTTACGTGCTGCATTGCTGACTCTAAATGTAATACGTTGCCATGACCATATTAAACGCACACCCTGACCTGAAGCAGAAGAGAATACAAAGAGGAACAAAGTCATTTTTACAGTTTATTGGGTGCACAAACGTATTCTTGGAGCAATGTTTTGGTTAATTGGTAACCGTTTAGTTTAAATAACAATTCACCCCAATTACTACTGTCTGATTACTAGGGCCATCTGCAGATTTATGTGGAATGATTTTGATTTTGGGAGTAACTAAAAACTTAAATCTTAAAATGAATTAAAAAAATACAATTAAATATTATATAATACAATAATACAATTTAATATTACATAATATATGTAAAAATACAATTAAATCTACTTGTTTGGTAAACAAAGCAAGTCTCGGTAACACTTTATAATAACTACACACTATGAACCATTTATTAATGACGTTAGTAAGCAGTTTATAACTGCAGCTACAAATGCTGTATTCTTAACTTACAACCACATTTATAATGTGCTTAATAATCGTACTTTCATACTTTGTTAATGATTCATTTTTCATTACTAGATTAAGTATTGCATTACTTACAAACCAGTTATTTAAGCATAGTTGGTGTTTTTTTATTACCATTCAGAATGAGTTAGTAAATGATTATTAAACTATTAAAATTAGCATTTATAAATCTTATTATTCAGGCATTTATTAATAGTTAATTTGTATGTTAATAAATGCTTTATTAACTCAATTTCATCAAGTTTTGTGACCTAATCTAAAGTGAGGACTATTTATGCTTTATAAATCTCTTATAAATAACAATTAAAGCCTCAGTTAAATTCTAAACAGGAAAAAAGAACACAAACGACATTATTCATTTCTATTCGTTTTAAGAAACACAAATAAAACTGTATTTAAAAAATATATATTCTTTGCAACCTTATCTAAAATAAAATCACTGTACAGTTTAAACATTGCATCTTATTATATTGTTATATTGTTGTTGTTTTATCCAATTTTATGTTGTATTTTGACACTCCTGTTATTCAGCAATGTTTAAACTTTACAGTAATTTTACATTTTAGATAAGATTGCAATGATTATTGTTCATACTGAGCCTTTAATTGTCATTTATAAGGGATTTATAAAGCATAAACAGTCCTCACTTTAGATTAGGTCACAAAACTGGATGAAGTTGAGTTAATAAAGCATTTATTAACATACAAATTAACTATTAATATATGCCTGAATAATAAGATATATAAACATTGATTTCAATAGTTTATTAATCATTTACTAACTCTTTCTGAATTATCTTAAAAACCATCGACTACTCTTAAATACAACTGGTTTGTTAGTAATGCAATACTTAATTTAGTAATGAAAAGTAAATCATTAACAAACTATGAAAGTACAATTATTAAGCACATTATAAATGTGGTTGTAAGTCAAGAATAGATGATTTGTAGCTGCAGTTATAAACTGCTTACTAACGCTTATTAATGTAGAGTTAATGCTTAACAGATAATAAATTCACTAGATGCTAATGCTTAGTAAATGATTGATAGAGTGTAGTTATCATAAAGTGTTACCCAAGTCTCTCATATAATATATTTGCTAAAAGACAAAATATTACATTACAAACTGTATTATGAATAAATCATATAAACATGCATTAATGATACTGAAATAAAAATAAAAATAGAATAAACACATGGAGTTCAAATGCAAAAACCTCTAAGTGCCATCTTAAATGTCCATTGAAATGCCTCCTATGTTCATGATGAGATTTTTTCACTTTAAAGACCATGAAAATAACTTACTCCTTGCCATAAAAGTGAATTTACCAAACATACACACAGGAGCCTGATAAACAAATGCTCGTTTTAGAAAAAGAAATGGTGAGGTTTTTGCATCTGAACTTTTCATATACAGTATTTACACACATTTATGTCAAAAAATAAGCAGACTTCAGATTTCTGCGCTCGCTGATTTCTTGTGGGCCTATTATTAAGATATGAACTGTGTATTAACACTTATAAAATAAGATCTTATACCTTATTAATTATTGATGAGCAGGTAGTTAGTGGTCGAGCTAAATGTTTTAGTTAATGGTTTGTTAATAGCGTGAATTGTACATTAAAATATGAAAGTGTGATCGGTTATTTTCTGGACTTTAAACATCTCAGGATTATTGCTGTGGCAGGCTTGTTGGCTAAAGACAGGAATTGAGTTAAAAGTGCAATAGAAGATCTTGGGAAAAGCTAATGTTAGCCTGATAGCATTGAAAGCCTATGTTCAACCCTGAAAATTGCCATCTTAAAGCCATGCATCCTGAATGCATAAATGCACACTAGACAACATTACACTCAGAAATAAACGTACGCAAGCTGTCACTGGGGTGGTACCCTTTCAAAAAGTACAAATTTGTACCTACAAGGTCCATATTAATACCTCAAGGGTACATATTAGTACCTAAAAAGTACAAATATGTTCCTCTTAAAATTGTTAGATACTAATATATACTTTTGAGGTACCAATATGGACCCTTTAAGTACAAATGCGTACCTTTTGAAAAGGTACCACCCCAGTGCCAGCTTGCATACCTTTATTTCTAAGAGTGTACTATATCACCTAACATTCACCAGAGAGAACATTTTATAAAACAGTTAAACACATATTAATACACTTAAAAATAGTTTCTAAAGACAATGCAATTGGTTATCATCTTTAAAAAAAATTTCTTATGCTGGTTTCTACCTTTAATCTCAACCCAGGCTCATTCTGAAAACGTAGCCCTATACTGTATACATTTCTAGAGAGTGCCAAATACATCCCAGGAGGTGTTTTTTGCAGTTTTTGTTTTCGCAAATCCACCAGAGGTTGCTGTGTACGCTTTGTGAGTTCTCAAAATTCTCTCGCGAGTGCCATTCACGCCTGCTGTTCTCGCCTAAATCCACCAGAGGCCGCTGTCAACTGACTGATCAACTGACCCACCCTCATCCTTCCCTAAAACCAACCAATAGTGTTTTCAAAAGCACAGATTGACCCGCCCACCCACTTCCCTAAACCCAACCAACCGTGTCTTCAAAAACAATCCAGAAAAAGAAAAGCCCTCACAGCAGCCTGATTTTTACCACGTTTTCAGATTTTACCACATTCTCACCCTGTTATTTACTTGTTTATTTGATTTTTTTGGCTTTTGTTTTTGTCTTACCTGCTTTTTGGAACCGTTCTTCACCGAATCCCCTCATCGCAGTCAACTCCGCTCAATGTCACAAGTCCACGAATGTACACGGCGAGCCACTGAACCAACTGGTAACAGCCGTCCATATAGAGGTAATGATGAGTCAGCTGGTAAGCACGGAAAGGAACAGCATCAAGCTGGCCCGTAGTGTCCGTTTTAAAGACAAAATTCAGCCATACATACCTCTGGCTACATAATTTGTGATCTCCAGAAATCTATATAGGGCTACATTTTCAGAATGAGCCTATGTCGTTTAATCTCCTGTTGCCAATCCACTGTAAAATGTGAACTCGGTGAATATGAATGCTACCACAGAGAATCATGCAGTGTGAAAACAACTGGCGTTGACTTTGAAAACCACGCATTGTGAACTCGGCATAAGACAATAGCTGTGTCCCAAATGGCACACTATGCACTATGTACCTATGCACTTACACACTCAACAGCATAGTATATGTATGTAGTGTCGACCCAAATGGAGCACTAATGGTTTTTTTACTAAGCGGAAATTTAAACTTTCCCTGATGACATTTGACGGTTGCCAAAGTAGTGAAACAAATGACCAAACTACAAAATAATACCAGCCTTGAGTATAACCGCATTCACCATCAGAAGAAGGCATAATCACTCTCGTAGGAGAATTTAGCTTTTTCAATCCAAAATAAATAAAGTAATCCAACATCAGTGCCGGAAAGCTCCGTCCCTTCCGCTACTTGAGCAAAGCTGCGACCATTTAGTGCATGAAGAGTCCAACAGTCCACACTTTTTAGACTTTTCAGTGTGAACGCACTACTTACACTATTTATACTACTAAATGGCATAAAATAGTGCATAAGTACGCGATTTGGGATGCACCTAGTGTTAACATCTGGACTGTAATTAACACATTATATAAACACAACCTAAAATGCTGTGCACTGAATGTTTTATTGCAATCAACTGACAATAGCAAAGTGCTTTTTCATAATAGCATCTGCTACAATTGAATAAAATAAGTATAGATATAAAAAACACAACAGAATTGAACAGAGTACAACAAAAACACAGAAGCATAAAAAAAACATGGCAACCTTTTTAAATATTCAGTGCACCGTTTTGGTTATTTAAAAAAAAAGAACATAAAAACCACCACTTGAAAAAAAAAAGCAGCACTGGCTGAACTGAACACACACCAACACAATATTTTTTGTCATTTGTTTAGTTTTTCTGCAGCTATACTGCCAGTACACAGCCATGACATGCAGCCCTCGAAATGCATTTACAACATTGTGAGAACGTTATGATTCAGCTGGGCATGTTGAACTACAAAAAACACTATTTAGAATTCCGAGTAATTCTGTACAGATTGAATGACAGCAGAACCGCAATATCACACTCAATGCCACACTACACAGCTCCAGCTTGAGGAAGGCTTAAAAAGTTAGAACGGCTAATCATCAGTCAAACGAATAGATGAGTTGAATCGGCGAGGCCTTCCACAAGGTGGCGATAGTGAGCATGCCATTGATCTGACATGATGTCACGACACACAACTTTCAGACATTAATAAAATGTCCCCCTTACGCATCATGCACTGTACAGTTCAACAAAATTTAGTAGATAAAGAGAGCTAAGATTGAATGTCAGATTGGTTGGGAATAACTTCCCATAGGGCACCGCACATTCGGTAGCCTAATAGTTGCCTAAACGTTCACTGCTATTTCTGCCACATTCTCTCTATGCAGATTTCTGAAGTTCACATATTCTAACTAGGAGTTGTATGATTCAATAAATAAGACGACCACAGGCTTTGAGTTGATCTAAATTTCATTTACAGAAAAGCTGCGATGTTGACTGTGGAGATCACTTGAGAGCGGCAGCGACCCAGACGACACGCTGAGAGCGACTGTGAGAACAGAGTGAAAATGACACTGTCGAAAGGTCTCCAATGTTTGTGTGTTAAGTGAAACATCCAGTTTGGTGTCGCTGTTACTAGACAACACGACAATAACCATGTTTGGTTTGAAATAAAATGAGCAAAGCTCTACCAAAATCCATTCACGCTACAGCTAAACTCTATATGCTTTCAGTTTGGAGATCCTTGAATGACACAGGATTAGTGTAACTGGTAAAACATGGCAGTGTTTTCAAAGTTGTTCATGGAAACCGATGATTTTTTTAGAGATATAATCACACTATTAGGTCTTCACAGGTTACAGGTTATGAGACGGCGCATTTAGTTTTCACAATCTATTGTTTTTTTCTCAGCTGTAACACAAAGATCGGGCACCATATTTCAAACACAAACCCATAAAGAGAAGAAGAATAACACTTGATGTGACTCCGAATATATATAAAACAAACATGTCTAATCCCTTCATAACTCATAAATACGCAGTAGCCTGCCAGTTTTACTTTCCTCCTGGATTATTACAGGGCACGTATGATGATAAAAAGGTCTTGGCACTGAGAATGTCCCTTAAGACAAAAAGTGTCCTGTCAGCCGTCTACCTTCAAGACATCGTTTTTGTTTCGTTTTTTTACAAGAAAGTCAAAAACTCTGGAGAGAAAAGCCCTTCATGCCCACTTTGTTTCAATTCAACCTTGTATTACTGAAATGTGAGGACACTGAGGTGATTTGTGGGGTCATTTGTGTAATATACAGTACACAAACAAACACACACTCTTGTAGACAAGGAAATAAATGGATCTACTTAACCTTGGGTGAAACGGGAGAGTAATTAGACAATGTATTTGAGGGCAGGTAGAAACATCTGAGCGTCTGTGATGAGGAAACCTGTCAGTATCAAGACTGTCTTTTCCAGCCAGATGATATCAGATGTTAAAAACACGTCTAATCCTTGAAATTGTGGCTTTTGAAGTTGTACTGGTCTTTGGCAGTGACGATGAGCTGGGGTTCATGTGTATCCTTGGGCAATGAGGGCTCTCTGTATCCTTTTAAACAGTTCTGCAGCGCACAAACAAAACCAATATACATCCACAGTCAGTATCCAAAGTTTCTTATGAGGAAAGATTGTCCTTTTCTTCCTTCATCCATACACCATTGTCTTTAAAATCATTCATGGTCCGGCAATGACCTTCCAGTCTCCTGAATAAAAAAATCGGCACTAGCAAAATAACAAATAATATGCAATGGCTTCCACCAGACTTCATAGACAGGAGAAAAAAAAGCAAAAAGAAAATACTTCTATCCTAGAGGGGGAAGGAGGTTGGCGTCAGTCGGGTAAAATACATCAAGGCTCACAGATACTGCAACCTTAAAGGAAAGGCTCTCACAAAAAAGCAAGAATAAAAAGTAAAATCATATATATAGATATAGTTATAAAAAAGATCAGGAAAAGAAAGCAAAGCAAATGTCTAGGCATCACCATCAGCAGTCACCGGAGTCATGGACACTTCGACTGAGGAAGGTCTTAGTCAGTCAGTCATGTGGACGGATTGACAGGCCAGGCTAGAAGCCCAGATTACTTTCTGGTGGCCTCATCAGGAAGGAGGAGGAGGAGAAGGAATAGAGAGATAGTGTTTGAGAGAGAAGAGAGTGTAGATGAGCGAGTCTCTAAATGTGAGACGGGGCTGTGTTTGTGTCTCTGTTACTCCACTGAGCCGGGGTGTAGGCTGAGGGCTGGAGGGTCCAGGCAGGTTGGGGAGTAGCTGAGATGGGGCTCTTTGATCCACAGGAGCGGCGCTCCATTCTTGCCCTCCTGGTTCTTGCTGGAGCTCCGGCTCTTGTAACGCACCAGCAGGACCGCGATGAGGAGAATGCCGAAGATGGGGAAGGGGTAGAAGAAGACGAAGTAGAAGAGCGAGTCATTGGAACAAACCACTGACTGAATTGTAGAGACTAGAGAGGAGAGAAGTGCAATAGTGGGTTAGAGGAAATTATCACTGGACTACCAGTTAAAAAAAAGAGCATGGTGTCTATTTAAAAGAGTACTGCACATTCAGCCAGTTGATCTTGCAGAATAAAGACTGTTGTGTAGGACTAAAGGGCTTTATTCTGCATTGTTCAGCTAGATGTACATTATCTTACTTTTTGCATACCTATCTGTCTATCCATCTATCCATCCATGCGTCCATCCATCCATCCATCCATCCATCCATCCATCCATCTTTCCACTTACCCTACCATCCATCCATTCATGCATCTATCCATACATGCGTCCATCCACCCATGCGTCCATCTATCTGTCTGTCTGTCTGTCCATCCATTCATGGTTCCATCCGTCCATCCATCCATGCATCTATCTATCTATCTATCTATCTATCTATCTATCTGTCTGTCTGTCTGTCTGTCTGTCTGTCTGTCTGTCTGTCTGTCTGTCTGTCTGTCTATCTATCTATCTATCTATCTATCTATCTATCTATCTATCTATCTATCTATCTATCATACTTTAGTGTATGTGAAGACCTGCACATACTGTATTATTGATCAAGAACTCTCTGTACGATGTAATCAAAGGCAAACATCTTAAAGCAGATGATGGTACTACAAAAAAAGAAGAAATCAAAAACTCAGTATGTGTGTTTTTGTATGTGTGTGTGTGCGCGGAGGGAGGTGGTGGTTAAAAAATAAGTGGTTATACAGAGATAAACAAAAAACTGAATAAAATAATCAGTGAAAGAAAAATGCAGGGACAAAAACTGAAGCTCAACTCTGCTCTAAATAGAGGGAATGTCCCATCATGTTCTAATTGGCTCTGCTTCAGTTTCTTGTATCATTTCACTTTCAGTCTGAGCAGAGAAATGACTTACAGCACTGTCTAATTAGGACAGGTGTAAAAGCAAAACAACACATTGACAACCTGAAAAAAATAGTACTTATAAAACCTCACCCTGCTCCATAACATTAACAATGGTGATTCCGGAGTTCTTGGTGGCCAGTTGGTACCATTCATTGCGTGGATTGAGCAGCCATTCTCCGACGTGACAGTAGTAATTTCCGGCATCTCTGGCCCGAGCTTTCTGGATGGTCAGACTGTACAGGTCAGATGTGGTGCGTTCAAACTGCAGGCGAGAGTTTGGACCAGGCTCCTCTGTGGGACTGCAGTTCCCATTACCAAACACTGCATCATGACCGATGGAGAAGACACACTCTTTCTCATCCTCCTCCTCTTGGCCCAAACGGTACACGTACCAGGATACAGAAAAGCGAGAATCTTTTGAGGACTGAGAAAGAATGTTGCAGCCCAGCCGGATTGATCCGTCTTCAGGTATTGTGATATTGGATTCTGCCTCTTCCACCTGTAACTTCTCCACTGCAAAACAAAACCATAATGAAAAAATCATGTCAGTGCATGGCAGCATTTCTAATCTTCCCCAGAGCCTGAAGCAGCATCTGTTGCAAAAACACAGCTACATTATTTAGAGCAGAATATCCTGGTTTAATTAAAAGAATAATTCATTAAAAATGAAAAATCTGTCATTCTGAAAAAAAAGAGAGACTTTGTTCAGCTGAACAAATAAGGGGAATGATTTTTGCTACTAAATAAAACACTCAGCTTTTTTGTCAATAGAATAAATTATTATTTTAATACATGTATTTCATAATTTTACAGAGTTTTGAATAAATGAATGCAGCCTTGAATATAGTGTGGGACTACTTTTCAAAGCACATTTTAATTTAAAAAAAGGAAAGAAAAGCATAACAAATACAAAACGACTGTAATTAAATTTATCACTGCTTCATCAAATAATTTTTTTTGCAAATAGTCTGGATCCATTTTTACACTCAACAGGCCAATTATTTTTCTTGTTATTGTCTGACAACCTATATTTTGAACAGATTTCAATTTATTTTGGCAAGTACTTCATTATTTTACCCCATGAAATGCAACAGACATTATACAACTCTGCTTTTTTATGCTGTAGCCAATATGTGGATAAATATCGTCTGCACATACATATATGCTTCTCAGCCTTAAATAAGCCAGAATAATGGTATGTATAGAAATAAAAAAAGAGTATTAATTCTAAGGCATGATAATAGACAGTTAACCACTGATTTAAATGTTACATTTGTTAAATGGTGACTGAAATTTTCTTATTTTTGTAAATAATTAAATAGATGTGAGAACTATATGATACAAACTAACTTTTTGACATTTTTATAGTGCTTCTTGTTTTTTTTTTAAAGCTTGACAGCCCCTGGTCAATTTGTTTTTGTGACAGAGCTTCTACAGTGCAACAGAATTACAGACAGGACTAAAAACAGATAATAAATATATTTTAAAAAGTAGTGAATGCAATATACATATTGACAAAGGGATGTTCAGCTATATTACTATATACAACATTATATGTGCAGCTGTTATGTGCAAATTGGCATGTAAAGTGTGTTGTTAAATAAGTGTATGTGTGTATAAAAAAGTGTATAGCAGGTAGTGATGTTGGTTCCACAATTACTATCATTAAGTGTTCATGAGATGGATTGCCTGAGGGAAGAAACTGTTTCTGTGTCGGGCTGTTCTGGTGCGCAGTGCTCTGTAGCGTCGACCAGAAGGTAAAAGTTCAAAGAGGCAGTGTGCTGGGTGTGAGCGGTCCAGAGTGATTTTGGCAGCCCTTCTGCTCGCTCTGGATAAGTACAGTTCTTGGAGAGTAGGGAGGGTTGTACCAATGATTCGCTCAGAAGTCCGAACTATTCGACGTAGTCTTCGGAGGTCGGATTTAGTAGCTCAGCTAAACCAGACAGGTATTGATGTGCAGATGACTAATTCAATGATAGAGGTGTAGAACTGTTTCAGCAGATCCTTTGGGAGGTTGAACCTCAGCTGACGAAGAAAGTACAGCCTCTGTTGAGCTTTTTTGACAATGGAGTCAATGTGAGTGTCCTGAGAGATGGTGGTGCCCAGGAACCTGAATGACTCCACTGCTGCCACCATGCTGTCCATGATGCTCAGTGGGGGGAGAGCAGGGGGGTTTCTCCTGAAGTCCACTATCATCTCCACTGTTTTGAGCATGTTCAGCTCCAGGTTGTTGTGACTGCACCAGACAGTCAACTCCTTAACCTCCTGTCTGTAAGCAGACTCGTCACCGTCCTGAATGAGGCCGATAAATGTGGTGTCGTCTGCAAAATTTAGGAGCTTGACAGAGGAGTCTTTTGAAGTGCAGTCATTCGTGTACAGGGAGAAGAGCAGTGGGGAGAGGACACACCCCTGGGGGGCGCCAGTGCTGATTGTGCGGGTACTGGATGAGAATTTTCCCAGCTTTACCAGCTGCTGCCTGTCCGTTAGGAAGCTGTTGATCCACTGACAGACAGAGGTGGGCACGGAGAGCTCAGTTAATTTGGGCAGTTAATATATATATAATATAAACAATTTACATTGTTTATATTATGTAAAACAGCATGATCATACATATAAATGTATTTTTCGGGGTTTAACAGATGAAAGAAAATCATACAGATTTAGAAACGATATGAGGGTGAGTAAATAATGAGATAACCCTAAAAAGAGATGACAATAATAATTGCCATACTAAGCAGATAGTTCACCTCAGATCTTGAAAATAAAATAAACTGTGTGAAAATGAACTTTAGAACTGTGACTCTAAACCGACACATATCAGTGATTCAGCATCTACATTTAATAATGTTAAAAAGGTTTGATATAATTAGATTATAAACCTTACCATTTCGTTGGAGTGCAGTGAGTGCACATATTCTGTGCTTCTGAATGGCTGTATTTAAATGTCTGTAGTGTTGCTTCTGGTGCAAACAGCCAAATTGCTTATTACTGCAAATCCTGCCATGCGTGTTGTTAATACATGGGGTTACAATGAAACCTGTTCACCTAATGTTTATGTTTGTAATATTTACTGTATATTATTGGCTAATTAATAACCACCTCATGAATCCATGTCTCATTTCAGAGTCTGCTACTGTCCACCGCAGGTCGCATTTTCGGTCACAGTCGCATACTTTGAGAGCCTTCCTCACTAAATGAATCAAATATGCTGTTTTCCACCAAGGCAACTGGGGGTGCTAAAATATAATTGGCTAAACTGGCATTTGGGTGGGTTAAGATGACCAAAACAAAGACAGACGTTCTGGCACGGAATGCACATGTTCAAAGCGGAATAACTGACTTTAGCATTGTTTTTCAGATAAACAAGAATGTTCACTTAGCATGTTTCTTAAATATCTGCAAACATATTATGGTATTTTTATGCTTTAGAAGAGTCAAAAACTTACATACAGCACCTTAAATATGTGACACCACTTATGATTATGATAGTTGCCTAAATAAAATTCTACTCACTAAAAATAACTTTAGTTTAGGTCACAATTCATGCTATTAACTACTGGCTTATTATCTACCTATCATTAATAAATGAACTGAGTAGGTATAAAAGTATGATCTTATTTTGCATCCCTAATCTTACCCAAAATCTAAACCCACTTCTACCTTGCTAATTATTAATACACAGATAATCTGTAGTTTATTAAGCTAGTAGTGTTAGTTAATGGATTGTTAACATTGTGTATTGTGACCTAAACAAAAGTGTTTACAACTTATTTTATGAACACTAACAAACAGTCTACTACCACTCTAATGATAGTCAGTCAACAAATAGCTGCAATATTACCTACAATCAACAAAATGTCAACAACAACAACAATAAAGTAACTGAAAAGTTTATACAAATAAAGTACAAACTTGACTCACATACTCTAACACATCCTAAAATTACCTCAGTACTCTAACAAAATACTGCAGGGCATCACAAATCCAGAGATGTGGATCTAGCAGCTCAGTATGTCACTCTCAACTGAAGGTGAGGATCAACACATTTTGCGTGAGAAGTCGCACAATCCTTCAGCAGGGTCTGAGAGGAGATCAGGCTAAAAATAAGACTGTGTTTTCCAGCAAAAAAAAATATAAGGGTCTCCTCGTATCTTCTGCTCATGAAGAAGCAGTGCAATTTGACTTTGAAGATGGTGCATTAGGAGGTGCTGAACCTTTCATCAACTATCTATTTGTAAATACATTTATATGGATGCTATTTCAGGCAATGGATGCAGCAGGGAGGTGATTTGACACTCACGCTCGCATCCCTGGGGAAATAAGACGGGAATTTTCACCAATGTATTTAGATATATTATCGAGATATACTGTATACGGTTTGTGTGTATATGAGAGGAGAAAATAGAAAATAGAAAGAGATATAAAACACAGGATTCATGAAAGACAGCTCCACTGAGGAGGTGTTGCAGACGTTTACACACTGTAGCTAGCAAAAATAAACCCACATAAACATGTTCATGGTAAAGAATAGAAAACGAATGATGCATATACAATAAGGGCTTCCATGTAAATGTGATATATGCATTATTTATTTATGATAATTGTTTTCATTTTTTTGACCAGTAAACAGAAACAAGATGCATTTTTTAGAGGAGCAGATGTCATGGCCACCTGTTCTCCTAATGCAGACTGGAGGACAAACTACACTACACAACATGTCTGTGTGACAGTGGTAAGTGGACGACCTGTATGTGTAGGGCAGTAATGCTGAAGACTGTGTTGGGAAGAAATGTGGGAAGGGTGTGTTTTATCGGTCTTATCTGTTCCTTGTTGATTTGATAAAATGCTGTCATTAAGCTCAGATAGTAAACCTTACTCCTCAACTGAACAATGCTTGACCAGCACTACATCTTCTACTATGTTTAAACAGATAGTTCCCGCAAATATTTAATTTAACTCTCTTCACTCGATCTTGCTCCATACCTTTAATTATTTTTACATTATAAAACAACTGAAGATATTTAGGAAAATGTTAGAAACCTGTATTTACTTCCATAGTAGGAAAAACAAGTACTATGGAAGTCAACGGTTACAGGTTTCCAACATTTTACAAAATAACGTCTCATGTTTAACAGATACTCTAGCTCAGTGGTGCTCAACACTGTTCCTGGAGACCTAGGTTGTTTCTCAATTCCACGAACGCAGTAAGCAGATTTGTGTTCTTGTGAAGACTGGTCTTGCTAAGTTACCTCGGAAGAACGAACTCCGGATACCGCGAGAACACAGAATGCGTCCTGTGAGAAATGAAATGCTGCATTCTTCCTGATGGTCACATGACCTTCATGCATTTTTAACCGAAAATGATTTGAACATTACAGCACTCATACAGCGATTGTAATGTTAATTTCAGCAATAAACACCTTTAATGTCTTTAAGCCTTTATAAACTTTTTCATGGTAATGTTTACTTTGACCCTTTCATTTAGAAAAACTCCTGAGGTAAATAAGTTATCTCTCTAAACTTTAATAATAAATCTAAAATCTAATCGCAATGACTTCTGGGACTTCTAGAGTGAGTTCGGTGCTCAAGTCTGCATCGGTGCATCCTAGATATCAAAAACACTGCCGGGAACTTGCACGCGTCCTCCGTTCTTGCGGTCTTGAATTTTGGAAATGAACTTTGGCAGTTGATGATGACGTGACATAAGAACACGAGGACACAAGATCGCTGGAGAACGCATATTGAGAAACAGCCCTACCTTCATGCAGAGTTCAACTCCAACCCTGATTAAACACACCTGAACCAATTAATTAGGACCTGAACAGCACTTGATAATTACAGGCAGGTGTGTTTGATATAGGCTGCAACTGAAATCTGCAGGAAAGTAGATCTCCAGGAACAGGGTTGGTCACCCCTGCTCTAGCTGGTTTGTGACAAGTGAAGGTTGAGCTATCCTTTTAAGATGCAGTAGCCATATTGTGAATTATTACAGATTAAACTGTATTCTTGTTATGATTATCAGCAACAGTGCCCACATTCTCCATCAGAAGGCACTCCAACCTGCTCCATTGTCATTCTGCCAGACTCCATTTCCCACAACCCTTTGCTCTAATTGCCATTCCATTTGTTTGTCATCACATTAACTATTTTGTTGAATATTTCCCTTTGTTGAATACTATTTTGTTGCTATTGTTTGTTATATTTTGGATTATTTAAGCTTCACACACTCACTCACACACTGCTTCAAGTCTTGCTTTGCAATGGTGGTCATTACGGAGTGCTTTTCTTTGTTCTATGTTGCTTGTTTTTGACCGGCCTGGTTTTTGATCTCGTTTCTAATATTCCTTGTTTCTATATTGTTTGCTGCCCTGATCTTCACCTGTTTGTTGGATTACCCTTTTCTTTTATTAGTTTGGATATAGGCTGGGGTTTCACCACTGTCTGTTTTGACAACACTTTTATGAATAAAACTGCATTTGGATTCTTTCTTCTGTTGCCAGACTCGGCACGGTACTATTCTTAAAAAGACCAATGCTTACCAATTCTCTTGCTGGTTAATTTTCTTTTAGAAATTGTGATAAACTACCAAAAAAGTTAAAAGTTTGGGGTATAAAGTGTTAGCTATTTATTGAGGAAGCAATAAAGACATTTATAGTACTGCAAAATATGCATTCATCAGTTAACATATTTGACAATAATAAGAACCACTATTATTAATTTATTTTTTGTTTTATTATTATTATTAGCGTTAATAATGTTGTGGTTATAAAAATATGGTGACACTGATTGTGATGATTGCACAATTGGTATCATAATATTTATTAAAGGAAATACAACTACTACTACTACTAATAATAATAAAAGATGGACAATACCTAATTATCATCATCATTATCAACAACACTATTATATATATATTTATATATATATATATATATATATATATATATATATTATAAAAGAAATTATAGAAAAATCATTATTAGCAATTCCTCGATTCCTCCCTTTTATTTTTTAAATAAAAAAATCTTCTTCTTCCTCTTACTATTATTATTATAGACCCAAGATAAATACATTTCTCCAAAAAATACATATATTAAAAGATAATTATTCAAGATTTTTAAGCAGCAGTGTTCTATAGGTCATGATGTCACTAAAAAATGTCATTTTAGGTAAAAGCGGGCCAACAAATAAATAAGAGATGCGGTTTCCAGCAGGGGTCTTTCATGCAGCTGCACAGGTTAAATAATGGGGCATCAGCTGTGTGGCATCCAGACGGGCATCACGAGTAAAACAGTGGTGAAGATTGTGTGTTATGAGCTTCTGAGGTCTACATGGGACTCCCGAGGGACTGATAACCTGTAATGTTTGCGCACAAAGCCTCTGCGCGTCTGCCTTCATGCGTCTCTCTGATAAACGCACACATGACGAATGCTTCAGCTTGGGCAGGAGTGAGCTCAGGATGGCTGCTCTCCACGCTGCTCTCAGGGGGAGAATGTTTTCACGCTGCTCTTTCCGATCCTCTCGTGGCAGATGGCCTGATAAACCCAAGAGACTGAAACACACACACCTACTGCTGATTCTCTCAGGATTCAGAGTCTGCTCTAGGAATAAAGGCCAACTCCGCTAGTTGGGTGCCATTGTAAATACTGGCTGCCTCTTTCCATGAGCAAGATAAATATAAAAAAAAGGGTAGAAATGCTTTAGAAAATGTAGATCGGGAGTCTCAGGAGGCTGATTTGTTAATTTCATTTCAATTTTTGGAACACTGATATACCCAAAAATATACTACTCTTCTAACAAAAAATAAAATGCTAAATTCTCAACATATATTACTGTTTAAAAGATGAAAAGTATATTATGCTCACAGAGGGAGTGTTTATTTAATTTTTAAAAAATCTGTAATGTTTTATTTATTTTAATATATTTTGATATATTCACGGCACATAATCCTTAAGAAACTTTTAAAGATTCTGTTTTGTTCCTGTTATTATCAAAGCTGAAAAGTTGTACCACCTGTTTTCTTTGAAGATTAGAAAGTCCAAAAGGACTGCATTTATTTGAAACAGAAATTGTATAATTTTGAAATATAATACATTTTTACTGTTACTTTGGATATCTGATAAATGTTTCCTTATTGAATACAATTATGCATAGATGAATACAAAAACAAACACATAATGAAATGCTGAGCTTTACTAGTAGAGACCTGCTATAGTTTGAAGTCCAAAAGAACAACAATTATAAACAAAAAAAAAACTTTTGTAATATTATATTATTTACTACACAACACCTTAGGTGCTATTCACATATCCTGTCTTTTGCACACTCAAGTTTGTTATTTCCAATGGAGACATGTGGCTTCTGCACACAAATACGGGCAAGTACGCCATACTTCGTATAGAAAGTACACATTTCAGTAATAATTGTAGACTAATTACCTCAGACAAACACAGAGCACCCAATCACTAAAGGGCTTTTTAAGTTTCTCCATAAATAAAACTTGTATCAGAGCTGCAGCAAGGGTTTGTCAGTGGTGGATCCTCTAAGAGCACATAGCTTAGCAATGACAGACACCATGAGAGTTTGAACACAGAAGCGTGTTGAAATTAGTAAATAAAGCCACTTAATCTATCCTTGTATACATTCCAAATACTTGGAGTAATTATTTATAAACCAACCAATCAATTAATCAATCAATCAATCAATCAATCAATCAATCAATCAATCAATCAATCAATCAATCAATCAATCAATCAATCAATCAATCAATCAATCAATGACTCTAAACTTTGGGTTGAGACTAAACTTTTTCTAAGCTGGGTTTTTCTGTTAACCTTTTATGGTGCACTCATTAAAAATAGATTTTTTTGGCCCACATCTTGGATTAAATAATGTACTGATACAACTCTGATAAATATTAATAAGCAATTAAAATAATAAAGATAACCTATGGTCAAAAAGTCAACCAGGTTGTTATGATGCCTGGTAAAACTTTTATTCTTGTTGTTATTTCTGTTGAAGAAAAACGTCATTCATTATCATAAAAAATGCAACAATTTACCCTTTCTGACTGGTAAATAAGCTCCAAATGTGAAATCATTATGTTTTTATATTCTTTTGTCATGTAGAATGCATGTGTAAACCCGCTGGTCCTGCAGCACCCAACCCGCTCCAATTCAATTCAATTAAATTCAATTCAATTCACCTTTATTTGTATAGCGCTTATACAATGTAGATTGTGTCAAAGCAGCTTCACATGGAAGATTATAGTGAATTGAAACAGTGTCAGTTCAGTTTTCAGAGATTAAGTTCAGTTTAGTTTAGCTCAGTTCAGTGTGGCTTAATAATCACTACTGAGAGTCCAAACACTGAATAGCAAATCCATCGATGCGCAGCTCTACAGATCCCGAACCATGCAAGCCAGTGGCGACAACGGCGAGGAAAAAACTTCACCAATTGGCGAAAGCGAAGATTTAAAAAAACCTCGAGAGAAACCTGACTCAGTTGGGCACGATCATTTCCCCTATGGCCAAACGTCTTGTGCAGAGCTGCAGTCTAGGCGCAGGAAGCTGGGATTGAACCAGCAACCTTACGCATAGGAGTTGGTTGATCTACTAAGGAGGCTAAAGACCATGGCCTTTAGCGTCTGCCGTTAGGGCACCTTTCAGAGGTCAGAGGAGTGAGGTTTACCTGCACAACACTTCACTAGCTGGCCTTCGTTACACTTAATTCCCTGAACCTCACTCCCATCTGGGTCACGGCACCAATGTAACCCCACCGGCTACACCACCCAACCCGCTCCAAGCTGGGATTGAACCGGTGACTTCAGAGTCGGTTGCTTTACCAAGGAGGCTAAAGACCATGGCCTCTATCGTCTATCGTGAGGTGTACCTGCATAGCACTTCACTATCTGGTCTCTATTACACATGTGTAATGAACTAACTATTTAAATGCATGATTAAAAGGTTTCGAATAAAAATTACATTAATACTTCTATTGTAGTTCTTATCTCAAATTTTTAACAATAATTCAGCCCAGCTTGCCTCAACACACCTGCAGAGATGTTTCTAGAAAGCCTAGTAAGAGCTTGATTAGCTAGCCCAGGTTTGTCTGATTGGGGTTGGAACTAAACTTTATAGGACACCGGCCCTCCAGGAACGAGTTTGGGCACCCCTGATTTAGCCTTTCTGAGAATTAGAAGAGCGTTTTCAAAATTGTGAGATATTTGTAACAAAATATAATGCTATAATAAGTTTGCAAACTCTAAAAGGGCCAGAGCAGAAATTACATTTGCATCCAAACATCCATTTGATAAGTGACTGTTCTCTTACCTGGCTGTCTTACGGCCACATGTGTGAAGCCGGAGGAGTCCTGCGCCAGTCGGTACCACTCTCCATCAGGGTCCATGAGCCACTCCTCCACCAGACAGTAGTACACTCCAGAGTCGCTGGTCTCTGCGCGGTGCAACGTGAGGCCGTACAGTCTAGGAGAAAGTCTCTCTGACTGCACACGGCTGCGCAGACGCTCTTCTTCTGCATATGCACCATACTCAAACGCCCCTGTGTGTTCAATCTTCAGCAGCAGCTCATCCGGCTGACCCGCTTCAGCCTTGCGGGCGTACCACAGCACTGCATGCTGTGAGTCCAGGCTGGTCTGAGAGGAGACGGAGCAGTTGACCCGCACACGGCTGTCCTCCAGAAACTGCAGACTCTGGTTGGACTTGTGCACTTTCAGTTTACTCACTAAAGGAGGAGGAAAATAAGAAGAAACATTAGAACAATGGACATCACATTTGTTGTGTACTTTAAAATAACTGCAGATAGTACAATTTGAATGCAATAAAAAGCCAATTAAAGGAGCATTAGGCAATAGTTGAGAAAGGCTTTTGACCACAGTGTTGGACCGAGTTCCAAAACACAGCTGCAGCTAATCAGTAGTAAGAGGCGTGTCTTCCACTCAGAAGATTCTGCTCAGCTGTTACACCACCTTATTTTAATTTATGACAATGAGAAGTAATACAGTATAAGTGAAAAAGCGCACTTTAATTTTTAATGGTGACACCCACAGACATAATAAAATATAAATCAGACATAAGACTTTCTCATGCATAGCCTCATTTCAATTTTCATATATATATATATATATATATATATATATATATATATATATATATATATATATATATATATATATATATATATATATATATATCTCAGAAGTTGTGTTGATATTATATTCCTTTTAAACCCAACATGACTTCTGATATAGAATAGACATCCCATCCTACTCCTAATTCTCTCTTCTTATAGCCATATACAGTTAGGTCCACAGGACCCTTCACCAGGGATGAAACCCAGCATCTGGTGATGTCTATGTGTTCCAAACTTCAGGGTGTAATTGACTGCAAAGGATTTGCAACCAAATATTAAAAAGTGAAAGTTTGATTGATTATTATTCTATACAATTACTTTTGGACCCTTAACAAGTGGGAGGCACGTATGCAAACTGTTGAAAATCCTACACCGTTCATCTAATTTGGATATAAATACCCTCAAATTAAAGCTGACAGTCTGCAGTTAAAGCAAATCTTTTTCGTTTCATTTCAAATCCATTGTGTTGGTGTATATAGCCAAAAATGTTAGAATTGTGTCGATGTCCAAATATTTATGAACCTAACTGTGTATGTATGTATGTATGTATGTATGTATGTATGTATGTATGTATGTATGTATGTATGTATGTATGTATGTATGTATGTATATATATATATATATATATATATATATATATATATATATATATATATATATATATATATATATATATATATATATATACACAGTTGAAGTCAGAATTATTAGCCACACCAACCCCCCACGCCCCCCTTTTAATTTTTTTTTTTCCTTTTTAAATGAAAAAATTAAAAGAAATTTTCACAGTATGTCTGATAATATTTCTTCTTCTGGAGAAAGTCTTATTTGTTTTATTTCAACTAGAATAAAAGCAGTTTTGAATTTTTTAAAACCCATTTTAAGGACAAAATAATTTGCCCCTTTAAGCAATTTTTTTCAATAGTCTACAGAACAAACCATCTTTATACAATAACTTGCCTAATTACCCTAACCTGCTAGTTAACCTAATTAACCTAGTTAAGCCTTTAAATGTCACTTTAAGCTGTATAGAAGTGTCTTGAAAAATATCTAGTCAAATATTATTTACTGTCATCACGTTATTAAAAACAAATTACTAAAACTATTATGTTTAGAAATGTATTGAAAAAAAATCTTCTCTTCGTTAAACAGAAATTGGGGAAAAAATAAAC
Source organism: Danio kyathit (assembly GCA_903798195.1). Lineage (NCBI taxonomy): Eukaryota > Metazoa > Chordata > Actinopteri > Cypriniformes > Danionidae > Danio > Danio kyathit. The sequence goes on from LR812527.1 coordinate 25,037,218, forward strand.
AGGGGGGCTAATAATTCAGGGAGACTAATAATTCTGACTTCAACTGTATATATCTATATATATATCTATATCTATCTATCTATATCTATATCTATCTATCTATATATATATATATATATATATATATATATATATATATATATATATATATATATATATATATATATATATATATATATTCTCATTACAACTAAACTGCTCCAGAGTTTGTTTCAACCAAGCTGAGATCACCTTATTAAGGTGATCTCAGATCGTTTGTTTTGATGGGAATTAGAGCATGATTGTGGTGTTCACATATACCCAAATGAACTGAGCTAAGGTGGCAAACACTCCAGGTTCCCAAACAACCTCTAGGTATGATAGCAACCTTTGAGTTAAAGAAAATGCCCTCAATCTAAAAAGACAATTCTGAGGTAGAAAATGACCATTACTTTCCTGGTTATTCTACAAAATCTTTTTTACAGTGTACTGTATGTGCTTTATTTCTATGGACCCACTCTTGTGGAAATCCATTGTTTAGATCCTGATCTGAATAGGCCAAAAACACACAAAAAAACAAAACAGATATTTCCTGTTGCTGAAGGCTTGATAGCATTGTTGGTGTTAGATGCGGCAGAAATAAGATGTCAGAAGCATTCTTATGACAGCAGGGCTGCAGGATTTTTTGGCATACATATTGGATTACTACAGGTGCGTCAGGTGTGACCGCCATCAGCAATGCCTGCTATTTCACACCATGACTGGATTTATCTTCGCCAGGAGAGCTCAGGAAGACACAATAAAGACAGCAGACACACATTCACACACTTACAAATGTAGATCATTAGATATGTCCAACCGAGAAGCACTTACAAGTAAAGAGAGCAGATGTCCTACATGTGCATCCCTGCTATTTGGCATGAGAACATGCAAATGGTTCAGGCACACTTTCAAACACATGAAACATATGCCGCTGTATCACTCCTTCCATTTCCCTCAAAAACACACACTCACCCCCACCCGCACACGCACACGCACACACACACACACACACACACACACACACACACACACACACCACACACACACACCACCTTTCATCAAAAAATACAAAATTGGAAAGGACTTCATATGATTGTTTCTTTTGCATCTTTTAATACCTCAAATTAATGAGCATCTGTGAGACTTCACATTCATTTTTTTTTTGGCTTTAATGGCTCTTTGCTAAAAATCCAATTTTCCACTGACACTTCGGCTCCAGTAATCCCATCATGCGTTTCTGCACTTCCAGCAAAGTCCCCTGATTCATCCCTAAAGCTGGACCTTCTCCTGAACAACAGCGGCATGAACACTCTCACGCTTCAAATCAACAGGCCCAAAACTCAATCCCTGCAGCAAAGCTTCTCAATTCTACAATGTCAGATCAGTTTTTTTGTATCCTTTTCAGCCTAACACATATATTTTTGTTTGTTTTAATAAAGAATTGCTTGTTTTTTAAACTACTGTGATGTAATATTCTAAAAGGTTAGTTCACAGTCATTTAGCCTCTTATGACTTTCTAAACTATACAATTTATTTTTTATTTAAATCAAATATGTGAGATTTCAGACTCTTCTGAAAGGCTATTAAGCCAAGACTCTGAAGCTTCAAAATGTTTATAACGCGATCAAAAAATAAATCCATTTGAATATAGAAGTTTAATTCAATTTTTTAAAATGACAATCAATCACATTTCTCCAATATACAGCCAAAAATAGCTTGTTTAGTTACTTAATGTTAAATTAAAGAAAACCTTTACGTTTAGTTCCATGCAACACATTTTTCTAAATCTCCCAAATAAGTAAGGATTAAGATTATAACAAGTACAGTCAATATGTTTCCTCTTAATGCAATTCCACGCAAAGCTTCTTTCCCCCCAAGTGTATTGACAATAAAATAAATAAGATAAAAATAAATTGTCAAAACTTTTCAGGTATTTTACTGTATCAAAGTGTTTTTTTATTATAGAGCCTCATTGGTTCTCACTTGTCACCAAATTTGAATTTTGTAAACAGTATTTACTGATCAATGTTTATGTGCAAAAAAGCCTAAAATAAATATATTCCTCACATAAAGCGATTACATTTTACAAATCTTTTCAGAATTATTATTACTATTATTATTAGAATAATTATTATTACCATTACAAATCTTCAGATTATTTTGTCACCTTAGAATTATAAGGTTCTCTCTGACATTTTTGTCAAAATTGAGTTATTGACATATTCTTATTAAACTTATTTACATTATGGGATGTTTTTTTTTTTACATTTTAAGACTTTTTATTTAAAAAAAAAAAAAAATGCACATACTGTTTGCTACGGAATGCAAAAACTTTGAAGCTCATGTATATGTATGTATGTGTATGTATGTATGCATGTATGTATGTGTGTGTATACACACACACACACACACACACACACACACACACACACACACACAGTTGAAGTCAGAATTATTAGCCAACAAACCCCCCCCCCCCACCTTTTTGATTTTTTTTTTTTTCGTTTTTTAATTTTACCCAAATGATGTTTAACTGAGCAAAGAAATTTTCACAGTATGTCTGATAATATTTCTTCTTCTGGAGAAAGTCTTATTTGTTTTATTTCAACTAGAATAAAAGCAGTTTTGAATTTTTTAAAACCCATTTTAAGGACAAAATTATTAGCCCCTTTAAGCAAATTTTTTTCAATAGTCTACAGAACAAACCATCGTTATACTGTACAATAACTTGCCTAATTACTCTAACCTGCCTAGTTAACCTAATTAACCTAGTTAAGCCTTTAAATGTCACTTTAAGCTGTATAGAAGTGTCTTGAAAAATATCTAGTCAAATATTATTTACTGTCATCACGTTATTAAAAACAAATTACTAAAACTATTATGTTTAGAAATGTATTGAAAAAAAAATCTTCTCTTCGTTAAACAGAAATTGGGGAAAAAAATAAACAGGGGGGCTAATAATTCAGGGGGACTAATAATTCTGACTTCAACTGTATATATATAATAATTATAATTACCATAATTATTATTACCATTACAAATCTTCAGATTATTTTGTCACCTTAGAATTATAAGGTTCTCTCTGACATTTTTGTCAAAATTGAGTTATTGACATATTCTTATTAAACTTATTTACATTATGGGATGTTTTTTTTTTTACATTTTAAGACTTTTTATTTAAAAAAAAAAAAAAATGCACATACTGTTTGCTACGGAATGCAAAAACTTTGAAGCTCAATATCTCAAAATCATATGATTAAACCACTCAATTCACATTTTTTAACTGATGTTTTAATCTCTTCATGAATGATTTAGTTGAACAGACTTTGACTTTTAATAGAGAGACAGAAATCTCTCTTATTATTATTAAAAACGTCTTCTGAACCTGGAATGATGCCAAGTTATTGATGACAGAATTTTCATTTTAGGGTGAATTAACCATTTAACAGCCTAACATAAACATCCCTTCCCTCCAAAAGCTAGTGGTGAAAAACTCTGACAAACAATTCATCATATCTGTATTTAATGTGACAGTTGTGTTTGAGCAGTGTGCATAATATCGCCACCTGCTGACATTCTGTTGTCACTGTATCTGCTATCAGGCCGGAAGCTTTTTAAATTAAAATGTCACACAGCAAAATGAGTTGTGTTCACTCATGCAGGGCTGTCATAATTAATATCTCCCAACAGTTCAGCTTTAAAAACAGAAGACTCCAACAATACTGACAAGAATAAAATTGTCTGCACCCCTTCAGCTGTCAATGGTTGTCGCACCAGATCAGCTGATTGCTGCTATATAAATTAGATTACAGTTTACCTCAAAATAAAAGGAAAATCTGATTCAAAGTTACCTTTTAACATGTTAAAAATGTTTGAAAGCTCTTTCTCATCAATCTATTCTTATCCATTTTTATTTCCAAACTCATAAGATTTTTTTATTTTCAGAAGACAAATGATAATCAATTTAAGAGATTTCTGTCTCTCCATTGAATGTTTGTTCACCCACAATAATTGCTGTATATGAAAAATGTGATTTGATTTTGGCTTCACATATAACTTCACTGATCTACCCAAAAACATGTATCTGCTACTAAAGTATACCTTAAAAGTTAATGCCCTAAAAAATGTTAAGCATGAAAGTGAAAAACTCTCAATGGAGGGAAAAAATCTCTCAAATTTATATATTTTTTTTTTTCATGTGTTCTGAAAATGAACTAATTTTGAATAGGTTTTTAATTGAATATCATTCAAATCAAGTTTATTTATAAAGGGCTTTTTACAATATTTATTGTTTCAAAGCAGCTTTACAAAAGGTGCACATTATTGCATTACAATCAAATGTTAAAATTACAATTAAACATAAGTTTATATAATATATTATATGCTATTTTGTAAAGATAAAAGGTAAAAAAAAAAAAAATAACGACAGGAGCTTTTTTAGGTGAACATTTTAAACGTTTTTTTCTCTTTTTATATGATACATTGGATATACTGTATGTGTAGTAAGTACAGGCCTTGCTACTGTTTTGGGTTAGCAAGTGCATTTCCGCAAAAAATAAATGCAATTTTTTTTATAGAATTTTTTTTACAAGAAAAAATAAACAATAACAGGTTATCCTTATCACACTACAAATGGCACTAAAAAGCTAATTTTAATACATATTTATTGGGTGCTAAATTAGTATGAGAAAAATGTCTAAAATATCTTGACACTGAAGGCTGGAGTAATGATGCTAAAAATTCAGCTATAAAATCACAGAAAATATTACATTTTAATCAAATATCTGCAATCTTGGTGAGCAAAGACATAAAAAAAACTATATTAAGTGTCCTTTACTACATACTGTACATCAAAATATAAATACAATACTTAATGTATTGCAGAACACTTCTGATGCTCTTGAGGTGGATGTAAGGTTAAGGCAAAGTTTGGTGGTATAGGTAGGTTTAATGGGGGGTTAATGTGTAAGGAACGGTCAACAGTGTAATTATTAATGTAATTACAAAAATTAATTACAGATTTAATTACATGCAGATATTAACTTAAGCATAAGTACAATGTAAAAACATGTATTTACACAATAAGTACATTGTAACGAATTATTAATTTCAGTATAAGTACAAATTTATTAAGGCCACTTAATATAAAATGGGACCAAACCTTGGTCCAGCACAACTGCCCTGTTCAGGGTACATATAAAGAGAATATTTAAAATCTGAAATAGGCAGGCTTGAATTAATTTCTGATGTACACAAATGCACATTAAATTTGTTTTTGTCAAAGCTAACAGGCATTTTTTTTTTGCTGTATATGCACAATGGCATCTTGTGTGCTGTCAAATATGACTGGTTGGGTGCACACTTAAGATCCTCTGAAAGCACTGGCAGTCATTCCAAAGGGAATCTCTACAGAAACCCTTCAGAGCTAGCAGCTAATCGACTCTTCAATCCTCTAAAGCAGAACCACCAATGGATTGGATTGCCACACAACGGATTTCTTCCTTTTCTTTAGGATTTCTCCAGTTTAAACACAGAACAAACAATGAAAAAAAGACATGTCAGGGTTTAAAACCCAGGGAAAACTACAATTATTGTGGCTTTTAGTTAATCTATACTCAAAGTCATTTGGCTGAAAATTAACAGTTTTCCATATTTGGGATTCATGTTTTTATTAATAATAATAATAATAATCATAATAATAATAATGTTTTTAAATTGCATTATGGCGCCTTGATCTTCCAACAACTTTTGATTTAGAAATTTTTGAAAAAGTGACTTTTATTGACATTTGAAGTGATGCATTGTCTAAATTTGAGTTATATTATCATTTATAATATTATTAAGTTTATTTACTTATTAAGTTTTATTATTATTTATTATTTAAGTTAATATACAAAAACCTGGCAATAAACTGACAGTACATTTGTTTTAAAACCTGCTAAAATGTCAATAAATGATCAAGGTACAATAATGTGATTTAGAACCATAAATAAACTGAAAAATAACAAAATACAGAAACCTATAATTATCAAATATATTTTTACAGTGTATGTGCTCACATATCAACAAACAAACAAAAAACTGTAACACTTTATTTTAAGGGTCCAAAAAATCCATTAGTTAAGCATTAATTAACGGTGAACTACTGGTTGTAGTGATATGATAACTAATTGACTAGAATTAGTTAATAATTAGGGCCAAAATATCATTAATACAGTACTAATAAAGCTGATTTGACCCCTATTCTAAAGTAAAAAATGATATCATGGCACTTATTGAGGGACATTTATAATATCACTTAAGTGCCATATCAAGAACATATAGCTTTACCTTTAAGACACTAAGTTAAATACTAAGAGCTTATTACAGTATTTTAGTGACATATATAATAGCAAATCAGCGGTAATTAAAAATAATTACCAGCTTGTTGTTCAGTTAAGTTTAATACAATTATTATAGATGACTCATCAAACTGTAAATAATGGCTAAAATACTTTTACTATACGTTCAGTTAATCATTAATAATGTTTCTCATGCATAATTGTGAACAAGTTAATCATGATTTACTAGATTTAATTACGCTTAACTAATGCATAATTCGTGACCATTAAAACGTTAAGTTAATCCTTAATTACTAGCATTTTTGTTTTTAACTAATGCTTAATTGTGAACAAGTTAACAAATAATCAATGCTTAACTAATGCATTATTTTGGACCCTCAAAGTAAAGTGTTACCCAAAAAACAAAAAACAAATATGCATTTCAAAGTAATAATATGTACCATTTTTGGGTAAAAGGGACAAAGATATATATTTTTAGATTTGTGCTTTAGTATACCATCCTAAAGACAGCCTTGTCTACCATTCAACTTCCTACTGCTTTTTCCCCTACAAAAAAAAAATAAAATAATAATAATTCTCACAAAATGGCCATTTTTCAACTCATGTTCCCACAAGCAAACTTCCGTAAAATAAAATAAAAAAGGGAGAAAACTGTGCTTATCAAATGATTTAACAGGGCCTTTCACAGCAGTTGCTTTGTTTGACGCCATTATAGAACTTCTCTACACTTGGTAGTGAGTGCTCACATCACCAATCACAGGTGCATTCAGCGTCGCAAGCTACTCAGAAAATGATGTTTACAAACACGCTGGCATTTTCAAAATCACCTAATACTGTTGTCTGACTCCAGCACTGGCGTACAATTAAACACAATCATACAAACATTGCTCGGATTTACATAAGGTTATTCAGAGAGGCTTTGAAATCAGAGAAAAGTTATGCACGGCAGCTCACACTCGTCTCCTGGGCAACAGAAAAGCAATCCAGCAATCGTGATTGGAAACATTTGCCTTCTGTTTCAAGCTCGCTCCTGGTCAATGCTTTCCTTTCAGCATGATGCATAAGTGGACTGATGTTGCGCTCTCTCGTCCCCCATTCAATTTTCTAATAAAGAAAATGAGCAGAGCATGGAGCCTTTGACAAGACGGAAATGAGGTCCATTGGTCTCTCTACTCTCTGTCCTACAGGAACAGCTATTCTTTCATTAGCTCCCAAGAGTTGCAGCAGATAAGATTATCGCCCTACTCATATTAGCCATTAGTTATGAATACCCATGCGTGGGTTTTCCATCATTCGCTCGCTTTTAGGGTTATCCCAATCCTTTGAGAGTTGAAATCCTTCAACTTGAAAGAAAGCAGACAATTAAATTCTGACAGAATGCTCTCTGTCTGGACCAGCTATGGTTAAACAGTTTAATTAAGATGTTTGTTCTTGACAAAACTGCAAGCCTTTTCTATTCTAGTGTAAATCAAGTTAGGAAAGTCAGCGTATAAAGGAGAGAGAAAAAAATAACAAATAAAAATAAATAAAGAGTAAGAGAGGCTGGAAAAATGAAGCAAATCAAGCAGCACATTTTTAACAGCTCAGAGCTTGATTAGAGGCAGTTTGTGACGGCTCTCAGACGGAGGGCGAGGAGGTGCGGAGCGGGAGGCTGGCAGCGGAAAACGCAAACAGAGAAAATGTTTAGAGTGCATTCGTGATTTTCAAAGGAGACAGCGAGCTGCGTTCCCTCCTCCTGCGTGTGTCCAATTTGTTAGCCCCAGTTAATTACCAACATGCTGTGCTGCCGAGATAAAGATGCTTTTATTTGGTTTATTTATTGATGACACAATCTTCAAAGATAATGCGGCATTTCCACCAGAAAGACAAAACACTTACTTTTTAAGATATTTACTGCAGTGATGTCCAGTTTTGGAATGTGCTGGAGATTTTAAAGGGGTCATGCTGAGAGCTATAGAAAAAGTTCTACTACGAAAACACTATGACTGTGAGCATTTAAAATGCTACTGCTGGTTCAACAAGAGCATTTATTAAAAACTAAACCAGTGCAAAATAAATCTGGCTCAAAGTGATGTCGTATGGATGGAGGAAGCAATTTTGGTCCCACTTTATATCTAAGGCACAATATGTATGTATGATTTTTTTTTTTATTAAAATATTCAAAAATCACTAGAACTGTGTTATATTTGTAGCTGAAATGTTTCAAAGAAAGTTAAAATCCAGAAAAATAAGCTATTTTAACTATAGTGAAATGGACCATGTCCTGTGTCGCCATGCTAATGACATCAATGATTTCCATTGCTTTTATGTTGAATCCTGATCGTCTCTCATCAGCAATTCATGATTCATGGACGTCTCAGAATTCATTAATTAATTTTCCTTCGACTTAGTCCCTTTATTCATCAGGGGTCACCACAGCGGAATGAACCACCAACTTATCTAGCATATGGTTTACACAATGGATGCCCTTCCAGCTGCAACCCCGTACTGAGAAACACCCATGCACACCATCTCAGAATGATGTTTATCAATGAGCACTGTCATCAATATAAACATCGCAGCTTTTTTATCAGATCAGACTTGCTTGATTATTAAGCATTAAGTTTAAGATTATTGCCCACTCGACTCCCGAAAATCTGTATATTTAAACCAACATCAGAACGACAGAAGATCTGCTAAAGTGTTTCCAAAAAATGTGCCATATGCATTTGATGGTCTGTGGGCGGTAATTGGCATGACATTTGAAGCTGAGGGTACGCCGTCATCAATTTACACCTTTGTTTGTTATACATATGCACCTCTAGTTGCAAAAATTACATACTGTGCCTTTGAACGGCCTTAAATGAATCAGTTCATACAATGGCCTTACAGTTGAAGTTAGAATTATTAGCCCCCTTGTTTTCCCCCCAATTGCTGTTTAACAGAGAGAAGATTTTTTTTTAACACATTTCTAATCAGGGGTGCGTTTCCCAAACAACGACGCAACTGGCGGCTGAACTATCATAGTATGATGCGTCGTTTGGGATAAGAACGTTGTAGTGACGATTGTTTCCCAAAACCCATAGTTTCTCTGTCGCAGATCCATTGCTTGAACCACATTAGCTAAAGCGTAGAATGCCCTAAATGATGCTCTAAACGGGGTGAAGTAACAACTTCTTTAGAGAAGAACCCCATCATTTCTTTGTGCAAATTATATTGTTTTACACAAACACGCATTTAAAATAAAACCCAATATTAGTTTTTGGTAAAAACATGCACTCGCTTTACATATTAACTGAAATATATGTAAATGGCACATATAGAGCATGCACAGCAAAAATTCCAGTGTTAAATATACAATGTGATTTTTTTTTTGGTGTTGTTCAGTGTTAAAACCAGAGTATATTTTAATCCACGAGTGTGAAAGAGCGTATATTTAAGAGGGTCTTTTTTTTGCAGTGTTAAACTTTTAACCCAATATGCAGTGTATTTCCCACTAGTGATGGGAAGTCATTTTTTTTTACTCAAACAGGTTCTTTCAGACAAACAGTGATCAAACCAGTATGTTTTACTTAAGCTTGAAACATGTCTTGTTGCATTTTAAAATGAAAGAGTTGAATGTATTGAAATTATTTCTGAAATTATTTCTATGATAATTATTTCTATGATATTCTCTGAAAACTATTTCTATGATATGAACATTAAATAAATTAAAACTATTTTCAACATATTTGATCACTGCTATCTGTCACACACACCAATTAATAATATAGGAAAAAAGGTAATATATTAACACTTTGAAGGGTAACAGACACTCCAGTTTGATGTAAGAATAAACTCTTACTGTGTTAAAATGAATTCTGAGAGTAATGTACAAATGTCACACTTTGGAAAGTGTTATTTTAACTCCAAAATGGAGGGAGTCACTCAAGGAGTGTTAAGTTAAACTCAAATTGAGGTAAATATACACTGATTTTTTTTGCTGTGTGTTTCCTTTATAAATATTATTGAGAAGTTAAACATTACATATTCTATTCTAAAACAAAATCACTTACAAAAGCTAACACTATTCTAATCTCATATATAAATCATATAAATAAATAAATAATGAGGCTATTTATTTTAAATATATTTACTTTAATAATAATATTAATAATTTTATTGATGATGATGATGATGATGATGATGATGATGATGATTATTATTATTAAGTAGGATATTGTTTATTTATTTATTTTTTTAAAGTCTACTTTTACAATTTGACACATGCAAACCACAGGAGAAAGTTCTAACCAACAGGCCCATGTCATATACAGTATACAGATACTTAATAAATAACTCACTATAAATTAAAATAATTAACGTATGCTATGTTTTTTTTATTTTCACAAGCTTTGGAGATGTAACATAAATTCCGCTTTTAAATAATAAGTCACCTATAGCTTTCACCATGAGGCTGTGTTCAAAATGATATCAATGTTTTCAAAGTGCACTGCGAAGGGAGCACAATTGTAAACATGAAGATCACTAAAACTGAACTGTAAAAATACATTGAAAGCAAATTACACCTAAGAGAGATTAACTTAATGCTTTTTTATTTTTAATAATTCCAACTTTGAATGTTAGAATGTTCTAAATGAATAGGGCATAGGGGGGATAAGTGGGAATAGAACACAACCAGGAACTATGCTTCTAACTACAGCTCCAGACGTGTAGTTTCAAGTGCTCAAGTTTGCGATGCAGTTTGCGAATGTTTGTTAAAACGATGGATTTGGGAAACGGCAAATCAACGAACCATGTTTGTAATGACGAAACTTGCGACCTTAGTTGGCTAACGGTGGTTTTGGGAAATGCATCCCAGAATAGTTTTAATAACTTATTTCTAATAACTGATTTATTTTATCTTTGTCATGATGACAGTAAATAATATTTGACTAGATATTTTTCCAGATACTTCTATACAGCTTAAAGTGACATTTAAAGGCTTAACTAGGTTAATTAGGTTAACTAGGCAGGTTAGGGTAATTAGGCAAGTTATTGTATAATGATGGTTTGTTCTGCAGACTATCGAAAAAAATATATAACAAAAGCTGTTCCTAAACTTATACCATATGCCATCTCAATAGCATCAGAAGTGTTGTTTAATACAATATGAACACAATATGCTCATTGAACTTATTTTTTAAGTACCTTGTAGTAAGAACAAAGTGGTTCCTTAAAATTTACCAAATTGTATGCTACACTACTAGCACCTTCCGCTCTGAACTTACTTCTAAAGCAAAGTAATGATTGTAAACATTAGCTTACATGCATTTAAAAATGGTTCCTGATTATTTCAGTCTGATCTAAACAGTTTGAATGACAAATTTGAGCACAAACTGTTCTGTGAACATCAAATTGATGGCTTGTACACCATACAAAATGCCACAATAAATTTCTGGCACTGCCAGAAGTTGAAATTGATTGCAAAGACAATTAATCTTGCTTTCTCAGTCACAGTGAGGTCATATGGAAGTATATTTCCCAAATCTGAACAGGTGTTCAGCACCTTCAGCTTCCTTCTGAAGCAAACCAGTGACTGTAAAGAGCTACAGTTTGACTGACACTTTTTAGCACAATCTGTTTTGAGAACATCAAATGTACTGTAATGCAGACCTACCTGAAGGTAAAAACACAGCTGTAGAGTAAACACAGCAAACAAGAGGTGCCTACACAGAGGTGTCTGCACAGAGGTGTCTACATATATTTATGGGAAAACTACACAATTGAATGTTGATTACTGATGCACAGCAGCAAGCCCGTCACAAGACGGGGTGCAAGGAGGGGGCGGTTGCTATAGTAACAAATCCAGATTTCATATGCATTTGATTGAGAGATATACTGTAATGCAATAAATGCACACCCTTGAATGAGTGCTGATTTCTTTTACCTTTTCAGGTAATATCTACTGTATGTTTAACTGCTTGCATAATATGGTGCTTACTGATGAGCATGTGTTTGAAAATACATGATCAGAACATTAAATCACCATATTTTAGACCTATATATACACTATCAGGTTTACTTCTGTCTGTTGGTTTTCACAAATATTTCATATTGAATTATTAACAAGCATTTGTGACTAAACATTGTAACTTACTGGATTCACAAGCTGTCATTCAAAACTTAAACCTACAGTAGCGTTATGTAGTGGAGAAGCATGTTTTAGGACTCTCTATGAAGTCATACACTTTTAAGTACACCTTACTACTACCAGGTTGGACCCCCATCACCTTCAAAACTGCCTTAATCCTTGGTGGCATAGATTGAACAAGGTTCTGGAAATATTTCTCAGAGATTTTGGTCCATATTGACATGATAGCATCACACAGTTGCTGCAGATTTGTCAGTTGCACATCCACGATGTGAATCTCCTATTCCACCACATCCCAAAGGTTCTCTATTGAATTGAGGTTTGGTGACTGTGGAGGCCAGTTGACTACAGTGAACTCATTTTCATGTTCAACAAACCAGTCTGAGATGATTCATGCTTTATGACATGGTGCGTTATCCTGCTGGAAGTAGCCATCAGAAGATGGGTACACTGTGGTGATAAAGGGATGGACATGGACAGCATCAATACTCAGGTAGGCTGTGGCATTGACATGATGCTCTATTGGTACTAATGGGCCCAAAGTGTGCCAAGAAAATGGCCCACACCATTACACCACCACCACCACCAGCCTGACCCATTGATACAAGGCAGGATGGATCCATGCTTTATGTTGTTGACGCCAAATTCTGACCCTACCATCTGAATGTCGCAGCAGAAATCGAGACTTATCAGACCAGGCAATGTTTTTCTAATCTTCTATTGTCCAATTTTGGTGAGCCTGTGAGAACTGTAACCACAGTTTCCTGTTCTTAGCTGACAGGAGTGGCACCCGGTGTGGTCTTCTGCTGCTGTAGCCCATATGCCTCAAGGTTCGGGGTGTTGTGTGTTCAGAGATGGTCTTCTGCATATCTCGGTTGTAACGATTGGTTATTTGAGTTACTGTTGCCTTTCTATCAGCTCGAACCAGTCCAGCCATTCTCCTCTGACCTCTGGCATCAACAAGGCATTGGCGCCCCCAGAACGGCTGCTCACTGGATATTTACTCTTTTTCTGACCACTCTGTAAACCGTAAAGATGGTTGTGCGTGAAAATCTCCCAGAAGATCAGCAGTTTCAGAAATACTCAGATCAGCCCGTCTGGCACCAACAACCATGCCACGTTCAAAGTCCCTTAAATCACCTTTCTGATGCTCGGTTTGAACTGCAGCAGATCGTCTTGACCATGTCTACATGCCTATATACAATGAATTGGTGCCATGTGATTGGCTGATTAGAAATCTGTGTTAACGAGCAGTTGGCCAGGTGTACCTAATAAAGTGGCCGGTCAGTGCATAACAAATACTGCCACAAAGAGCATATACATAAGCTACAGTATATATCAAAACTCAACACATTGACTTTAGGAGCATGCTGTTCAACTGATAGACAAAACTCCAACATTTATTGATCAAATAGTAACTCTATTTGAACATGTATTTGGTAAAAAAAATAATAATACAATAGCACATGCAGGTGTCTGACTACATGTAAAACCACACTAACAATCTTAAGAATGCAGTTGTTGACAGGCCTGACAGTGACAAATTGTTAGCAAAAATTTTAACAAGGAAAATAATAGTATAATAATTATACTGTAGTCTCACTATCACCTTTGACTTTTAGCAAATATAGCCTCGACTTTTGAAAACATGAATTTAAAAATCTATTGGATTTACATAATCAAAAGCCAGCTAAGCTACCAATTTATTTTGCATGAGGTCCTGTATTGGCTCAGCGGACCATGATGCACACTGATAATGCGTCTCTCTCTTTAATAATTTCATATCACTGAACAGCATGAAAACACCACTAAAACGAACATTTATGTGACCCACATTGACAATGGGATCGATGCCACAATGCAGTTCTTATTCCATTACTAAAACCATGATCTTTCAAGTGTTCTGTTGATGACACAAAAATCACAAGCCGTCATTAGGGATGAACGGTTAATCGGTAGCTGCTAATTTCAACCCCCACTGACAGATGAAGGGTCCTTGCGACTGCCAATCACTCCCAGCATAATAATATTCCAGTTCATGCATATTTATAAGTTCCATGAGCACATCTATCTGCCCAAACACGAGTGGAGACTCAAAGAGAGGGCTGAGGTGTACCTGTAAACATAAAAGTCTTTCTGAAGCGCTCTCGTTTTTAGAGGGAGGGAGAAGAGATCCATTTGCTGCCTTGCGGATCTAAAGTGGCTTTGAGTAGAGCAATGACAAGTGGAGGTGGATAATCATCAGAGATGGAAAGAAGAAGCAGAGGAGTGCCTGAAAGGGACAGAAGAACTTAAAGGAGGAGAAAAAAAGCCCCACATAAAAGAGAGTGAAAAGGAGAATCAGAGAGTGAGCAAATGGTGTGGTAATATTACGCTGGTTTTTTTGAAGATGGGCTAGCAGGCTTAGGTTTACTTAAAAATTTATGTCAGTCCATTATGTTTTGTACTTAGTTATAGGTTTATACTTACATCTACTTTCAACATTTAATATAATTTAAAGGGCACCTACGATGAAAATCATCTTTTGTAAGCTGTTTGGACAGAACTTTGTTGGTATAGTGTGTCCACAGTCATATTGGGGTGATATAAAGACAATAAGTCTCTTTTTTTAAAAATTCCTTAAAATAGGGTCCAAATCCCTCTCATTTTGAGGCCAACCGCAACGTGACGTAGGAGTGCGGTTTCCCCACCCACCAAATTGATTGACAGCTGCGTATTAACCTGTCTCCGTAGTGTGGCCTTTAATCATATTCACAAGACAGGACATGCGCAAAGCAACTGGGATTAAAAGATCAGTTCAGCTCACTAGGATCATCAATCATCATCAAATGTGATCAAGAATGAGATTAAAAAGTTTAAAACGTATTTAAAACAGTGCATGTTTGTAATAAGAACAGTAAAATCGCAAAGTAATTCATCACCACAGCCGCATAGCGTCAATACAATTATAAAAGAAGCTCGGTTTGTGGACGTTAAATCAGGTTTATTGTGTACATATCTATACAGCAGTGGACATTAACGTGTATCCTGTCACGCTTAATGTGCAAAAACAGTGCAAAGCTAACGTGTGTCTGTGTGTGTGCGGAACTTTATAACGACATTGTGTTTGACTCATCACTTTAGAAAGGCTTCAATTAATCCCACAACAAATATATCAAATAACCTTTGAGAAAGTTCTTACTGTAGTAAGGGAGATCTGCTGTATTCTTGTCTGTCACTGAGCTGTTTGTCTACGTGAAGGCTATGACTGTAACACGCACATGGGAACGGTGAGCGAGGAGAACCAGCTCATTAGCATTAAAGGCACAGGCGACAAAAACAGCTACAGTGTTAAAACACATTTCCCAGATTTAAGAACGTATAATAAAAAATCTGATAGGTGTTTTGAGCTGAAACTTTACAGACACATTCTGGAGACACAAAAGACTTATATTAAATCTTGAAAAATGTTTAAAATTGGTGCCTTTTAAAAATTGTTTATTTCAATAAAATATTTGTTCTGTGTATGTTTAAGTATTGGTTCAGGTCACATTTAAGCACCAGTATTGTCTTAGAAATATCGAACACTCCATATGTGTAATGGAGGCAAGCTGTAAAGGTAAACTTTACACTTTGATTCTCACTTATCATGGTGCAAGCGTAACCAGAGGGGTTAAATTGGTGCCATAACCCAGGTGAGAGTGAGGGGAAAAGGCCCAACATAAGAAAGAATGAACAAGAGAAACAGAAAGTAAGCAAACGGTGAGGTAATATTTATTTATTTCAATTAAACATTTGGGTAACACTTTTGGTTTGGGTAACTACTGGCTTATTACCTGCCTATTAACTGTTCATTACTAGTTACAAAGTATGCTTGTAATTTTGCATCCCCAATCCTACCCAAAATCTAAACTCAACCTCCACCTTACTAAATATTAATAAACAGCTAATTAGTATTTATTAAACTATTCGTGTTAGTTAATGGTTTGTCAATACTGTGAATTGTGACCTAAACTTAAGTGTTACCAAGATTTGTTCTTTAATGTTATCCAATTATCGGCTTAGGCACCACTACCAGTGCTGTTTTAAAAATATCAAACCCTTCAGTACATACGTGTTTTGCAGGTCATCTAGTTGTAAATGTAAGCCTCACACTTTGATATTGTGGTCCAAGTGTAACCAGATTGGTACAATTGGTGCCCCAGATGAATGTGAGAGTAAAAAAGCCCCACATAAAAAAGAATAAAAAGAGAATCAGAAAGTGAGCAAATGGCACAGTAATATTAAGAGGTGAATGCTGAATCGCAAAGCAGTGGAAGACATGCTTACTTTGAACAGAGATAAGGTAGATAACTAAACACAGCTTTGTGCCAAAATGAGGAAAAAAAGTCAAATTACAGACTGTGGAATGGAGTAAGTGACTTTAACTTGAAAACACATTTAAAAAAAAAGTGTTTCTGTTTCAAACAGTGCTAACCCAAGCACATTGACAGCCAGCTCAGAGCTCTGAAGTTGACTTCTCTTCCATTAACCGTTAATCCAAGCGGCAGAGCCTGCAATGTGTCATATTAACATTCGGAGATGTGCTTAATCCCAGTGAAACAGACAGTGTTCTTTTTTTTTTTTTGGAGGGGTGGGAGGTTGTCTTCCCTCAGGAGAGCAGTTTAAGCAGATCCGCCGTGCGCAGTGAAGAATGGGGCTTGAGCACTGCTGCCCTACGTCTGCTACAAAAACATAATGGAAGCCTAATATCTATGCTAATGAGGCTGATACATCTCTGATTCCTTTGTGTTGCGGAAGGATTTCCAGCCGGCTTCTACAATGCAATTAGGGCTATATTGTAATTATGTGGATCTGTGCTCGGGCAGGGAGTCCACAGATGAGCCCTCGATATGTCCTGGGTCTCCTCTCTCTTTTAATGTTCTAACTTTCATTGAGATCTGCCATTGCTCCATTGCTATATAACCAGAACCAGAACACAGATTTCACATGTACACTGTAAAAAATGCTGGGGTCCACACAATTGAGATGTGTTGGGACAACATGAAGGAATTAAGTTAGCTTATTAGTTTTTACAAATTTAAGTAAGTTAAACATGAAACAATTAAGTTGTCCCCTAAAAAAACTCAAGATTTGTGTTGTTTCAGCTCAGTTTCAAACAGTGGATGTAATCTTATGAGGGTGCCTTTTTATTAGGGTGCTTTCACATCTGTGGTTCAGTTTATTTGGTCCAGACCAAAGGCAACAAATCATACATTCTGACGTTTTTGGGTCCTTTTCACTCCACACTGATTGCTTTGGTCCGAACCAGTTGAAAAGAACCAAAATGCAGTCATGTGACAAAATTCACATCACTCATTGGCCAGATGTTATTGAACGCATTTCCTAAACTGCTTTTCGATTGGTCAGAATTAACATGCAAGAAAATGCCAATGGAACTCCCGCAAGTAAACAAACCCAACAGACAAAAAAATGTTGTCTGCGCTGATTGTATCCCTGGTCATAGTATACTATATAGTTTGTATACATCACTTTAGACAAACTATACATTTCGAGAATAAAGCACGGCTGCGGCTCGAAAACAATGTTTTAATGCATTGCATCGCAAGTCACTTCAGGAGGAGGCGTGAATTAATTTAGCTAAAATGCAACATGGCCATCTTTCGGAAATATTACCAACAATCTATCAGGTAATGTTTTTCCCCCTCTCTCCCTCTGTTTAAAATTGTTAGTAAAGCGCTGTCAACAAATATTTTTCCTCCACACTCCATGGATTAGTCCAAAATGGCACAGTACTTTTTGTAGTTAGGTCATGTTCTCACCACAAACGAACCGCTCCAGGGTTCGTTTTAAAGCGTACCGAGACCACCTCCTCAAGTTGGTGGTTCACTTTTGGTGCGCACTCGAGTGCTATTGCTACATTCGCTCCTGCCCAAACAAACCGCACCAGGGGTGAAAACGATCTCATGACTGATGGTGCGACAACAAGCTTATACCTATACTGTCAAAATGTAATATTTTAGTGAATGTACTGTCCATTCCATTTTAAACCAATCTTATGATTGGGTTTTGGTTATCCTACTTATTGGACATCCAATAAGTCAGGAGAGATGTCCTAATTAGCCAAAGAAAGCAAATATTACTGCAAAATAATTGCTGAAATTTTAATCTGATATGTAGCAAGAATACCAATTATACTACCAATTACAATTTAGCAATTACTGTACTACCATTACATTTTTTAATATGAATTTCTGATATCATTCATACTTACTTTTTTGTAGCTGGATTAGAATTTTATTGTACATTGAAGTCCGTCTGTTTTGTATTCTCAAAAAGTATGTGTTAATTAACAACCCATTTTTCATGTCTATGGCTATTTTAACACATCTTGTGTAATTGATTGTGTATAAAAAGAAAGTAGTGAAAAAAAAAATTATAATGTGCCCAACACAATGTTTTAACTATTATCCAATCAGAATGCTGCTTACTTCACTCTGAAACTTTAAGCAATGAAGTTGGCACCACATTTTCATCTATGTAGGAGTTGGATGCTTAGCTACATGTCATGTATTTTTTTTTATTATTGTGAAAAAAAATCTAAAAATGTCTGGTTATTGCAAGTTATTTAGACAGTCAATGTGCATTAAGGTAGTGTCACTGACATGATGACAGCCATGTCCAACCATGTTCATGGGTGCTTCACAAACAAGATTTATTTCATGAGAAGTGTTTATTTCATCACGAAAATAAATGTTCATTGCCTATAGCTTGTCAAAAAGAAACTTGACAGGTCCTCTGGACTAGTAGTTTGACTGAAAACTATAGCACTCAGAAAATTATTTTTGCTGTTTGTTTAAACTACTTATTAAAAATGCTAAAACCACAATTAATGAGATTTTTTGGGACAAATTAGTTGTATTATGATCAACCGACTTAAATTTGTTATGATTTGTTAAATTTGTTAAGTTAAACATTTTGTGTTGGGACAACAGGAATGAATTGTGTGGAACCCTGCATTTTTACAGTTTATGAATGCACAAGCTCTAATCCACTAATCTAATGAATGAGCAGTGCATTATTGTTGAAGGAAAAAGTCAGAACTTTAAAAGCTAACAAAAAATGTCCAGTAATCTGCCAAACATTACAGTTATATTTAAAAATGAAATAAAAAATAGCTAAAAGTTGTTTTTGTTCTCCCTCCGAACATTTCTGTGACACAGGATTTCAGAGAGTATTTGTTGAGATTGAACTTCAGAATCTACAAAAGGAATCTTCATGATAATCAGAGCCGAATCAGTGGTTCCTCTGGTCTGAAGTTATGAATTGCAAACAAGACCCCAACAATGAAAAGGATATTTGAACAGTTTGTAGACATGCCATTCTTGGTAAGGGCTTATGTTTTGTGAGGTTTTTCCCTCTGGCTATATAGAGTTTACTTTTCTTTTAGTAAAAGAAGATGAAAAAATTGTTTAAAAATGTCTTTATGAATCAGACTACGATTCTCCAGAGGAAATGTGCTTTAAATGTGTTTGTAATGCATTGATCTTGTATATACTGTAAAGACATTCATAAATTTAAACACATTTAAGACACAAACTGTGTGATTTATGACACATTAGTATGATAAATAATAACACACTGTCTGTGTTAAGAATAACACACAAGTTAAGTTTAAAGTTTCCTTAACTAAACACACAAGTGTTTTAAGAAATAACAGATTGTGTTGATTTTAACACATCTGTTTTAAGAGTGTATTTACTATACATTTACTTTCAATATTTAATATAATGTTTAATTTAAAGATATTTATTCCAATAACATTTGTTCTTTAATGTCTTTAATTTTTAAATATTGAATCGGGTACATTTCAGGCACCAGTAACACTTCATATGTGTAATGTAGGCCAGCTAGTTGAAAAGGTAAATTTTGCACCCTAATTCACACTTGTTTTGGTGCAAGTGTGGGGTTAAATTGGTGCCGTGACCCAGATCAGAGTGAGGTTTAAGGGTCGAGTGTAACTGAAGCCAGCTAGCAATAGCTATGTGAGTAAACCTCACTTCCCCAGCAGACAAGCCTATTACATATGCATGGGTTTGGATCTGTGATACAGCAAAAACAGCGGTTATGCGGTCATCTGGGAACCCTGGGATTGCAATGTGCAATCAGAAAGCATAAGTACACCGAGGTCTACAAGAGTGGGCATGGGGCATGTGCTTATATGCACTGAGAGAGACACATCCAACTAAATCCAATGTTTTCTTTGGCCAAAGCGATTATCTGGCCAGGATAGTGGCTGAATGGCATCTGTTTAATGCGCTCATCGTTTCACCCACAGGCCTTTCAGTCATTTTACAGTCAGAGCCTCATATGTATGATAATCAGCAAAAACAACTCATTCAAAAAGTAAAAAAAGGAATGGAAATGGTGAAGAGCGAAGAAGTGGCGTGACATTAGTGAGCAGCGTGAGTGAGGAAAACATTTGGAAAATATTACATCCTCAGAGAATTTGATTAAAAATGCTATGAAGTGTGTTTATGGATATAGGAAGAGGAGAGTTACTAAAGATGAGTTATTACAGACAGATTCAAATACGAATAAGGGCATAAACTTGAGAATTTAAAGTATACAAGAAGCTTTGAGTGAATAAGTATGACATTTCGAGCACCATCAGTTTTTCAAACAGGGGTTGTCGAGGTCCTTTATTTTCTACTGTCTGCACAGGCACTGTTTTAAAATAGAACCTAAAATACATTTTGGAAAAGTTTATATAATGAATAATGCAAATGCAGCCAGTTGTTATAACTGAATAAAATAAATATCGAATAAACCCAGATGGGGTAATCACAATCTAAAGCAGAGGGGTCTTGGATAAATCTGAAGGGGTTGATTTTGTAATAACCAGAAGGATGTACATTATCCCATATATTAGATGGCTAGTCGCATAAGTAAATAATCAAATACAAAATACTAATGAGTCTAAATATTTTATTAGCTCACTGAACAGAGCTCCCATAATGAAAGCAGCTGTTAAAAGTTGCACACACAAGTTGATATACTTTAGGGTCTTAATGAAAAGTTTATAACTTACTTTGGGTAAGTTCTCAATGGTAGTAAATAAACACATTTTTACCTTGTCAAAAGCACCTCAGTTAAAAGCAACTCATTTTGCTTAATGTCTCCTTAAGTGATTATGAGCTGTTGCTCACTCCACCTCTCTCTGAGGCTGAATCATGAATGGCTTTACTGATCCATTCTTGAGGTACAGCAAATCTGGCTCATCACACACAGCATTCAAACAGATCTCAAGCTACTACTGACTCTTTTGTGTATGACTGACATGATAGAGTATTTGAAGCTGTTTCCACATTATAATCACAAAATATGAGACCATGGCAAGGATCTTGGAAGCATACCAATTATTTCTTGACATTGCAGCCACCATTATCAATGTAAAATGCATTCAAACAAACATCTTTACATATGAAAAGTGGCACAGCTGGATTTGACAAATGCTCAGCTGCTCAGTTTGAGCTGGTTAGTGTGTAAATCAACAACACCTCACGGACAAACATAGCTCTGCACATCAGAGGATGATGGTCTGATTCTAAACATGATTAAACTGAAGCTGCTGTTTGATAACAAAAAACAAACAAAACAATCAACAATAATTTATATTAAACAATTACATCCTTTAAATGCAGTTTTGATTTTAAAAATGTTTTGCATACACAAGCAAGTTTTTTCCCAATCTTTCTGGGATATCCCCTTTATATATAAAACTAATACATTTCACTGTTACTTCTTATGAAGCTGGACACCTGTGAGCCTCTATATTCAAATACACAGCAGGCTGCATGTAGGATAGCTTCATTCGAATGCAATAAAATTAAAGTCACCACTGTTAGCCACTTTGCTATATTTTTACAAAACAAGGTAGAAGGAGGGAGGAGAGTATAGTTTGCTCAGAGGTGGGCAGCTAGTTGCATGAAAAAGAACTAGCTACAGTAGTTACACGTATAAAATGGCCTGAAACTCAACTGGGTCAAATTATGGCTCATGAATACACTCAGACAGTTTATAACAACCTGTTTGCATGTTTTCCTTTTAGCTTTTCTGAGCTGCCAGACACAGCAAAAACCCAGCTAAACACAAACATATCTACAAATGCGAAAATGTCATCTGTCATCTTTACCAGGAGACAAGATATTGAAGGGATATGGTATAGTCAAAGTCTTATAATCAAGGTATCCGTGGGGTCTAAAAAAAAGGCTTAAAACATCTTAAATCTCAAAACCAACACTTTAGGCCGTAAAAAGTCTTAAATCTACTGAAATATTTTGTTGTAGGTCTTAAATCTTTTTTAACAGGTCTTAATTTTCCTTTGTTCATGTATAGCTACCCAATCAGGCCATTAACAGCCATACAATCACCAACAATCCATCTCAATAAAGCGTAATTAATACTTATATAAGAACTATATATTATATAAAATATAGCAACATTTTTATTTAAAAATAGCATTTAATGACTGTTCTTACAGTAACGTTTGCTAAAAAATTCTCCATTTATTTACTGCTGAGGATACTGATCTTACCTATATTTTTATTATTAAATTATTTGTATTGTAGACAGACATAATTGACAGCTATGTTTTGTTCTATTCTTGGTAAGGGTTATAGGGTTTGTGAATGGATATAATTGAAAATTAATTAAAAAAAATATTCAAACTAAATTTTTATTAAATTGTAATCATATTTTGATAGGGCAAGTGAAAATCTATTTAAACTGGGATATTCGAAAAACATCCTTGGCATTTAGCCCTGTATATGTCTAAAATTCTCTTCATAATGGTCTTTTATTTTTTATAGAATTTCTGTTAAACAGGATAACACAGGATTATGCAAGCAATTATGTGATTCATATCAGATATCTGTCAGTTATCATAATTTATTTAAAAAGGAACAAACATATTTACTATTTAGTGTACATTTACAATATAAACTGCAGTAAGTTATATGCAGAGATGCATTTTCCAGTGAGGCTATATGTTGCTGAAACAGATGTGTAATGTGTGTGTGTGTGTGTGTGTTATTGCATGTTCTAAAGGGAATCTGGTGGGAGACAGTGCCCTATATTTTGACCTTGAGCATCACTCCAGACTAATTAATTACCAAACCTGTATGAAATGGTTTTGAATATGAATACTTCAGAAACAAATGTGCTCCATCAATCTTCCATTGTGTCAGTGAATGTCATGCAGTAAGGTCTATTGCCTGGGCACTGGGTTGGAAAATAACGGAGCGCACAAAGCTCTAGTGATTGAATTAGGAGCAAAGAGCTTGTGGGCTCTGTGTATGAAATATAAGGTGCTCCCCATAAAGACTTGTGGGATATGGCCTGGAGAAACTGTAGATCAGTTCTGCTTAGACTTGTCAGGCCGGGTTATCACCTTTGATAAAATCAGAACATCCAAGGACTGCCGGCTAACTATGAGGAATCTGAAATAACTTTAAAAAGCAGGATTAGCCAATGTGTGCATCGTAATGACATATGGTCACTATCAATATTTCATTCATTCATTCTTTTTCCTTTGGCTTAGTCTCTATTTCAGAGCTCGCCACAGCAGAATAAGTCGCCAACTGTTCCAGCATATATTTTACACAGCGGATGCCCTTCCAGCTGAAAACCAATCCTGGGAAACACCCATAAACTCTCACATTTACACACACACTCATACACTACGGCCAATTTAGTTTATTCAATTCACCTATACCGCATGTCTTTGACCTGTAGGGGAAACCGGAGCACCCGGAGGAAACCCACGCCAACACGAGGAGAACATGCAAACTTCACACAGAAAAGCCAACTGGCCCAGCCTCGAACCAGCGACCTTTTGCTGTAAAGCGACAATGCTAACCACAGAGCCACTGTGCCGCCCTACTATCAATATTTCTGTAAATAAAATAAAGCTACAAGTGAAAGAACCTACAAGTGCAGCATCTAAAATAAACACACACACACACACACACACACAAAATAGAGAGTCAAATAGTAGGTCTATATTAAATAAACATAAATAAAAAAACTACTGAATGTTGTTGGTTGGCGATATATATTGCGATATGTTATTAAGTTCACTAGATGATTTGAATAGCTCTATTTAGAAAAATTTCATAATTTTAGACAGATTGGGATGATTTTGTAGGGTCGTGCATCTGCATTAAATATAATTTAATATAGAATTTACAAACATAGAAAAATAAAATGTATTAGAACAAAGACAATTGAAACAGTGCTTTATAGTTTTCTGGAGTTTTGAGAAGTTTTTAGGAAAAGAAACTGAATGATCAAATGTATATAAATAACACAGTACAGTATAGTCTTCGTTGTATAAAGAATTATTATTAAAAATATTATAATGAATACAATCTTTGTTAAAGCTATGAACCTATAATTTCTTATATATATAATTTCTTACACACAAATGCTTTAAATTCACTTGAAATCTTACATTCACAGGACTTAAAAACTCAAGCAAATGAAAAACTTTTACTCTATTAAGGTTGAACTTCGCAATGACTCCACAATGTTCTGAACTGTGGTTCCTGGTCAACTATAATCCCAACTTCACATCCCAGATCCTGTGATGTGATTATTTCAGATTTGCACGTTGCGATATCAATGCTGAAATGATATATTGTGCAGCCCTGATTGGAAGTGCATGTTGTCAGAAGCTGGTAACTTCATTGACACTGATTACAACATAAAAATGTTTTTTTTAAGTCATAAAAGTTAAAAGTCTTGTAGTAACCCCCCAAAACAATGCTTTAAATTAGCATTTCAAGTTTCCCTTTCATGGAGCTGAGCATCTAGATGGGCAAATAAAACATCCCTTTTTAATGATATCCTCATTTTCTTGCAATAAAAAAACTTCCGCATAAACTTACATCTGATATGGTAGATGATCTCATCATTCATTCATTCGTTTTCCTTTGGCTAAGTCTTTCTTTCAGAGGTCGCCAGAGCGGAATGAACCACCAACTATTCCAGCATATGTTTTACGCAATGGATGCCCGTCCAGCCGCAAACACCCATACACACTCATTCACACAATATTAACAATTTAGTTTATTCAATTCACCTATAGCGCATGTCTTTGGACTGTGGGGGAAACCGGAGCACCTGGAGGAAACCCACGCAAATAAGGGGAGAACATGCAAACTCCACTCAGAAATGCAAACTTTCCCAGCCGGGACTCAAACCAGAGTCCTTCTTGCTGTAAGGTGACAGTGCTAACCACAGAGCCACCATGCCGCCCCTGATCTCATCATTCACCGTGTAAACTCAAGCCGGCAGAACACTATTTATACTACACACAGCACCACAATCAGAGAACGACTGTTGTAGGTCACCTCATGCTGCAGTGAAATTGGGCACAGAAAGTGTCGTCATGCAGCCAAAAAAAGGTTGAGAGGTTTCTGTGCTGCAACTCGGGAGTGGTTCTCCTCAAAGAGCGAGAGATACGAGACACCTGCAGTTCACATCTGCTCAGGTGCAAGTTTAGCTTAGTAAGGTTCAATGCAGACCAAGGGTGGAAAGGAGGAAGAGACTGTGAATCTTCAGGGTCTTGTGAAACAGAGAGTGTGTGGGATAGAGAGAGCCTGATAAATCCTCTATGCCCTGAAGGGAGATTGCGGTGCATGCTGGAAGAGTGTGCACCTAATGAAGACGGACAGCAGAGATCCGTCCACGGGACACAGAGATAGCGCTTCTCCATGACAATTGTGATGCTGTCAATTACAGGCATACTGAGACTCACCGGTGGGCAGGATGACTGGTGCCCACTGGGTACGACAGGTGTGGGAGTGCATTGATCCGTCACTGCCAGGAACCATTTATGTAAAAGACACTTAGCACTTTAACAGGGGCCGCCGGGACAGCACTGTATTAATGAGAAAGAGCTTCAACCGAACAGCATATACAAGAGCGAATCAGTGAGAGAGCGAGGAAGAGGAAGTAAACTAATATTGATTGTTAGTTAATTATAACTCTTTGATTTGCTTTCAAGCAAATAATTTGCAGCTCGAACATCGAACGATGAGTTAATGCATGGAAGCACTTGCTAGAGTAACGGAGATAAGAAAAAGCGGTTTAAAATCTGATGACTGAGGCATAAAACACAGCGCAGTCTTCTCTTCTGTTTCACATTCATGGTCCTGGAGGTAAGAATGTGTCTAGAGGAGGAGGCTTTGAGCTGACTATAGCGCCTCGGGTCTGGTGACACATATTCCTGTAAGATCGGTTGGCTGGATTCAGTCATGGCTGATTAATGGAGGGAAGATGGGAACACAGAGAGATCTGGGTTAACAGAAAGTAACGCTCAGCAGATGAAGCTTCTACTATAGTAAATAGTAGGCTTGTCAGCATTATAATCGGTTTGAAAGTCATATCTAAATTAAAATGATCCATATAAACATCTCAATCGGAATAAAAATGCTAAAACATAATAAATATTCTGCCAAGTAAATGCTGTACACTGATTACTTTGTTGATGTTTGTGGCAGTGATGAATATTGTAAACATTAATATATGGGTCATACAGATGTGTGCAATAAGGTGAGCCACAGGATTTCTCACCCGCTTTCCCTTGCTCACACACTCATCAATCTTAAAACTCATAAATCACCAGCAGCATCTTTTGTGGGTTACTGATGTCCAGATAACTTCTTCATTCAAGAGTGGTGTGGTATCCAAATAATGAAGGAATTTTAGATTATTTAGAATAACTAACGTGGTATTCATGAGACGACGACTACTACTCCTACTATTAATAATAGTAATAATAATAATAAGAAGAATAAAATATTTTACAAATCTCTAGAAGTAAACAGGAACAGGAACACAGGAATTACTCACTGGTAATAACGTTATGACTCGACACAGACACTGGGGAACACTGGAGTTAAATACACAGGCTAATCAAACTAAGACAGGTGACATGAATATAACACAGGTGAAACATATGAACCACTAATGACAGGCAGGAAGGGGAACAAGGGAATAATGCGATACATTCACATTGAACATTATAAACACTGGGGAGATAAACATAACAAAACCACATGGCACAGAGTCCTGACAAAAAATAAAATAAAATAAATAAATATAAATAATATAAATAATACTAATAATATTATTAATAATAATTGTTATTATTATTATTATTTAAATCTTTCTCAATCCATCCGTTTACATAACAAGTTTACATTTTGCGGCGACTCATGCGATAGTATTATTTCCATGCCAGTTCATTAAATTCCAGCAACACAATCTGCTCCCACCAGCATTTACTATAGTGTAGTCCTTCATCCACACACAACTGCTTTTCTGATCACACACATCTTTTCCATATAGCCTAACTTCACTTTTCAGCAGTTGTATGCCTACACATTCACACTGTTGCTTGATTAGGAGCACACTTTACAATAAAAACAGCACACATAACACTGGAAATAAAACAAGTGTGCGCATTCTAAATGAAAGTGGCGCATGTACATGTAAACAGCATAATTGACAGCTAGGCTAACTAACTAGTTGTGCATGTGTGTTAGAATGCTACTTTTTATTGTGCTGATTTGGTGTTCAGTCTATGATATGTAGGTATTAACCCTGACATAATGAAAAAGATACTGTTAAGAAGTTAAGAAACAAGTACACCTCCTAACAGTCAAATGCCTTTGAAAACAACAAAGCCTTTAATCTAGACTTTAAGATATGTATGGAAAGTGATTGTCTTATACACTACCTGACAAAAGTCTAGTCGCCTATCCAAGTTTTAGGAACAGCAAATAATAACTTGACTTCTAGTTGATCATTTGGTATCAGAAAAGGCTAATATGAAAGGCAAAGGCCTCTAGATTACGCTTATTTTACCACGATAAAATATGATGATGCATTGCTATTTAGTTATTTAATTAGGACAGTAAGGTCTGACTTTGCTTAGACAAAAGTCTTGTCACTTAACAGAAATAATCTACAGCTTAAAATATAAAGTTATGGTGTGTCTCCCATGAGCTTGGACGACTGCATCCATACATCTCTGCAATGACTCAAATAACTTATTAATAAAGTCATCTGGGATGGCAAAGAAAGCGTTCTTGCAGGACTCCCAGAGTTCATCAAAATTCATCTTCAGTGCCTCCTCCTTCATCTTACCCCAGATATGCTCAATGATGTTCAAGTCTGGTGACTGGGCTGGCCAAACGTGGTGCACCTTGACCTTCTTTGCTTTCGGGAATGTTGATGTGTTAGAATGCTGATTTTTATTGTGCTGATTTAGTGCTCAGTCTGTAATATCTAGGTATTAACCCTGAGCCTAATGAAAAAGCACTGCCCTATCAGATTTTTACTTACAGACGCTTCCTCAAAATTCAGTGATTGTTTCTAATGTAGGACAGCAATAATGGTGTCAGTTTCACCATATCAATTTGAGTAAGTTCTCAGTGGTAAATTTAGAAGTGAATTACACATATTTCTGTTGAACATATATGAACACAATGGCCAATCAGAGCGTTTGGATTAGTCAGAGCTTCAGTTGAATGCATACACTCAGCAAACAAATTGCACATACAACACAAGTAAGATGCATTTCGTAACTTCACTCAATATAATAATGGGAGTTAATTGTGCATAAGTCGCAGAACAAAAACTGTTTTGTTTCAATGTTAAATGCATATTCTAAACAATAATGACAACACAAAGCATCCTAATTCTTTAAGGGTCAAAGTAGAGGTTCCTCGCAGACTGACAACATGGATTGAATACAAAAGTAAACCGATTTAAAACTTGCCAGATGTTTACTTTCACAAACAGCTACATTACACACTGCATTAAAGGTAATATTTAAAAAAAAAACATAATAAGGGCACTTTAAACCAATCAATTTTTAATTAGATGAAGCTATTTTTAATGATATTTTAAAGTATTAAATGAGGGAAAAGCTCATTGAAATGTGATGTGGGATTCTCTTAAAGAGCACACTCTGTAGGCAATGCTGGCATCCAATTTGGCCAAAGGATGACACATTTGAAGACATTTTTATAATGCTACAATAGCATAATGCCTCAAAACAGTGGGTAAGCAGCTCATATGTCAGCATGCACACCTCTGACTGTGCTGATGCATGTGTCTTCTGTGTTAAACGCATATGAAACCGCATGTGTTTTATATCTGGTTGTGTGTAGGTGAACTCTTTCAGTTCAGCTGCATTCTATGTAGGGCATTGCTAAATCCCGTTTCGGTTTCATTTCTCATTCCGTCTGTACAGGAGAACTAATGAAAAAATGTTCATATTCCACATCTGACTGCTTCATTAATCTGGAGTGAGAATAGTCCCATTAGGACACATCCACTGGTATTACAGCACACAGATTAGATTGTGTCACGACGCTGAAAGTTTAGTCAGCTTCCCTTGAGATCGGCGTAAACGAACACATGTTATTTTATTGCATTTCACATGCGCCATAAAAGCAGAAGCGCAATCACAAGAGGAGAAAACAACCCATAATATTCGCATTTAAATGCCAAACCAAGTTCTAAAAAGTGAAAAGATTTATAAAGTTGTGCTCAAATGGGGAGGAAATCACATCGTGCTCCTGCTCAGCTCCTGCTGAGATGCAGCACAGAGTGTTTGTGTGTGAAATCATCGCCATCGCTCTGAATTTCTGATGAAATCACAGCTAGAAGAGTTTCCCTCTATTGCACTTGAAGACACAAAAATTCTAATTTAAGCAAAAGTGTGAGCGCTAGCACAAGATGAAGATGAATATCCATGCCACGAGGTTTTGGATCAACCTGCCGGCACGGTTTCATTAAGTGGCAGAAGTGGAACAGAGGGACATCTTAATGAACACAGAACATCGCCTGAAACAGCCTACTCTCAGAAACTTCATACGTCCACCTTGACATCAGTGCTGGCTTCCTCTGGAGAAACTGAACCGCATAAACCGCCTTCACAACCCACATCTTATGTTTATGGATCTATGACAGGAGAATGAGGTGGAAAAAGCGACTGTCCAGTGTAGGAGTTTATGCGGATATACATAAATATTTTAAAATTTTAAGCATGTATGTGTTACCCAGATTTATCGTTCAAGATAAAATGCAAGTTCCTCTAGAGGAAAAAAAGCTTTCCTGCCAATTCTGCAGACAGATGGGCCTCCGTTTAACATCTTTGAAGATGGGATGATAAACCAGCTCAAAGATTGACCAGCGATCAATGGTTTCTATCACACCAGAGCTGTAACAGTGCCTGACAGTATTGCCAAACACCTTTCCTCAGGGCAGTCATACAATGACAATGATGATTTTATTTATATAGCACAATTTTTAACAAATTTCACTGACCACTTTCCAACAGATAAACAACAATCTTTCCATACATTTTAGGACCTCATCGCCACTTAAGGTTTTAACAGGTAACATTGGCAACCTGCTAACTACTGCATAATGGAGAATGATACTTTTAGAAGAAATAGAACTAAAAAACAATAAGTAGACCAGTAATTATTTTACTAGAAACTTTGCCAAAATCCATATTTTAGTAATCTGAAAAAATTTTAATGAATATGTGACTATTTTTTTATCTTTCAACAATTGCCCTTTACACAAAAAAATCAACATAGTAGATAGTGATCTAAAATAGATGGGATAATTTCAAAATTATGATGTAAATATATTCTGTTTCTGAGAAATTATGCTACATAAAACAAACATACCTTAACCCAAACTAAAACCTTATTAATATACTAAATAAAAGAGCTAATTCACTCTCTTCCAGCAGGTGACACCTATAGACAAAGACTATAGAATACACAAGACATGTCACTCGTATAGTTTTGAATGTGGAAAAGTGTAACGGTCAATATGGCGAATGAAGCCACGCCTACTAGTACAGGAGCCAATCATCGACCAGATGTGTTCTTTTTACGACAGTTTATGTAGTCAACAAACACACTGGAATCTCAGCAAATACTTAAGGACAGGCTTAAGAAATAAGAAATATATCCACATAAAGCTTGACTACTTTTAAATGAACCCACTGCACTTGAAAACAAAAGTTTTCTGGTTTTGTAATCTTTATGAAACGAACGCGAGGTACAGTCCATTCAGTCAAACGCACAACACATGACCGCAGTTACTCAAACGGCCACAAACTTGTAAACAAAGAGTCGTTGTCATTTCTAGAGGAGATTCGCCATCAAGACTAAGTTGTGGATTACTTCAGAAGAGCAGTGTGATCAGACGATCATTATCCAGAGAATGATAATGTGTAGAATGGCCATAAATGAGGTTGGTGTTGTGATCCCGTTCCTTTCGAGTGTGCATGCGCACTAGCTTGGACATCCTAAAAAAATGCAGATTGTGTTTGATTTGAACGTTTAGAAACGAAACTTATGAGACAGCTGTTGTTAAATTTTTTTTGGTGATTCCAAATATGTAATAAATTCGTAAACTTGGTTAAAAGTTTTGGAGAATTTTATGTTTGCCTATTCAAGTGATACACAGCACCCCAATATTCACAGATTAAATTCAGGCAAAATTTAGCATACAACTTCAAATTGTATAATACAAATACAATAATATAATAATATAATAATAATATAATAATATAATACAAAACTGACTACCTTGTGAAATAGCATTTAAAACTTTTAAATAAAATACATTTTTTTATACTTTTAATACTTTTTAAGACGTGGACACCCTTTAAGAAACAAACATACCCTCTAACAGCCGAATGCCTTTGAAAACAAAAAAGTTTTTAATCTAGACTAAAAAATGGTGAAAAGTGCTTGTCTTATTGACAGTGGTAAGGCGTTCAAAGCCACAATACAGAAACCACAATCTCCCCTACATTTAAATTTCAATTTGGGGATACACAACAGATCCTGGGCTGCACGGTGGTGCAGTGAGAAGCACGATCGACTCACAGCAAGAAGATCGCTGGTTTGAGCCTCGGCTGGATCAGTTGGTGTTTCTGTGTGGAGTTTGCATGTTCTCCCTGTGTTTGTGTGGGCTTCCTCCGGGTGCTCAGGTTTCCCCCACAAGTCCAAATATATGTGGTATAGGTGAATTGGGTAAGCTAAATTGTCCATAGTGTATGTGTGTGAATGAGTGTGTATGGATGTTTCCCAGTGATGGGTTGCAGCTGGAAGAGCATCCGCTGCGTAAAACATATGCTGGATAAGTTGGCGGTTCATTCCGCTGTGGTGACCCAAGATTAATAAAGGGACTAAGCTGAAAAGAAAATGAATGAATGAATAAATGAACAACAGATCCTGACACACATTTGCGCACACACACAAAACCACTGGCTCAAACATTGCCAATCCTGCCCCCAAACACCCTGCAGTCTATACACAAACACAAAAAAAATCGCCTACATGTTATGCTCTTCCTCATTTCTGAGATAAGAAGAAAAAAAAACACAACAACATAACACCTTCCTACACGCATTATTTAAATATTACTTCAAATTGAAGACTCGCTTTTCAGTAAAATGAAATAAATCAGCATGATAAGCAATTACAGGATAACACATCCTTGAGTTCTTTGATTTAAACACTGTTTAATGCGTGATGGCAGCAAGAAAAGCACTATCACTGGTAACTATGAATCATGTGCTGACAGCATGTGCGCTTGATTAGCATTCAGAGCATTCGCTTGTATTAATCATCCCTCTCTTACATTCCTTAGCAAATAATCTCACTAGTCTGCTTCAGACGCCACATGAAAAAATACTAGAAAACAGAATGAAATCAAGGATGGAAATGTGTGGTAAAATATGTAGCAACTGGCCACTAAATCAGTTTTCATCATTGATCTTCAAAACCCATCCGATTGTAATGTTGGTTATTGTAACACTGTTTTGATTCTACTTTCCAAATGCATACTGCAGTGTTTCCAGCTGTGGCGGCAGGCCTTTTACACAGATATTCAAACTACCTATGGCGTTATTTCAATGACAAATGTCGTAAGCTCAGTATTACAAGTAGAGATCGCATTTATGTAATAAGAGCATGCAAATCTCTTTGCTTGTGCATCGTTTTTTTTTCTGTTCGTGCACAAAACTTCTTGCACGCACTCAAACATATGCTGCTGAAGTGCAATTTAGTGCGTTTATGTAACTAGTATGTCTCCAACATTTATTCGATTTGCTAGGAATATTTATGAATTTCTCCAACAGACATACAGAACAGCATTTACAAGTCCTGAAGTAAAGTGAAACAGCCATTAACTCCGGTAAGATAAAGTCATTGTATGCAGAACCAAAAACCTTTATCTATAAATAAAGTACAATTATGAAAACTGAGTTCATCATAACTGAAAGCTACATCGTGTTTGCTGGCTTCACGCGTCGTGTAGCCTAGTCAGTCAGTCAGTCAGTCAGTCAGTCAGTCAGTCAGCATGTCACCTTAAAGGGTTAAACAAATAATGCACAGAACTACTACAATTACAGAAAAGTTTGCTCTGTTATAACTCACTTACATTTTAATACGTTTGGTGCGAAAAAAACAAACAAAAAAACAGCAACAGTTGAAGGTTTTGAATGAAAAGCTGTAATGTAGCCGTGGTGGGAATTCATTTTGGTGTGGCGCCCCGCCATGGAAAAATGAATGTAGCGAAAACCATGTACTGATCACAGTGTGAGGGATTTTGTGCATACATTTCTTTCTATTTTCATGGCTGTTTATTTAATACACTATGTATAATTGAAATAATTGAATATATTGTATAATATACAATATATATTGTATATTGTATAATTGAATATATTGTATAATTGAAAATACAAACTTTTGAAAATGGGATCAAACTGCAAGTTTTTAAAAAGCAAACTGTTGTGTAAACAACAAAAAAAGCAAGTTTGTGAAAAATTTAAATCATGAACATTCATACTACTTGATCAGTCTATAGACATTACAACCAAAATGACAACGGTGGACTATAGAACAGTGTGTGTGCACGTGTGATGCAACGATTTCCAATTTTCAGGGTGAACTATGTGAACGGGGATTGTTTTGACAATGCTGTTGTTGCGTAAACACACCTTCAGTTTTCCATTAAAATGGCAGACTTTCTCCATTTCAGTCCATTATGTCTGCTTACTCTACTGTAGGTATTGCCTTTCTATAGCACATCGTAATTTTGCCACGATCCTGAATTAACATCATTTTTGTTCGATAATGTAATCCATACCTATTCCCTACCCCTAAACTCAACCATAACTTTAAATTAGTCCCAAAATCATTCATTCATTAATTTTCTTTTCAGCTTACTCCCATTTTTAATCAGTGGTTGCCACAGTAGAATGAACCACCAACTTATCCAGCATATGTTTTACGCAGCGGATGCACTTCCAGCTGCAACCAATCACTAGGAAACACCTATACACTATCTCATTCACACACATACACTCTGGACAATTAAGCTCACCCAATTCACCTGTACCCCATGTCTTTAGACTGTGGATGAAACCGGAGCACCCAGAGGAAACCCATGAAAACACGGGGAGAACATGCAAACTCCACACAGCAATGCCAACAGACCCAGTCGAGACTCGAACCAGCGACATTCTAGCTGTGAGGCAACAGCGCTGCCCACTGCGCTACCACTCCACCCAGTCCAAAATTCAGAGGGGAATAATACAGTAGTTGGATAACAATCATGTAGAAGAGCATAAACTGAACCGTAAGCCTAAGCCTAAACATAAACGGTAAACTTATCTCTTAATTCTGATTGGCTGATTGGAATGTTTTTCCAGGATCAACATAGATGTTAATTCAGAAACATGTCCTTCTTGGTGAAATCAGCTTAGGGTTTTCGTAATTCTCCTTCCAACTGACCAAACTTGTTTTAAGTTTCTTTCTTATTTTTTTCTGAACCCAAAAGAGGATATACTGAAGAATATTGGAAAACAGCTGCCAATTTATTTGTGTTTGGAGTGGTGGTTCTTCAGTTGTTCTTCAATTTGCTACAAGAGAATGATGTGCAAAAAGAAAGCCCCACCCTTTCAGTTGAAAGTACTTTAACATACTGAAACACAAGCCTTAGAAACCAGTTCACATGGAATTCAATGCTGAGTCAATGTGTATCTTTCCATTTAACCAACAATGGCAAATATTTTTCATCCATTACACTGAATGGCTCGAGAGTAAAAACAATATAGATATATAAGTGGGTGAGGGGATAAGCACCAGATTGCGCAATGTCTCTGC
Source organism: Danio kyathit (assembly GCA_903798195.1). NCBI lineage: Eukaryota > Metazoa > Chordata > Actinopteri > Cypriniformes > Danionidae > Danio > Danio kyathit. The sequence continues at coordinate 25,072,953 of LR812527.1, forward strand.
ATTTATCTCACCACAAGCAATAAGGCAGAAATTAAAGCTTGTAGCTGCAGAACCGCAGTCCCATGATGCTTTGAGGAACTCCACATGTGGGTGCTGAGGTAAGCAAATGAGTTAGCCGACGTATTAAATATGAATAAAATGGCTTCAAAGCATAGACACGACCAGTCCTATGAGACCCAATGAGTATTTTTACTAGCAGACGCTACTCACAGCTCCTAAGCACACAAACAAACGTCCATCTTCAGCTTCAGACTATGAGGAATGCAGAGCATTTTGACAATGCGAATGAAGCCATGCTAGGAAAACTTATTCCCTTATTGCATTTACACTCGGTTCCTCACGTTCACACGTTGAGAAGCAGCTCTGCCTAATACATATTAAACAGGCACTTCTGGAGACATGATTTAATGTCTTTCAATAATGCATTCAGTCAGTTGCATGATGTTTTCACACATCATTACCTCCACTCCAGTCTCCAGTCCCTTTCAGAGAATTTTCTCCTCGCAACCTGTTTCTCCAAATGTCAACTCGCAACATTTAGCCAGAAGTATTTAACATTTAGAGATCTAGCACAAACAGATATCAAGATGAACACGGAAAATTAATGTCCTACATTGTTTATGAAGCATACGGGTTGCTGTCATGAAATACTTTTGAGGCTTAACACACTATAGTTTGTGTCAAATTATTTAAAATGGCATAAGGTTTTGTTTATGTGAATTATAAACAAAGAAAGCAACATGAAATCAGTAACATGACCAGTTCTAGGGCTTAAAATGAATACTTTATATTAATTTTTATCCATTCATTTAAATTGTTTAATGTTAAACAAATAAATTGCAAAATGTCTGGTAGGGTTGGGCCCATAAACGATGCCATCGTTCATTGCCGATGGCCTATAAACTTCACGATGCTGAGCCGGCATCGCGATCCATCACCCTGCCCCACATTTACTGTATATTGATGTACAACTTATTATTTGCATGTCATCTTAATAGCAATAATGTTCTTTTCATGAGCTGTGTAATATTTTACATATAGCTGCCGCTTGCACGAGGATTAAATGAAGGATTATACAGTAGCTCTCGCGCTTAAAATGTGTAGATTCAGTGGCAAACGCTGTTACCTGCAAACCCCTATTCCACAGACTTTGCAGTGAATGGCTTTATAGCTTTTATAGTTATTTTCATAGCAGACTTGAAGCCACTGGAAGTCTTTTATCCACTCTTGCAAAAGTGTAAATGGTGGATTAACATTCAGCACATGATCACTAATAAGATGTGCCATTATTAGTAACTTTTTCATTCTCTCATCTTCAGCGCTTCACAATTTCGCAGTTGTAGCTCCTATCATCTGAAGGCAGAAGGCATTGACTGAGTGATTGACAGCTGAGATTAACCAATCCATTCGCGTTCAGTTCTGGAGCAGTGGGCCAATAAGAAGAGCACAAAGGCAGGGCAAGCATTGTGGGCATTTTTTACTTCAGCAAGTTCACATTAGAACTGTTTTAATCTGTTCCCGAGCCCTGCGTTTGCCGTTTTTATGTGCAAAGATGCATTCTGCATAAATGTATAATAAATCCGCGCATGTGGTGAGGATTTTGCAGTGAAAACAGGTCGCAGGCAACAATTTATGCACTAGCACTAATGCTTCCAAATATTATATATATTCCAAATATATAATATTATATATTCCAAATATATAACCAAATATGTTTGGTTATGGGTAAAGCAAAGACCATGTGGGTCAGGTAGTGAAAACGTTAGGCTACAATTAATTAATTTGTTATGAATTAATTGATATTTAACAACAACCACCCCCACCCCCGCCAACAACGACGATGCCATCGTCCATCGCGATGTATCACATTACGCATCGTACAATGCCAAATTGGTCAACATCACCCAAGCCTAATGTCTGGATATTAGAGGGACAACGCTTCCTTGCCATTGGCAATCTATTATGGCAATCCATGTTTTAGGTGTATTACAGTAAGGACAGCCCAAGCACATGTCCTGAAAGAGTTACGAGACTTCTGGGTCTCCCAGATACCCATAGAAAGACGATCAGTGTAGATCAGTTGAAAGAAGTATACACCTGAACAGGCAGGCGTTTATGGACTTGCTCTCTGAGTACTCATGCAATAGGACATAAGCGGGAAAGAAAGCGAAATTGGAGAGAGGGGCATGGGGGTGGGAAGGCAAAGACTAAAGAATACACAAGACGTGTCACTCGTATAGATTTGAATGAGGAAAAGTGTAACGGTCAATATGGCGAATGAAGCTGCGCCTACTAGTACAGGAGCCGATCATCGATCGCTATAGACTGACGTTTTTCTGGGGGAGAAGCTCAGACCAGATGTGTGCTTTTACGACAGTTTATGTGGTCAACAAAAACATTGGAATCTCAGTGAATACTCGCTTCACAGACATAAGAACTATGGCCCCGTTTACACTAGTACGTTTTAGTTTTAAAACTGCGTTTTAGAATGAAAACGATCCGCGTCCACACTAGCGTTTTTCCCAGCGTTTCTGAACAGCTCTCTGTCTACACTAAAACGGTGAAAACGCACATCACCTGATCACACACACACTCACTGGCATGCACTGCAGCATGCTTTGAGCGCATACCCATATGAGAGCTGTCCTCATCGGACTGTTCATCAAGGATCTCCCGCTGGATCTAATCTCACTATATTTGTTAAACGGGATATTTAATTCATCTTGTTGTCTATATCTAAAGACATATTCCCTGACTTTGGTCTTTCGAATCTATTACTTGTGCTCAGGTAACATGTTTTGACTGACCGCAAAGATAAGTTAGGTTAATATCTTAATTAATGTAACCGCGGACACCAATTCTGCACATCTGACTGATTGCTTGCCTTTATTTTCTTTATTGTATAAACTTACTGTGCGTTATACTTTTATAATGGTCATTATCAATTATTAAAACTGATATTCAATGTAAGAGAGGGTATGTTTCGTATTTTCAATGAAAATAAAAGGAGGCAGTAATGTTATAGGCTCCGTTTTGTTATAAATATGCATGAAGATGACGCTCATATCATGCAACTACAACACGCCTTAACATTTTTGATGTCTGTTGTTGCTATATCAAAATGAAAATAGGCACAGTTCCTCATATCATGTTTTCATTTTATTGTTAAGATAGTGAAACAGCATAGCCTGGGTGATGTGAATGACTTTATAAAGTACACACTCGGGAGTTTGTTTTCTATATCAAACTTGCGAAGTCTGAACTTACACGGAGAGGATGAAGACTGAACTGTGTGAAGGCTACTTAATACTGAGGAAAAAGCCTCAATCAGACAGGCGAATGTCTGCAGCCCCGCCTTCGTTATCAGATGTACCCGTTTTCCCCCATCCACACTGAGACGGAGCAGCAGCGTTTTAGAATGAAAATTATCTCTCCAGCATTTTCAAAACGCTCCGTTTTCGTGGCTAAAAAACTCCGGCGTAGTGTGGATGGATGGCGTTACCGTAGCAAAACTTGCGCGTTTTAAAACTAAAATGTATTAGTGTAAACGGGGCCTATATCCACATAAAGCTTGAAATCTCTACTTTTAAATGAACCCACTGCATTTGAAAACAAAAGTTTTCTGGTTTTGTAATCTGTATAAAACGAACGCGAGGTACAATCCGTCCTGTCAAACGCACATTACATGACAGCAGTTACTCAAACGGCCACAAACTTGTAAACAAAGAGTCGTTGTCATTTCTGGAGGAGATTCGCCATCAAGACCAAGTTGTGAATTACTTCAGAAGAGCAGCGAGATCAGATGATCATTATCCAGAGGATGATGATGAGTAGAACGGCCATAAATGAGGTTGGTGTTGTGATCTTGTGTCGATTTAGTTTGATTTGAACGATTAGAAAGGAAATTTATGAAACAGTTGTTGTTTTATTGTATTGGTGATTCCAAATATGTAATCGTAAGCTTGGCTAAAAGTTTTGGAGAATTTGATGTTTCCCCATTCAGACAGAATGCCTGAGCATACTGCCTGAGAGGCATTTCAAAGATGGTCGCCGAGTGAAATGACTTGCCTTAAAGGGACATTGGAAAAGGTCTGCGAACTGGAATTCAAATTCAGGATGCCAGAAGCGCAGTAGCATCACATTGCTACACTGCCCACGAGGCTATCGAAGCTGACACTCAATTCATACTTTAAAGGTGCTGTATGTAAGTTTTTTACTCTTCTAAAGCATAAAAATACCATTATATGTGTGCAGATATTTAAGAAACATCCCAAGTGAACATACTTGTTTAACTGAAAAACAATGCTGAAGTCAGATATTCTGCTTTGAAAATGTTTTTTTCGTGCCGGAACGCTGTCTTTGTTTAGGTAATTTTCACATGCACATGCCAGTTTAACCAATTATAATTCAGCACTCCGGGTTGCCTTGTTGGAAAACAGCGCATTTCATTCATTCATTCATTCAGAAAGGCTCTGAAAGCGTGCGTCCGAGACCGAAAAGGACAGTATGGGAGACAGATGCAGTTCCACATGAGGTTATTAATTAGCAAATTACATAAATATTACGAACGTAAACATTAGGTGAGCAGGTTACATTGTAACCGCGTGTCCTAACAACATGCTGTGATGAGAGAGGCAGTGATCAGCTATTTGGCTGTTTGTACCAGACGAAACACGACAGAAATTTGAATACAGCCTTTCAGAAGCACAGAATATGCACTCACTCATGAAACGGTAAGGTTTAAAATCTGTTTAATACATGTTAACCCTCTTTAACATCATTAAATGTAAAATGGCATTCAAACTCATATTGTTAGCATTTAGCTCTGAATAAAGCACACGAGATTTACCTGAGGTGATCACTGTCATAGGTTTCACAAGTTCAGCTGTGAGAAATAGAAGCCTTTTCTAATCATTCAATTCGAGGTGTTGGTTAGGACAAAAACTCCCTTTAATATGGAAAATATTCCCTCTATCCCGTGTCATTGCTTTTATTTAGAACACAGTTTAAATCACTCACTCCTTGTATTCAAACTGGCAACCCACGCTCACGTTTGTTTTGATCCAGGAGTGCAACACCTAGTTTAACCACTGGGTGTCAAACTTACATACTGCACCTTTAATATTAAATAATTCGATTTTGATTAAATGAGTTCAGTGACGTACTATGCATTAAAACAACACAGGGCTTCAAATTATGATTGAATGTAAAACAGTTAACAAGCCAGACCAAACTTTTCTAAAAAAAAAAGTTAGCCTCCACAAACTGTTTTAAACTCTTGAATTGAACTCTAAATTAACTTTTGGCCTGATATTTGTTTAGAATCATGTCTCATCAGTTTGTTCTTCGACTTCACTTAATCAGGACCTGAATTATTTTTACAGTTTTTGGACTCCAAAGCTGTAAGTTAGTTTAGAAATGAGGTCTCTCACTCATTCTTTTCATTCCTTGTGTGAAACTTCAAAACAAATCAGACACTTTAATGCATTCTAGCAAAGAGTGTCTGGAAAAGACTCTGGGACTCTATCGGTGTGTTTTGAAGTGTCAATAATGAAGTAAACATCAGCAGCGGGGCCGTGTTTGTTTATGTTTATGAAATGTTTGTTGGGTGCAGCTCTGTGATGTCAGAACGTCACAAATCAAGCAATCACACCTTTCTAACTAAGTAACAGGCTGCAAAAGTGCCTCGGCAAAGAGGATTGAGGGTTGCTACAAAGTATCAAGAACTACACTTTAAAATTCAAATGAACTGAAAGAAAAAAGGAAAGTCACAGGCCACTGCTCAAAAGTCTGTGTGTTTGTGCTCTCTTATGGCCGACCATTGAGTGAAATAAACACAGTGAAGCACACACCAGGGAAACTAAACGAGTGCTCACGATGATAAGTTGATTCCCAAATGCATGCTGAAGGGTGGTCTGGGTGCCGGCTTTCCCCTTCAGAGAGTAAGGTCACAGAGCTAGTGGAGCAAAGAGCTCTGCCTCGCTCGGCATCTTAAACATATTTGCGTGATGCTTGTGTAAACCAAACCGTTTTGAATTGAAAGAAATAATGCAAGCATGGAATCGGTTTACACAACAACAAGCACTGGTAACACACCATTAAGAAAACAGCTCTGCTATTTTGAACACAGAATAACTATATAAGAAATGTATCTGTACTGTGAAAGGGTCTAAACCTTGCTAAAGTAACTGACTATATAAAACAAAAAACATGAAACACATTATGCAGCATCACAAGACCTCATCCCTGCCAAGTGTGACACAGCTGGGATGAGAATCAGCATCACCTGAGGCCATGGTGCTCCACCGGAAAAAGGTGGTTTGCCATCTTCAGGTTGGAGGAAAGTCCTTACCCCAGGTGGGGGAGTTCAAGTATCTTGGAGTTTTGTTCATGAGTGAGGGAAGGATGGAACGTGAGATTGACAGGCGGATCGGTGCAGCGACAGCAGTAATGCAGTCAATGTATCTGTCCGTAGTGGTAAAGAATGATTTACCGGTGAATTTTAGTTCCTACTCTCACTTATGGTCATGAGCTTTGGGTCATGACCGAAAGGACAAGATCTCGGATACAAGAGGCCGAAATGAGTTATAGATAGGGTGAGGAGCTCTGTCACCCAGTAGGAGCTTGGAGTAGTTCCGCTGCTCCTCCACATCGAGACAAGTCAGCTAAGGTGGCTCGGGCATCTGTTTCGGATGCCTCCTGGAAGCCTACCTAGGGAGGTGTTCCAGGCATGTCCCACCAGGAGGAGTCCTCGGGGAAGACCCAGGACACACTGGAGGGACTATGTCTCTCGGCTGGCCTGAAAAGGCCTCGGGATCCCCCCGGAGGAGCTGGAGGAAATGTCTGGGGAGAGGGAAGTCTAGGGTTCTCTCCTAAGACTTTTGCCCCTGTGACCCGGCCCCAGAAAAGCGGTTGAAAATAATGAATGAATGAATGACTAATATATTTTATGAAAACTGTAATAACTATATAAAACAAAAGTATTGTAATATTATTACTGTATTATTACTACAGCATTTGTTAATAATTTGATTAATTTATTTTTGTTTGTTTTAGGATAGTTTTTGCATTTGTCATTCGTTTTTTTTTTTTACATTTTGATTAAGCTAAACATATTTAACAATGAATTGGAGATTTAATTTTCAAGACAAATTCTGAGTCAAAAGTCTTCAGATTTTGGTCACTAAACCCTTATTCTTATTCATTAATTCAACATTTCTTGTTCTCCAGTTCAAATCAATGACTCAATCTCAACACTCATTAATATTCTCAGTAAACAAGCACTTAGTATTTTTGCCATTTACACAAGCCTCATTCAGGCAGTCAGTACACATCCAATGTTTGCGCATAACTGAGTGGAATTAAACTATATTTAGTGTGAAAAAAATAACAAAATGTGAGTTTGGAAATTCAATGTTTTGTGACATTCACATACTGTTGTACGTGGTTTGAACCAAATCATACTGTTGTTTGCAACAACACAACCTTGTTTTTGCATAAACATTCAGAATGTCTCTACAAACATGATAAGGTTTTATGTGGGGTAAAACAAAAAACAAAACAAAAACTATGACAAATTGAAACACTTAAAAAAAATTTGATCTGAGTGCTTTGATTTGTCAATCTTTTTTCTTTTCTTTTCCAATGTCGCTTTCTCACCCCACATAAAACCCATCAGATGTTGTTTGTAGACACATGTTTTGAATGTTTACGCAGAAACAAGTTTGTGTTGTTGGAAATTCCAATTGGGTATACTGTTAGCTGGTCTGGTCTATGAATGTTGAGACTGATGGAGACAGCAACACTGAAAAAAATCTTTGCACACCAAGTTAATTATATTTTTGCTTTTTGAAATTAGTTTTTATTTTGAAACTTAAAATTTGATGTAAATTTTGGTTTAGTTTTAGTTTGTTTCATTAATGGTTTGTTAGTTTAAGTTCTTCTAGTTCAACAGAGCTAACATAACACATGTAGTGTAGAAACAAAGCAAAGATCAGTGTTTGCACAGCTTACATTGACTCTGTGCAAACCTCTTAGTAATAAACTAGTTTGAACAGACAATGAAGCCACAACCACACAAATGCACAATGAATGAAACTGCATAAACTTAAATAAATAAAAGTGAAAAAAAAAGAATTAAAACAAACATCTTCATATTAAAGATACTTTATGCAGTAAAACATGCATAAAAATATGTTTCTGTACAGTATATTTATACATATAAAAATCCAATGGTAACTTAAAGGTGTTAGGAGCCAAAACAAAATGTTTGGTTTGGTGAGCTGTTTCAAACTGCTGAAACAAACTCCAAACTTGATTTTGTTTAAAGTGACGTTTTAGTTTGTTCTTCGATTTTGTTTGAAATCATACATTGACATAGACGCTCTTATACATTTAGATGCTTGTAGTCAAATACAACTGATCAGCCACAAGAGACTAACTACTCTCCATTTTCTGACTTTCTTTTTAAACATTATAGGAAGTGTTGATGAAGCACACTAGCCTGACAGGATTACAACTTAAAATTGTAAATTTAATTTTTAAAAAATGCAAAAAGTAGTGTCAAGTCCTGAACACAGCGTTCAGAGTTTTGTGGCGTTTAGGGTACATTATACAGTTAAAGTCAGAATTATTAGCCCCCTTTTGAATTTTTTTTTTTTAAATATTTCCCAAATGATGTTTAACAGAGCAAGGCAATTTTCAGTATGTCTGATAATATTCTTTTCTTCTGGAGAAAGTCTTATTTGTTTTATTTTGGCTAGAATAAAAGCAGTTTTTAATTTTTTAAACACCATTTTAAAGACAAAATTATTAGCCCCTTTAGGCATTTTTTTTTCAATAGTCTATAGAACAAACCATCATTATACAATAACTTGCCTAATTACCCTAACCTGGCTAGTTAACCTAATTAACCTAGTTAAGCCTTTAAATGTCACTTTAAGCTGTATAGAAGTGTCTTGAAAAAATATATAGTAAAATATTGTTTACTGTCATCATGGCAAAGATAAAAATAAATCAGTTATTAGAAATGAGTTATTAAAACTATTATGTTTAGATATGCGTTGAAAAAATCTGAAAAAAAAAAACTGAAATTGTGTAAAAAAATAAACAGGGAGGCTAATAATTCAGGGGGGCTAAAAATTCTGACTTCAACTGTATATATTTTTCCAAATAGTTTTTCATAGTTTTATTTCACATTCAAAGGAATTTTGTGTGAGCTTATTTCACAATAATAAACGGAAAAATAAAAACAAGTAAAAGTAAAAAGCCCATATATTATATCATATCATTCATTCATTTTCTTGTCGACTTAGTCCCTTTATTAATCTGGGGTCGCCACAGTGGAATGAACCGCCAACTTATCCAGCACATTTTTATGCAGCGGATGCCCTTCCAGCCGCAACCCATCTCTGGGAAAATATCATATCATATCATATCATATCATATCATATCATATCATATCATATCATATCATATCATATCATATCATATCATATATCATATCTGGAATGTGGTTAAAAGTGAACAGGAGATATGGTGGAAATAGAAATCTGTCTCCCTTTCTTCTGATCCAATTAAACTAACACAGCAATAGACAATGCAGATATTCTGTAAAACGAAAGAGCATCAGAGGACATACAAACCCGATCTAAACGGTTATTCCAAATGCTTATGAATGCGCATTTATTCCTCCCCTCTCACAAAAGCTCCAGCTCTAATTGCAAGCATACAAAAACAAATATCAAACAAAAAGCAACCAATTCAATTCTCCTTATGTGTTCCAAGAAAGAAAAAAAAAGCCACACACGTTTGTTGTTTGCCCAAAATTTCCCCTGATAGACTTAAGTGATGCGTCAGCTGCAATAAACCTTTTGATTTCGACTGAAAGTATAATACGGAGTAAATTGGAGATGATGCTGGTAATAGAACTCGTGACTGTGCTGTTAGCAGAATCGATTTAAAATGCTTCATAAATTCCAAATGCATGACATTCTAGATTGCGTTGTTTGTCTGCCCCAATCACTCGAGCCATCTTACATTCCAAAAAAGCATCAGCAACATAAAAGTGCAATCCTGTTTAGAAATGCTCTGTAACAGGGGAACCTCAGGCTGAAATGAGCTGGTGTACCTACAAGCAAGTCTCCAGCGGGCTGCACTGATTCGCAAGCCGCCGGAGGGCAGGGAGCAGGCCTGCGGGGGGAACAGAGCATGTTTCCACCCCAGGGTTGTCTTGCAGCCATTAACTCCTGCCAAGTCCTCGCATTGATTCTTACTAAGGGGTTCAACTCCACAACACTTGCAAACACAACTTGAAATGGAGAGATGGACGAGGCAGCACTGTGAGGTCTCACGCATACAAACATTGAAACACACTTTATGGTTTGTGTAGTGTCAAGGTTATGAATAATGTCAACTAAATATGCAGGCACACTCACATACACATGAAGCATGTGGAGGGAATAAACACATCTCCTGCTGGACTGACTCGGCTGTAGAGAGACCATGGCTAGACTCGGGCCAGACAGGAGTGTGTTTGTGTGTTTCCATGCCAATGAGCTCTGTGGAGACGGTTTGGCTCACAAACAATATATACTGGAACAATAAAGGTGCTCTACAGATCTGCATCCCAAGACAAATTTGACTAAAGTGAGACATAATTGAGTTTGGTAAAGTAAAATCTTAAATGATTTGAATCTGTCAACTAGGGCTGCACGATATTAGAAAAATCTGATATTGCGATATTTTATTTCTCTGCAATAAATGTTGCAATATGAATACAGTTTCAGAAGACAGTTTATAGAGCACTATTTGATGGTTTTCTGGCCAGTCTAACAGTTTTTGGGTGCAGAAATTGAGTAATCACAATGCAAAAAAATACTTTTCTTACTTTGTTTTGTCCTGTTTCTACTCCAAATATCAAAAAAAATTCTTAGACCAAGTAAAAATATTTAGTTTTCATCGTCAGAAGAAATAAGTAAATATTAAGAGGTTTTTATTTTTGCTTGTTTTAAGGAAATTATCTGAAATCATCTTGGGTAACACTTTATAATAACTACACACTATGAATAATTTATTAAGCATTAGCAAATAGTGATTTCATTATTTGTTAAGCATTAACTCTCCATTAATAAACGTTAGTAAGCAGTTTATAACTGCAGATACAAATGCTCTATTATTGACTTATAAACACATTTATAATGTGCTTAATAATTGCACTTTCATACTTTGTGACTGGTTGATTTTTCATTACTAAACTAAGTATTGCATTATTTACAAACCATTAATATTTAAGAGTAGTTGGAGCTTTTTAAGATCATTCAGAATAAGTTAGTAAATGATTAATACTATTGAAATTAACGTTTATATAACTTATTATTCTGCGATATAATAATGGTTATGTATGTTATTAAATGCTTTACTAACTCAACTTCATCTAGTTTTGTGACCTAATCTAAAGTATGGACAATTTATGCTTTATAAATCCCTTATAAATGACAATTAAAGGCTTAGTATTAAATGAACAATAATCTTTGTAATCTAAAAAGTCAAATTATTGTAAAGTTTAAACATTGCTGAATAACAGGAATAAAATTGGATAAAACAACAACAATATAATAATTTAACAATATAATAGGATGCAGTGTTTAGTAATCTTATTTTAATTAAGGTTGCAAAGATTTATTTTTTTGGATTCAGTTTCATTTGTGTATCTTTAATTGAATAGAAATGAATAAAGTCGTTTATGTTCTTTTTTTCCTGTTTGGAATTTAACTGAGCCTTTAATTGTCATTTATAAGGGATTTATAAGGCATAAATAGTCCTCACTTTAGATTAGGTCACAAAACTGGATGAAGTTGAGTTAATAAAGCATTTATTAACATACAAATTAACTATTAGTATATGCCTGAATAATAAGATTTATAAATGTTAATTTCAATAGTTTATTGATCATTTACTAACTCATTCTGAATGATCTTAAAAACAACCAACTATGCTTAAATAACTGGTTTGTAAATAATGCAATACTTAATTTAGTAATGAAAAATGAATCATTTACAAAGTATGAAAATACAATTATTAAGCACATTATAAATGTGCTTATAAGTCAAGAATACAGCATTTGTATCTGCCGTCATAAACTGCTTACTAACATTCATTAATGTAGAGTTAATGTTCAACAAATAATGAATTCACTATTTGCTAATGCTTAATAAATGATTCATAGTGTGTAGTTATTATAAAGTGTTACCTAATCGTGTTTTCACATTGACATGTAGATATTTGGACTAAAAACAAGACAACTACGATTTTCTTTTTGCATAAATCATATAAATTCCATATAAATACAGTGATTAAATACAATTCTGAGGCTTCTGGTCAACTATAATTTGAATTGGACATGGCATATCTTTGCGATGTGACTACTGCGAATGTGCACATTGCGATATCGATACTGAAACTATACATTGTGCAGCCCTACTGTCAACCTTCAGTGAAGCTTTACAGTAGTTTAAAAAAATGTTTTGATAAGTGCTTGAGTAACATCATTTTTTTAATACTTATACATAAAATGTTAATAAGCCTGTGTCATTTATGTTAAAAAACTTGCTGGTTGAATAAAAGTAACTTTAAGTAAAACTTAGCAAATATGATTAATTTCGGGCTTGACTATATATACAGGGAAGAGCAGGGCACAAAGTAACATTTTTTGGTTTTGGCCAAATAATGAACAAAGTAATGGGGTTAAACAAACCATACGTTTTTACCAGCAACACACAAGCCTCTCCTACAAATGAGCACTGAAAGTATGTTCGCCGGACCTATGGTTTTTGTGCAGTATTACCAAAAGTGCCAGGAGTAAAAATGTTACTATTTACCTCACCTGTGGGGCAAGTTGTAACAGTCAGAGGGTTAGTTGTAACACGTGCTTAAAAAATTTTCACACAATTATTTTAAATCCAGTTTAATCCAGTTGAAATAGTAGCTATATTTCCTCAGTATTTAGCTCAATTTATTTTTTATTCTACATAGCACAGTATGTTTATTTATTCATTTATTTATCTATTGGATAAATACATTTGGATTTATTTGCATTATTATACAAGCAATAAATATATATATATTTTTTTTATTAAAACTTTCTATTTAAAAAAAAAAACATTTTAAATAAAAAGTTCTCAACATTACACTCAAAATTCTAAAATTATTTTGTTTCTTTAATTGGCGTCCAACAGTGTATAGCTTAATTGTAACACCCTGTTACAACTACTGTAACCCCGCTGTGTCATGTCTTCCTCAAAACTGGCTAGCAGTCACTGTGTGTATTTTACATCCTTTAAAATGGCACAACAATATAAGATACTTTAACTGATTGTTTAAATTAAAAAAATATCGACTATAATAAAAAATATTTTTATGCTGCAAAAATGGTTTCTCCTGTGTTTCTCATCCAAATTTCGCCGAACTTTTTCAATAATTGGCAGGAAGACGTCTGCCGACTCCGTGGTGAAAACCTTGGAAGCATGGTTAACCCTTAGTAAATACCTTAAAACTCTGTGTTACATTTTACCCTGCGTTACTTTGTGCCCCACGCTCCCTTATAAATAAATAAATATATATATATAAATAAATAAATAAATATATATATATATTATATATTATAATTAGATATTGGCTGTTTATTAGTACCTATAAAGATTGATCTTATTCTACATCCCTTATCCTACCCATAATAATTGATAATGTACAGTAATATATATATATATATATATATATATATATATATATATATATATATATATATATATATATATATATATATATATATATATATATATATATATAGTCAGACTTTTTATTTTAAGATACTGTGTATATACACACATATCATTTTTATTACATCTAATGAGGGCAGCCTTGGTAAGAATACTAAACCTCTGTTAAAACATTCAAATCTCAGCAACCTCAAACATTCTTGGTGTAAAATAAATAAATAAAACATGTATGAATGAATGAATATTCTATACAAGTAATAATAAAGAAGAGTTCTGATTTCTAGCCCCAAACAATGATCCCATTTTAAAAAAAAAAACATGAAATAATATATCTTACTGCAAATCCAAAAGCTTTGTGTGATGGGTTAGGGGATGAATAATATCATTAGCTCAGTTTTTCAAAATAGAAGCCAATGGAAGTTTCCAGCAGGACAGACAAACAAACATACATGTGTGTGTGTGTGAGGTCAGTGAGGAGGCCTTTCTTTAGGGAGCAAGACTATTCAATCCAGGGATTGAAGTCCAGAGGGACTGGATTTAATGAGCTCCAATTTTCAGTCTAATGACCTTCTCCGCCTCCCCTCCCCCATTATTTTCCTCATATTCTTCTCGTCTAATCGCTTTCTTTCGTGTGCATGGAGGATATTAACCACCTCTTCTTCAGATACTCCAAGCCATTAGGAGGACCTGCCTTATTTGTGCACACACACACACAACGCCAATCTGACTGTTAAGTATGACGTCACAGTCTCTGGGTCCAAACATGCTATCTGATCTACAAAACATAATCACAGATGGTCAAACAGTGATTCATCATTTCGAAATCATTAAAATATTGGTGTCTGGGATGCAGCAGGTGCAGAGTATGCAGTGAACACCATGATTTGTAAAAGAGCCGAATAAACGTGGCATTAAGCAGTGGTCACAAATGGCTATTTAGTTTGTGGGTTTCTCAATTCAGAGGAGTAGAAGCTTGGATCCAGAAACAGTGTTCAATACGTCACTCCTTAACAAAAGATATCCCATCAAACAAACATGACAAATGAAGGGGAGAGAGATCTAGTGAGGGTGAAAGTTGTGAAACTAGGCCAGACTACAACATGGTGCATTATCAGTGAAATCTTTATTTGGGAAGTGACAGTAAAGTGTGAGTTGCCATCTGTGCTTCTTTATACCTCTTGTGCTCATTTTGGAGGCTGGGATTTGACTCCAGCACTCTGCCACTTGCACATTTCCAAGTTACAAATCAAAACGATAAATGGTGTCAGTGAAACTTATCTGTAACTTGGCGGTGTCAGAACAGTCATGGTCGTTTTTTGCCCCCAGTCAAGCAGTCAGGTTGCCTACATGCACCTTTCCTGCGATGTAAGCCGTTTTTAGACTCACCAGGCTGCAGTACACTGATGCCCAGAGGGTTGGATGTGCGGTTGGCCACTGTGCTCCAGGTGCCATCGTAATTCCTCCGAAAAAGCAGGGCAGTGCATTGGTACGTCCCGGCCTCCTTGCGTCCAGCCCGGGTGATGCTAAGCCGGAAGTTGGTGTTAGTGGGCGTACGATCCACTGTGGTACGTGTGCCCAGACCCAGCAGCTGATCGCCCCACTGTAGAGTGCCATCCCGTGTGAAAGTCACCAGATCTTTGAACTCTCCATCGCCCTCTGCTGGCTGGAACCGCCATGTGACTGCAGCCGGAACATTGGGATTGTGTCGCGGCTTCACAATGCACTGTAGGTCAAACGAGTCACCAAATGTAACACTGGGCGTGCGGGAGGAGGCTGACACGAAGAAGAATGATTCTGGAAGAAGAACGAAAACAGAGAATTTATGTAGCATTTGCAAATATTTGCATTGTAACAATACAATTCAGCCAATGTATTTAATCAGAGCTAAAGGTCAGAATTATGTAGGCTTGTCACAATAATCAATATATCAACTTATCGCACAACACATGGACATGACCTCAATCATTTTTGGTGATTTGGTTTTGGTGATACATAAAAACCAATACCAGCAACATTTTAGCTGATTGTGAACCTCTCTATCTCTATTGAAGGTGTCAGTGTCAGTATGGTATTAAAAAAACACTATGGACTCTTTTCACAAGACTGTTATGATGCATTTACCGGTCATCATAATCTTAAATCCTTGAAAGTTTTTAATGTTTAGATTTTTTTTAAAACGTATGAACATTTATACAGTATGCGTTTATGAATGTATTATATCATCTTTGCATCAAATTACAAAACAAACAAACGAAACAAACAAATTACCGCTTACGCGAGGTGTTTCTAATGCAGCGTCTATGGGGCTGAGAGTGAATTCGATGTTATTCTATCCTCTAGCTGCAGTTACTATATAAGTCTCACACTATATTTTTTTTCTGAAAGCCTTGATAACACTATTGTGAAGTTTTTCTTTTTATTATTTCAGCAAATAGGGTTGTAAAAAAATTATTTGTTGTACTCTCCGATTCACTTCGCTCTAAGTTGACCCAGCTATGACGCCTTTCTCAACTGAAAAACCCGGAAATGTGAAAGGGGTCCATAGTGTTTACTATAAATTACTGTAGTATATTTTCATGTGGGTGTCTGACAACTGAAAATAGATCTGGTACCAGATATCGCAGCCTCTGTTACTTTTTACCTTACACTTTGTTAACTTATTATAATTTATTTGTTTAGGATATACGATTTCACATTCTGATTCCAATGCCTAATTATTAAATTGATAAAATGACTGTAATTAAGTTAAATATCCTTAAAAAATAAAATATTATGTGTTCTATGTGCACTTGCATTGTGATGATATTGTATTGTCATTCTGGCATTATATAATGAGTGGCATAAAATGGCCTTAAAATGATAATAATGTTGATTATTGCAAAATATTTTGGTGCAATATATCGTTCAGTACAACAAAAAATAGATATCATGACAGGCCTAGAATTATGTGCCTTAAGAAATTAGTCGTCTTCTTTTCTGTTGTATCTAAGCTGATGTATAAAATAAACATTGCAAAAATTAATCGCATATAAAATAAAAGTTTGCTTTGACAATTTCAGTGTGTGTACTGTTCAGATTTATTGTGTATATATAAATACACACATGGATGCATACATTTGAGAAAATATTTCTTTATATTTAGATATAAAATATATATGTGTCATGATCACCAGCGATCTAAACACCATAGATCACTTGAAAACATTCACAATCACTAACAGACTACAAATCCGCTATTTCATGGACTACAACTTCATACATGCACTCTGCTCACATCCACGTTCCACACTATTAAAGCAGCACAAACATTTACTTTAGTCGCTGAGTCTTGTTATCTGTTAAGTGACATTACCCGTGTTTTTATCCTCGCCTTGGTAACTGATATATCCCTGTCCGCCGCCTGCCTTCTGACCTCTCGCCTGTTTCTTTGACTACGTTTCTGGATTGCCTGCATACATCTGTTTGCCCGTGTTGACCATTGCTTGCCTGACTTCCCTAATAAACCTGCATTTGGATCCGCACCCTGTTGTCAGTGTCACATCCATGGTTACAATACGTATAAGATACAAATTATACATAAATTTAAATATCTATGTAACAAAATTGTTTTGCAGTTTTGTTTCATCTGTGTGTATCCAGCCTGATCTCACGAGGAAACGTAAGTATTTTACGTATTGTCAGTTTAGTGGCATTCAGTCGTGAGAAAATGTACGATTTTAAAATGGAGGCGTGGCACCCAACCCCACCCCCAACCGTCATTGGGTGATGAGCAAATCGTACTAAATTGTACGAATTAGATCATAAGAATTCATACGAATTAGCCACTAAATCAAAAAGTTACGAATTGCCGTGAGATTGCGTTGGTGTATCACACATGCATAATGATATATGCATGATATATTTAAAACACACACACATATATCATCTCAAAACAAACTTTTATTTTGGATGTGATTAATTGCGATTAATCTTTGCCCAACACTAAATATAAATAATAAAGTTAAAAAATATACTATTCCAGGTTACAAAAATTATTTTAGTTTATTGGTTTTAGTTTTAACCACATCTTTCATGTACGTATATTTCAAAATTAAAATTGAAATACCCTTGTTAGATGAAAGACAAGACAGATGAATATAAACGAAATACAATAAAAACTTACAACAGTCCAGTTCAATTCAGTAGAATAACACATACTGTATAATAGACTACAATGATGAGCACACAAGTTGTGTTTATGACGATGATAAATCACTATTATTTTATTTTTAATAAATCCATAAGTGCATACATAAATTGATACACTATAAATAAAGTAGAGAGATATATCAGCCTGCTTCGGATGTTATCACTCAATTAAATGGCCGTTATCAGTGGTTATCAGCTGATAGATATGGACCAGTAGGGGCCTTTTGCGCCTACTAGTAGGTTTAGAAGGCTGTTATCATCCAGCCACAGGGTTATTAAGCTATAGATCATATACAGCTGCGGCCAAAAGCTAACAAGAATTATTTATATCCTTTATAAAATTTTCCATTAATTGTATTTTATTAACGTCTACCCCTACCCCAACCCTAAACCCAACCGTCACAATAATGTAAAACAGATCTGGATCTGGAGTCTTTTCTATTATTATAGCTGATTAAACATGTGGATGGATGATAACAACCTTCTGAGCCTACCAATGGGCAGAGAAGGCCCCTACTGGCTCATATCTATCAGCTGATAACCGCTGATAACGCCCATTCAATCGAGTGATAACATTCGAAGCGGGAGGATATAAGACAGAAGCTTTTGCCAATACAGTATAACTACAGTATTACTAATTAATCCCTTCAGTGAAACTCTCCTATTTTTGCCTGACAGTGAAAGCGGAGGTCCGGTTAGCTGCTAGCGCTACCCCCTCAGCACAAGCCTGTCACATGATGAGAGAACTGCGGGTGACTTAATTGTGAATTCACAGCTGATACTGATGAGAGTGTGAATCTGCTAATGGGCATATAGACAACAAGCCCAGTCCCTGCCGAATTGCTACTGGCATCCTTCAGCAGCAATTTACATCTGCACTGCACATACAATCCACCATCACTGGGGAAAATAAACTCGCTACAAGGGAATGCCCCAACTGTTTTGTCTTTCCGTTTGAAGGGGGGGGGCGGTCGAAATTCTGCACAAGCTTGAGCTGGAACTCGCAATAATTGTCCCCGTGGAAGGGTAAAACATCATTTGGCCCCTTCTGAGTGTTTGCGCTTGAAACGGATGACAGCAGCTGGAGGCCATACGGAGATGGGAGACAGCGAGATCCATTCCCGGCCTACCTGTCAGTGTCCTAATGATGCCTCGCTGCTGGGTTGTAACAGAGGGTAGGTTAGCACAGCACCCGCCGGGCACAAGCTTTGCCCAGATCTCAGTCGTTCCACAGGGCCTGGCAGAGGTGAGGAAGTGAAGTGAATTTCATTTGCACAGCCTCGGTGTCCTTCAATTATGCAAACTATCTATTAAAGGAACGGGGCAGTAAAGTAGCATGTCTACATTATCGCACTACTCTGTCTGCATGTTAATAAGACTTCCTGAGAGAAATCCTGAGAGTTCATACTGGGCTGAGAACGGCTAGCAAGAGCTCGGTTTGAGTGGAAAGCTTAAGAATGGCTTAGTTAATCTACTCTGTGTTATTTTGATAAAAAATTTGGACAAGGTGACCTGTAGTACATCAGCTCAATCCTGCTGGCTGCAACGTCGGAAAGCAGCCAAAAGCAGATTACACACAAACTCCCCGTCTATGGAGCACATGGAAACTAATCCTGGAAGCAATAAAGAAGGAAAACCACTTTTTGACATTTGATGAGCCGAATTTTCCTCAGATATTGAAAAAAAAGTTGATTATCGGTGGTGGATCGATAGCAGTGTTTCCTGCAGGCAAAACTACTGTGCCATGGGAATACAAAATACCCGGTTTTCTTGTGAGCTTGAATTCAAAATGGAATGAGATCAGATAAAAAGACTGTGTACCACAAAACAATGCCAAGAAATGGCAGTTTCACAGAAATTGCCCCCTGGCACAGAACCATTGAAATGTCAAAATACTTCGAAAACTTGGCAATTGCTCTGAATCACTGATTCAAAATGAATTTATAAGGCATTTGAAGCTTCATGAAGCAGTAATTTGAAAGCAGGCCTGTGTGCAAGAATAAAAATAGTAGCGATTTAGCAGAAGTCAGTTATTTCTTCTATTTCTAGAAAAGTATCTAGAGCATAGATAAATATGAAGAGAACATTGCAATAGAAAATACTTTATATCTAACTGGATGTCAAGTAGATTTTACGCTAAATAGTAAAAACATAAAGAATCTGCCACACTGTGGAAGACGATGAACAGTGAAAACCTTCAGCAACACCTTTAGATGCAAAACCCAGATGCATATAGGTAAGAAGACTGTTGTCAAGATGTTCTGCATTTCTCAGAATGCTGTTCAGTGTATACATATACAATACAATTTTCTGTGAGAAATCTACACAATAACAGTTACAGTCTGTCCAACAGCATCCTCGTCAACTGGATCTCCAGTAGTTCCTCTATTTTAATATCTACAAAATTGATTTGACCGTCTGAATACAACAATGTAAAAGTATAATCTGTAGTTTTCACACAAGGTATTAAAAGCGGGAGCAAGAAAAAGTCAAAAATTGATTTTATTTTTGGAATTTTGCTGACCAAAAATTCAAGCAAACAAACAAAAACCCGATTTTCACAGTCCCAGCATCAGAGATATAGTAACCAATTCCATTTGCATATGCATACTTCTTGTTTTTCCAACATTGCAATACAATTCATTATGAATTTGGTGACATTGTATGATCAGTGTCATCCAACTCACAAACTTCAAAACATCTCATTTTTAACTTACTAAAAAGTAGTTTTTAATTTCTATTACTAATAAGTGGCAATACAAGTTCATTTCTTCATATCTGATATCAAGTGTCATTAATGCTGCTATCATTTCTAACACTGATAATCAGATGGAGAGTTTATGTGATTTCTGGCAATAAAATGGCAATTATGGGCACTTAGTTATATCAAACAATGCAAAAAAAAACATTAGCTTATAATAAATGTCACATTTAGTTGGGTTTGTTATGTAATGGACTGAAATAACTCCAGATGAAGCTTCTTTTCTCTGTCATTAACTCAGGTAAGTACCACTCTTTTTGTTTGAATGCACTCATGTTCTGCTGAGCAGAAGAAAAAGAGTTTCTAACCTAAACAAAAACTTGCAAACATATCATTTTGTTCATTTAAAGCTCATTATATACAATAATATACAGTTTTAACACAGTTATACATTAAAGAAGTAAAACGTCAACCTTCTAAACATTTATAATGGATGGATGAATTAGATGGATGGATGGATGGATGGATTAGATCAGGAATGCCCAAAGTAGGGCCAGCCGGTCAAAGTTTGCCCATTGTAATCTTTGATTTGGCCCACCATCCCAACTAAGAGGAGAGTGATAATAATGGAGATGATTGGGGCGAACGCCTTTAACACAG
This sequence comes from Danio kyathit, assembly GCA_903798195.1. Taxonomy (NCBI): domain Eukaryota; kingdom Metazoa; phylum Chordata; class Actinopteri; order Cypriniformes; family Danionidae; genus Danio; species Danio kyathit. Next base: position 25,094,277 of record LR812527.1, read on the forward strand.
AGATTGTCATTTCTAATTTGACGTAACTTTTTTTTGTTGGTATTATTGTTGAGCTACAAAACAAGCAAACTAAAATTGAAAGTTTCAATTAAATGTTGCAAATTAATCTGATTTTTAAAAATGTAAATACTGTCACTCGACGAATACGGATTGAGTACAGTTTTGGTACTCAAATTATGTAAATAAAAATAATTAGTTAAAACACTTATGACTTTACTTATACTTTTCACGTATCCACATACACAAAGAAAATGTAGACCGTCTAATTGTAGCATTAAACATAATAAACTAATTCAGGATCTTAATGTTTTCATACTTGGTTAAAAATATTTTGTAGTAAAATATAAATAACAAACAATAATGCGTCACATTTCAATGAATTACTATAGTTACTAATATACAATTAATATAGTTATAAACTATAAACTATTTTATCTTTTACTAAACTTTAGCAACTGTTAGTAATATCTGTATATATATGTATATATTATTAACAGTTAATTTGTTTGTATTACCATATTTGTTGCAACTATAATTACCAAAAAATATCAGTACTTTATGGTTAAAAAACAATGTATCACTTACAATAAATTACTATAGTATTTAATGAGGAAAATCATTAATAAAAAGGTTATTAGAAAATTAAGCAAATAAATACTATTCAATCACTGGAGATAAATATTAAAATAGTATTATACATTTATTAAAGAGCCCCTATTATGGGTTTTTGAAAATCACCTTCCATGTAGTGTGTAACACAGCTCTTAGTGAAGTGAAATATCCAGCTAAAGCTTAAATCTGAAAGTGGACAGTTTTTAAAACTATTGATTCATCTATAAAAGAGTCGAGTCATAGTGGTTTAAATGAATCGTCTCGATAACGAGTCATCAGCCATTTCGGCGTGACGTCGATACAAAACATAATGGTTGCGCGCGCAGACCCTGCAAAATTCAAACCTGCGGTCCCGCCCACTAACACAGCAGCAGGACGCTCACGAAGACGCTGTGCTTACCTGGATATTATTGGAAGTGTGAGGGAAAGGAGTCGTTCAGAAATCTGTACACTTACAATGGGCGATCTATCACTACACAGTTCATGCATTAAGTTTCTTCTTCCATCTTGTAATGGACGGACAATACACCAGGGGTGCGGGCAAAATAAGGACAAATTAATAGGTACACCGGCAGGCTGCTGCACGCTGGGCTTCGGGCTTGTGAAGGGAGCGCAGGAGCCCGCAGAGATAGCTTGTCAGAGGACAGAGGATGCTACAACCTCCCGGCTGGGTATGTGATCGTTTGGAATAGCAGAGTACAGGTAAGCCATGAGAAAATATAGCAGTTCACAGACGAGGTGCCAGAGCAATAATTGCAAAAAGAAATGATCTACATGTTTTGTTACTAGTTACCGCATGTACTGTATCCGGTTAACTCTTTTTATTCTCATATGGCGTCTAATGCCACGTTGAAAACGTGACGCGTGCTGCTTTGTTTACGCATTTAAATGTGTTTGTGAGCTCGTTTCACTAACGTTTGTCGTTGCTATGGCCACTGTTAGCTGATCCTGCACACGTGCAGCGGTCAAGGTTCAGAATAGTTCAGCTTTTGCTGCTGTGTGGATTAATACTCAATGTGTGTCAAACTTGAGAGCAATGCTGGTGTTAAACTGCACTGCTTTCGGCGCTGATGTGTCTGAATAACACTGTTGAGAACCAGGTACTGTTTACTGTGGGGTTAGTAAGTTTACTTTGAAGCGTGTTTCGGGCGTCCGCTGCGATCGGATCCTATACCAATGTTAGTGACCCGGGGGCTTGATAAACCGCGCTGGGCATTTCACTGTCTTGCGCTGATTGCTGTTGACCAATCGCAACAGGCTGTGATCGGTCCAATCAGCGCAGATTAGCTTCGCGTTAAGCAGGGGTTTGAGAACAAATGAATCGCTGAACGATTTATATGGGAGTCGCTGGGATAATTAGGTAAAAATAAATGCATATTATAAGACCATGAAAGTGTTTTTTGACCTTGCATACATATCAGTATGTTGTTAAAGACCCATAAAACCGAAATATGACCCTTTTCAATGAGTAATATGGGCTCTTTAAATGTAAAAAGATTTTTATTACATATAAAGATGTATTATACATATTAACTTGCTATTATTTCCGTCATTATAACGAATCCATTATATATATTAAACCTGTCCAATTTAGATCGTTTATATATCTCTGAAAAATGTTTCCGAAAAGCCAGCAATCGAGTATCTGCTATATTGACTCTGTCAGATAAATAATGACTGATCCTCTATGATGACTGATAGAAAACTGTTCAGTCTATTATATGGCGATCGGAAACAACATTCCCCATTCGCCCGTCTCGATCGCCAATATTGTGAAATGGTATACACTATTGTCTACACTATTTATTAACAATATATAAAAATATATTGATGACGAAGTCTGAGAAGATGTTGATAACATTAACGTCTGTCGTAACCATATATGGTTCGCCCCTGCCTAGATCGTGTGTGCTGGATTGTGTGTGCTGAAATGTGTGAGGGTCTACGGGTCTGCAGCTGGATATTATTAAGTTAAACAGAGAAAAAAAATGGAAAAAGTATATTCTGAACAACAAAAGATGAGCTTGAGCTTATGTGAATCGTAGATATTCAAAGAAATATATAGCATATTCACAAGAAGTGATAAGAAAGAAAAATAAAGAGAGGAAAGCAGACAGAGAGTGATCGCTGATTTTAAGGTGCATCTTTCATGTCTTGACGAATTCCAGTGCTTTGCTCTCTTGTAAACAGATGATCAGAAAGGGCTTTCTGTCTATCCTGTGTTTGACTGCAGACGGCAGGGAGTCATGATCAATGGCATCTTCTCCAGAGTGCAGGGCTGTCGGACACACGCTGAGATAGAGCCTGATTCCTTATAGACGCACAGAGGCTTTCACATGCACAACCTTTCTCACATTCCGACATTTCTCCTACGGTGTAAGGTTTTCGATATCTAATCAATGATCACAGGAGCAATGACGGCACCTGAAGAAGTGTGTGGAGGAGCAGCATGGGCTGATGTTTGAGAGCTGCAAGCCCAGGCAGAGCCAGACAGCCAGAGCCGGAGTGTGTTTGATTATTCCAGACACACAGAAGCGCTCAGAGAAACATGTGGCGTACACACACCCTCGCGCTCGCTGGGAATAGAGATCTCAAATCTCTCAGACTGACACAAGGGCAGAGCTTCTGTTGGCCTCTGGATGTCTTTTCATGTCAAGAATCAGTCCTCTATGACCGCCTGCTTCTTTGGTCACTGCGGTTTCTTTTATTTGTACTTTTTTGTTTTGTTTATCTAATGTATATTCCAGATAATGCTGCCAGCTAGCTCTCTGCAACTCTCACATGGTCGTCCACTGAAACTAAGCAGGGTTTCGCAGTAGCTGGATGGGAGACCACATGGGGAAAGCTAGGTTGCTGCCGAAAGTGGTGTTAATGAGACCAGCAGGGGGTGCTCAACCTGTGGTGTGTGTGGGTCCTAATGCCTCAGTATATTAATGGGGACTCTATACTGCTTGGTGAGCACCATCTTTCTAATGAGACATTAAACCGAGGTCCTTTCTGTGGTCATTAAAAATCCCACGATGTCATTCGAACAATAGTTTAACCCGGGCATCCTGGCCAAATCCTAACATCCCCATGTAATAATTGGCTGCATCACTCTGTCTCCTCTCCACCAATCAGCTTGTGTGTGGTATGTGGTCTGGCGCAATATGGCTGTCGTCATGTCATCCAGATGGATGCTGCACACTGGTGGTGAATGAGGAGATTCCCCTCAAAAATATGTGTAAATGGCTTTGAGTTTCCAAAAAAGCGCTATATAGATGTAAGGAATTATTATTGTTATTAGATATTTCTCTTCAAGTGAGCAATAATACTACTTAGTACATAATAATAATAATAATACAATGAGGCCTCCTTGAAGTTATCTAGGGGATATGCAACAAAGCAGGTTGATTGGATCTATGTATTATGATCACCAGCTGTCTAGCGGCTGCAGATCGCTGATAAACACACAGTTCACTAAATAACCAAAAATCTGCCAGTATATGGACTACAAGTTCTAGTCATGCACCGCTCATATGCACCTGTTCCTCATTCAGTTGATTTCACACACTCGCTGCTCATAAACTGATTAGATGGACTATATATACACAGCACACACGCACACCTCTTGGCTGAGTCTCGTTATACTGTTTGTGAATATACGACGGGTTTTTCCTTGCCTTGCCTTTCCGCGTTAGACCTTTGCTGTTTTGTTTGTTTTACGTTGCCTGCTGCCTGCCAGTACTGACTACTCGCCTGTGTTTTGACCACGTCTTTGGATTCCCTGTATACATCTGTTTGCTCCTGTGTTGACTGTTGCTTGCCTGACCATTCTCTGCATAATAAACCCTGCATTTGCATCCGCACTTCCTTGTCAGCGTCCATTTCACATTACACTATGTACATAAAATAAACAAAAAAAAAACTTTTATTTCAGTATGTTGATGTACTTCCAACTGAACTGAATACTGAGTGGGTCTGTCAATCTATCAATCAGTAATGTGTCAAACTATATGTGAGATAAAATGTGTTTGCTCTTGAAATCTGTTATTTAACTGATGTACTCTGAGAAATATTTTGGAGAGGTTGTAGAAGTAAGTCGAGTGATGTACATGTACATTTATGTATAGTTAAGATGTTTGGTACATTGAAGATGTTTTTTTTCATGCTTTTCTTTTGATATTTCTTTAGGTTTGTTTAAAACAGTTAGTGGGTTTTGTTACATTTCTGTCTTTGATTTACGCACATCTCACAACCTCCTCTGCCTTAGGGGCATCATTTATACATTGTAAATATTTATTCTTTTTACTCCACACATTTTTAGTTTTTTTCACTGGATTTGAGCAATACATATTGTAAATTGCTGTCATCTTCAGATTTCTGTTTTTCTCTCTCTTCATTGCACACACATATAATTATTATGTTATGCCAAACAAATGTCCATGCATTAATATTAACATAGGAGAGATGTAAGACAATGAAAAACAAAAAAAAATACAGAATTCATTTTTAAAATTGAAATATCTTATATATCTATTCACTGTCACTTTTGATGAATTGAATGCATCCTTGCTAAATAGCACCTTTAAAGGGGTGGTCCACTATGATATCATATTTAAATTTTAGTTCATGTGTAATGTAGATGTGTGAACATAAAAAACATCTCTGAATGTGATATGCTCAAAGTTCAATGCAAAGGGAGACATGGGCTTTTACAGAATTAGACATTTAGGGACTACAAAAAAATACACCCGGGCTAGTGAGAACATAAACCCTTCAAGTTATGTGCATTCAGCAGAGAAAGCTAAAATTCCATCCAAACGCTGCTATTTCCACAGAGCTTGTTCTGTTTCTGTATTTGGGCTTCCAAAGGACACGACACAAAGACAGAGGTGCTTACAATTTCATTTTAATTACGTTCCAGAGAATTATTAAAAATATATAGCTAGCATTTGACAAAGGACAGCTTCCAGAATCTCTCCCAGTTCAGTGCTGGATTTGGCTTAAAACTCCCTCAAAGAAGGAGCTGCTCCAACCATAATAGAAGAAGCTGTGAATTGTGAGCCACAACCTGTATTAATATAACTAAGTATTAATATAACTTAATATAATAACTTATTATAATATATAATAAGTAATTTTATTTGTTCAAATTGATCTATTACATTTATAGTTTATAGCATTAACAGTATGTTGTAGCAAGGACAAAAACAAGAATGTAAACAACAGGAAATGCTATTTGGCAACGTTAATAATTTAGCTACAAATTCACATATATCCGTCAATGCGTTCTACATCTCAAACAACCAATAAGCAAAAGATATGTGAACGTTTCATACTACTTACACAAGCTTATAACCCTAATATATGTGAAAGACACTAGTCAGATTTTATTTTAAAGAGCAGGCGTGAGGTTCAGCTGTGTGCTCATCATTTTCTGTCTGATTCTGGCTCAAACTGATACGGCTAACACCTACACTGACTGACAGTATTTAGTATTTAGTATTTTTCAGAGGAACTAGAAAGCATGATTGTCGTTTTCATGTTAGCTGTATATAATCAAAGTAAGGCATATGAAAAAAATAACGTGATTTTTACAAATGAAGCATGTGCACACATTGCTTTGTATCCAATAAACAAAATCAAGCATTAAAAATACACTCTGGACCAACCCTTTTAATAAAAGTAAATGAATATTAAAGCTGCATTTACACTAGAATTTGAGCACACAAAATAATTACAAACACTGTAACGGTTGTAAAATGACGATTCCGTTCCATATTAACCTACATATGAAAAGAAGACAACAGATGAAAAATAAAGAATGAAGACGCTTTCACATTTTAGTAAGTAAATATACAGTTGAAGTTGGAATATTAGCCCTCCTGCTAAATTTCAACTCTTTTATATTTTTCCCCAAATTATGTTTAACGGAGAAGATTTTTTCAACACATTTCTGAACATAACAGTTTTAATAACTCATTTCTAAAAACTGATTTCTTTTATCTTTGCCATGATGACAGTAAATAATATTTTACTGGATATTTTTTTAAATAAGAGTATTCAGCTTAAAGTGCAATTTAAAGGCTTAACTAGGCCAATTAGGTTAACTAAGCAAGTTAGGGTAATTAGGCAAGCCATTGTATAACAATTGTTTGTTTTGTGGCCAAAATATTGCTTAAGGGGGCTAATAATATTGACCTTAAAGTGGTTTAAAAAAATTTAAAAACAACTTTTATTCTGGCCAAAATAAAACAATTAAGACTTTTTCTAGAAGAGAAAACATTATCAGAAATACTGTGAAACTTTCCTTGCTCCATATCACTTGAGAAATATTTGAAAAGCAATATATATTTCACAGGAGGGCTGATAATTTTGCCATTAACCAGAGACAAGTTAGCAAAACCCCTTCTATCCCCATCTATACGTATAGTATTTTGATTTTATAGTTCTTATTTAAATCACCAACTATTTGTGAACTACAAAAGAAAAATACAAATATCTCACCTAATCATTTCACAATCACTACAGTTAAATCTAAAAATGCAGATTTGTCTGCCACTCAATAAAGCTGGGAACTTTAACTGCTTTCTCAGCCATCAAAAACAGCAAACAGTGTGAGAATGCGCATCTGGGCCTCACCTCTGTCACGGTGTCATGTGTAACCCAGCCAAACGTTTCCAGCGCTACAGGGTGGCCTGAAGCCAGTCAGCCAGACACTAATGAGCACGTTAAGACTCTCTCAGCAGAATAACGCCACAAAACCGGGCCCAGCTTCACTCCCGGCCCTGAGCCTTCATCCACACAGTCAACACTGCTATTTTTACTGCACTCCACCAACACACCTGTCACAGGGCAGGAGCACAGGGCACACACACGCTCTTTGCCCACATGGACGTGTGTGTAAGATTGGCTATCACATGATTATCTGCGCTTCAACTCAGGCAAAGTGAGTCCTGCTATAGACCTGGAGAAGACAGTACTTACAGTATGAGACAAAGACATGAAGAGCTGCCAGTCTTTTGCTTTCAAATCAAAAGCAGAGCTGATGAAACACTTCAACCAAGCTGATTCTGACAGCAGAGGAAGAACAAATGATCAATGTCATCCGAGAGAAAGAGAAGGGATATAAATAATTAAGAGACATGAAAAAATAAAATAAAATAAAAAAGCTCAGTCTTTGTCATCTCGCCAAAGCTTCAAGTATGCAGGTTGGGAAAACTTGAAGTTAATTTTACAAACCTAAAGTCTTTTGTCATAACAAAACACATAAACAAACTTTAGTTTTAAATATCAGATAAATGAGAAAGAAAGAAAGAAAGAAAGAAAGAAATAAAAAGAAAGAAAGAAAGAAAGAAAGAAAGAAAGAAAGAAATAAAAAGAAAGAAAGAAAGAAAGAAAGAAAAGAAAGAAGAAAGAAAGAAAGAAAGAAAGAAAGAAAGAAAGAAAGAAAGAAAGAAAGAAAGAAAGAAATGACTTTGTGGCTCATAATAAGCAAATGATTTAATTAATTTAGAAATCGCCATGACATGATATTTTATAAACTAATATGTTTATATTTCATACATTTATATTTATAAACCTCTTTATTTCTATATAAATAAAATGTAGCATTTTAAAGTAAAAAATAAATAAATAAATAAATCAAGATATAGGAAGTTACTTGTTTTATTACTTTGTGTCAATATTGAGGCAGAAACAGATTTTAAACTCATTAAAAGTAAATAATTTATTTAATTTAGAAAATGCCATTCCATGATATTTTATATACTATGTTTATATTTCATGAATTTATGTTTATAAACCTCTTTATTTATATATAAATAAAATGTACTGTAGCATTTTAAAGTAATAAACTAATAAATATATTAACAAAACAAACAAACAATAAAAAAAAATAAAAATAAAAATAGGAAGCTACTTTTTTTATTAATTTGCATCAATATTGAAATAAAACAGATTTTAACTCATAAAAAGCAAATATTTAATTTAACATAGAAATCTCCATGATGATATTTTAGTCATTTATATCAATAAACCTCTTTACTTTTATATGTACTCTGTACTCCAGTGATTTCTGAAGGATCATGTGACTCTGAAGACTGAAGTAATGAAGCTAAAAATTTATCTTTAAAATCACTGGAATAAATTGTTAAATTTAATGATAAAACAATTTTTGAACAGTTATTTTATAGTGCAATAACATTTCACAATTTTACCATTTGTACTGTTTTTTTTTATTATTAAATAAATGCAGCCTTGGTGAGCAGGAGAAGCTTATTTTAAAACATTTAAAAATCCCACTGACCCCAAACTTTTGACCGGTAGTAGGGTTGTCGCGATACCATTAATTTTACATTACGGTACTATACCAGCTGAAGTTTCGTGATACCAAGTAGTACTGCGATACTGCAATTTATAACTCAAGTCTATTAAATAAAGAAAATTGTCAGAAATACTATATTTTATATGTTATAATAGGCCTACTTGAATTGAATTCATAATTCCCTTATTAATGAAAAACATATTTGCACATCACTTCACCTAAAATGCATTAGTTCTTTTTGTTTATTATGTAGATAACTGGGCAAAAAAAAAAAAAAAAAAAAAACATTAAAATAAAGATACAAATTATACCAAAAGAAATCTGTTACAAAAAGGGCAAATTAGGCTATATGAAGTGGTCAAAAATTGTTTCAATGTTTCCTGCTGCTCTTTTGGGTTTTTCATCTATTGTTTTTTTCTTTCTTATCAGGTAAGAACCCAAAGTAATTCAAAATTTCACTTTGTGAGTCTTTCTTTTTAGGAGATTGTTGCGGTTACTAAATCATATTGACAGGAACAGAAATGAACTGATTTAGATGTGCGTTCGAACTGAAGTGTCGGAAAACGTGCAATAGGCTACCATAAAAGGCGTGAATTCTACACAGTTTTGCAACCTTAAAGCGCTCCACGGACTATTTAAATAAATTGTCTATTGTTGCACAAACATGTGAGCATTTTAGTGACTTTTCCACATGCGACATCATGTATTGTAGATAGACCGTTAATGACGATACTACCGTTTACAAACTACAGCAGCACTGCCAGTATTTTGGAGCCATAATATCACGATAATACCATAGTACCGGTAAACCGTGCAACCCTAACCGGTATTATATAAAATGTGTTCATTTTAAAATTTATAGAAAATAAAAATGAACAGGGCAACCCAGTGGCGCGGTAGGTAGTGCTGTTGCCTCACAGCAAGAACGTCGCTGGGTCGCAGGTTCGAACCTCGGCTAGGCTGGGTCAGTTGGCGTTTCTGTGTGGAGTTTGCATGTTCTCCCTGGGTTCGCGTGGGTTTCCTCCGGGTGCTCCGGTTTCCCCCACAGTCCAAAGACATGCAGTACAGGTGAATTGGGTAAGCTAAATTGTCCATAGTGTATGAGTGTGAATGTGTGTGTGGAAGTTCCCAGAGATGGGTTGCGGCTGGAAGGGCATCCGCTGCGTAAAATCGTGCTGGATAAGTTGGCGGTTCATTCCGCTGTGGCGACCCCGCAAGGGACAAAGCCGACAAGAAAATGAATGAATGAATAAAAATGAACAAATGAATGAAGCATGAATAATAAATAAAATAAATAAATAGATAAAATGCTAAATATATAAATATAGGCACATTTACTTGCTTTGATGTTGAGGCAGTAACAGGCTTAACAATACAGATTGTACACTAAAAAATGGCCGTGATTTCAACGATAAAAAACTGTAAAAGTGCTACAGTACAAATCCGTAACCTGGTTAACAGTATGTTTCCTTAATATATACGGCGAATAACCGTAAATTGACTTTCCCAGAATTCCCTGCATGGCACATCACTTTTTATGCTTTTTGTTGACATTACTATGGATCTTTTTAGTTGTTTCCCCATCAGTAATGTATATTAGTGAGTTATGTGACATCTAATGTTGATAAACAATGTTTATTTCATGACTTTCATTTTATGCGTGTTACCATACTGGTGTTTAGTAGCTGTGTGAATGACACTGAGCAGCTTCTTTACACTGATACACTTTTCTGATTGTGGGTAAAGTTGTTTGTGATGAGCATTGGTTTGTTATGTACAGTATGAACTTTCTCATCACCATCTGCATATGGCTGTGTTATCATGTCTATCTGTGTAACAAAAGATGTGTAGCTGTTGCTAATTTAAAATACAGACATATTACCTCTATAAATGAATATAATACGGTAGTTTACTGTAAAAATGAGAATTTACTTTTACGGTTTGTACTGTATTTTTTACGGTTAAATACTGGCAACCACAGCTGTCGGTTTTTTACCGTACATTTTACGGATTTAACTCTAAATAAACCTTTAAAAAAATCTTTACAATGGTGAACCATAATTTGACAAAAATGGAAAAATTATTTTACAATTAAATTATATTTAATATAAATAAAAATATTTGCCCCTTTCCCTAATTTAAAAAATATAATTACAAGGTTAGGTTTTCCAAACATTCCTACCATCCTGTTTATTCATTTTCTGATTGAAACTATTTCACCCCACACGCCAGTTGTTAAAACAGAAATCGCCATGAAAGGTTGTGGAAAACATATGTCTGACAACAGCAGCACTGGATCTCTGAAGAAAAAGAATCTATAAATGAATGACTTTGTCAAACTATGTTAGAACAAGAGGAAGTATTTAAAGTACCAAAAAAAAGGAGACATATTGTACGTTATTAAGAATCAATCACATATCTTGTCTAAAAACCACTCACTGTCACGCAGCACATGCTTATCAGGCATAGTGTGTTTATTTAGAGCATCTGCCAGCATGATTTCCAGTCATGTTTTCTTTCTGTGTGTGTATCTGTGTTTGTGTGTGTTCTCATTACACACACAGTTAAAGAGCAGACTGTGGAGTCACAGCTATTGATTGTGATGGAATGCTGACAGCAGTAGTCTTCCACTGAGCTACATGTACACGAGGCTACAGTATATAATCATGAGTGAGCTATTGACTTCATATAGAGCTTTACATGCCACTTCAGCACTCACTTCACTCTACGCTAGTCAATTCATGTTCCCGTCACTGTTGAAGCTCAAGTGTGAGTTTGTGTCTGTGTGTGTCTGAGGCAGAGAACACGATGCATTTATGATGTCATAAATACGATGTGATGCTGACACTAAAAATACAGTAGCCTACGCTGCGTGAGTACAAATACACTATACTGTATATGCAAATAAAGTGGCCGGATTTCTGTATGAACAGGAAATGTTTATCCCCTTGGCACTGAATGTCAGGAGGGAATATTTTATGTATTTACTTATGACAGAATATTTTTTTTTTATATTTCCCAAATTATGTTTAACAGAGCAAGGAAATGTTCACAGTATGTCTGATAATATTTTTCTTCTGGAGAAAGTCTTATTTGTTTTATTTCGGCTAGAATAAAAGCAGATTTGAATTTTTTTAAAAACCATTTTAAGGACAAAATTAATAGCCCCTTTAAGCTATATTTTTTTTGATAGTCTACAGAACAAACCATCATTATACAATAACTTGCCTAATTACCCTAACCTGCCTAGTTAACCTAATTAACCTAGTTAAGCCTTTAAATGTCACTTTAAGCTGTATAGAAGTGTCTTGAAAAATATCTAGTCAAATATTATTTACTGTCATCATGGTAAAGATAAAATAAATCAGTTATTAGAAATGAGTTATTAAAACTATTATGTTTAGAAATGTGTAAAATATAAAAATAAACAGGGGGGGGGGGGGGGGGGGGGGCTAATCATTCAGGGGGGCTAATAATTCTGACTTCAATTGTAAGTTTACATATTACGGTTTAAAGGTTTTATTCTTTTTTCAAAATAAAATTAAATAAACTTAAAGGGCACCTATAATGCAAAATCAAGTGTCTGCAACGAACAACCGTATAAGGCCAAAACAATTTTTATGCGATCAAGAGTCTGCATTTTAAACATTAAAATAGTGTCATGCGGAAAAAACATTTATGTCCACTAAGAAGAATGGAGATGCCGCTTGCTGTCATGTCCCCTTCGGACACTAAAAGCCAAAACAAAAGGAGAGCTGACATGAACAAATAAAAGGACAGAGTAAGGAAGGCTTTGAGGGATGCTGGGAAACCATATTTGAGTCAAAGAGGAGAACAAAAATCAGGAAAAAAATCTATCGAAAGTGGTAAGTGGAAGAACCGTATATTTGATGTGATCTCTCTCTCTCTCTCTCTCTCTCTCTCTCTCTCTCTCTCTCTCTCTCTCTCTCTGAACGCGCTAAGCAGCGCTAAACAGCACAAAAAGTAAACCACATACCATATATAATAAAGCAGTATTAATGCATATTTCCTGCAATTCCTGTGTAAGCTAGGGCAAGAGATGAGATGGCGGAGTGCGAGAACACTTTTAAAGTATTATATACGCAGGTGCCCTGCACCAGCTTTTCTAATATAAATGACAATATTTAGCTATGATGCATGTCTGCATTGTATGTATTATTGTTGTATTTATTTCTTTATTGTTAATAATTGATTGTTATTGCCTGTACTGTAAAAAGGTCTATGTATTGTACATTGTTCATACTGTATTTTCTGTTTTTGAATAATAATAATAAACTTGAAAGAAATGCTTAATATTAACCTGAAGTTTCTGTTCCTGTATTAAAACTAAGATAAAAGAATCAGATCTTTAGTGGTTTAAAGTGATATGATGAATTGGAGTTATAGTCATTCCACACTAACTGGACATATACTGTTCTTTCACATTTGAGAAATATAAATCACAATAACTTTGTATTTTTCATACTGACACTAAAAATGTTATCTCCTTAGAATTAAGTAGTGTTTGTGTCTATCTTCAAGTAGAATGAAAATATATAATACAATATACACAATTCAAATGAAAAAAATCATATTACTCAAAATTTGAAAATATGGACTTATATGGTTCTTCATCTCAAGGCCTCAACTTTTGAAAGCTGTTTGAACAGAACTGTGTGTAGGTATATTGTGTCACTGTCATACTGGAGTGACATGAACAAGCCTCTTTTTTTTAAATTTCCTGACATTAAAATAGGATCCAAATCCCATCGATTTTGCAGTTTTCCCCGACTACTTAATGAAAATATGGAATTATTGACAAGAGTATTAACATGTCTCTGTAGTAACGCATATACACATGTCCACAGGACAGGATTTGCAGAGAAACTGATATTAAAATTTGAAAACCTGAATTTTCAGGATCATTACTTATTACTCATCACTCTAATGTAATGATTTGATTGGCAAAAATCACTTGTTTTTATTTTGTTTTCATTAAGCTGTGCTGTTTTTAGTATCTTTTTTAGTATCCATAGCCTTATAGTAGTTTAAACTTATAAAAATCTCAATTGTACATTAAAAGTGTAAATAAATAAATAAACAAATATTTTTAAAGTATTCATATTTATGTAGTAAGTTCTTTACCCAGTGTTATTATGGTTAACTGAAAATACAAAACTATTCGACAAAAATACATTTAACAAAAAACTTAAAATATAAAAAATAAAAAAGCAAAGACAAACAGCAAATTAACTACGTAAAACGTAAAACAAATCAAAATGACAAATGATTATTAACTAAGATAGAGGCAACGCAGTGGCGCAGTAGGTAGTGCAGTAGGTAGTGCTGTTGCCTCACAGCAAGAACGTCGCTGGGTCGCAGGTTCGAACCTTGGCTGGGCTGGGTCAGTTGGCGTTTCTGTGTGGAGTTTGCATGTGCTCCCTGTGTTTGCGTTTCCTCCGGGTGTTCCGGTTTCCCCCACAGTCCAAAGACATGCAGTACAGGTGAATTGGGTAAGCTAAATTGTCCGTAGTGTATGAGTGTGAATGTGTGTGTGTGGAAATTCCCAGAGATGGGTTGTGGCTGGAAGGGCATCCGCTGCGTAAAATCGTGCTGGATAAGTTGGTGGTTCATTCCACTGTGGCGACCCCGCAAGGGACAAAGCCGACAAGAAAATGAATGAATGAACTAAGATAGATAGACAGAAAGATCTTACCGACTGATTTCACAGTGACAGTCTTTATGGCGGATTCGTCTCCAATCTGTTGCCAATTCCAGTCGGGCGCAGAACCGCTCTGTGACCACTCGGTGGCGCTGCATCTGTACTGGCCCTCGTCTGTGGGGAAGGCATTGTACAGGTACAGAGTAAAGGTGTCGGGTTGAACCCGCTCCACCCGGACCTCCCCGAAACTGCTGCGTTCCCTAAAAGTGGGCCCAGGAGTGACGGTACCCTCACGATCCACAGACGCCACGTTAACAGCAGGACCTGCTCCATCCTTATCTGTCCACTGCCATGTCACTGACAGCGGACCCATAGTACTGCCAACAACACAGGTCAGCTGGATGCTCTCACCCTCCATAATCTCTGACGTGTTGCTGGATACGGACACAGTGATGTTACTTCCTAAGAGGGACACACAAACAACAGAGGAAATGAGAAATCACTCTTTGGAAACATTACACTAGTGCTAGTTTATCATAATAATTAGAGTACATCTGCATTATGTATGAGTAAATTACTCATGACAAGCTCTACGGGAAGCAACTGCACATATTCTCATTGAATGAAACTTGCTTTGTTATGAAGTCACTTTTGGGCAAATAAACAATAACACTATTTTCTGTCTATGCATTAGGAGTTTAAAGATCAAGTAATCAAGTAAAAAAAAGAAAATAAATAAGATAAATAGGAAAAAATAAATAAGGTTTATATATCCCAAAGAATAAAACATTCAACCTAGTCTTCTTAAAAAGTTCTTCTTAAAAACATAAGTTACTAGGGATACACAGAATATTCGGAAAATAGCAAAAAAATATGAGGTTAAAAAAACGTTGCTAGTGCACTGCCCAGTAGTGTTCAGTATGCTGCTTTCATTCTCTCTTCAGTTGTAATAACTGCATGTTCTGAAACAGATTTCACACCGGATGTGGAAAGCGATGCGCTATGAAACCTATTCATGTCAATGGCTTTCACCACTTGACCAGGAGAGCACACCTTCGACCTGTTTGTGCATGCTATGGTCAAAGATTAAAATAGCTCAATATGACACTCTATGGATATTCTGAATACAGTGCTCCCTCACTATGACTCGGTTCATTTTCGCAAATTCGCATTTTCAACGTTTTTTTTTGTGCAATTTTACATGTTTTTTTTCTACAGTGCATTGTGTTCTGAGTCCTCACTGGCTGTAGACCATTGTCAATCAATCTCCTCCATACAGTACAGAATGCTTCAGCTTGCCAAATTTACATAAATCTTCGATCGCTAGCAGTGTGACTCTGAAGTGCTGGATTGTATGTTTGCATGTTTTCTCCCAACTATATCAATGAAACATTCTGCGCCGTCAAAGCACCTGCAGTAGCACCCAAAAGGCAGAGGAAGATGCTAACCATCGCACAAAAAGTTGAACTTCTGGACATGCTGAAGGAAAGTAGATGTTACGTGGCTGTAGGGCGCATTACGGAATAAATAAATGAGGATCAAATAGTTTTCTTTGAATCTTTGGTTTCATTCTATAATACTGGACTTATTTTTCTATGAAAGTTTGAACTTTGAGTGTTTAAACAAGAGAGAAAAGTGTGAAAATGTTAATGCCTGTCTGAGAAAAGTGTATAAAGTGTGTAGTGAGGGGTTTTACAGCCTTAAAACATCTATAAACATTGTAAAAAATAAAGCTGACTACTTCGCAGATTTCACCTATTGCGGGTGTTGCGTGTGGCGTTCACTCCTACCCATAATTATTACTTACAATTGATCTTGTTTGTCTTTTTTCCCTTTTCAGTTTTCTATTGGCTGATTTAGTGGCGTCAGGCCTTTAAAATGGACGGAAGCGGACTTCTCGCGATCCCTCATTCCTCCACACCACCACAGTTTTTGACGGCTTTATTGTCGTGTTCTCCTTTATACTTTCCTTTTGATATTTGTTTGGAGTGGGGAGTTTGTTTGGTTGTTATTTATAATGTTGTTGGGCTCCCCATCTCTTGTCATTTTGGATTGTTTTGCTGGTTATGGTATGTTAATAAATAATTTAGTTGGAGCACTTTGGCCGTTGTTTATTTATGTTACGTTGTCTTAGGATCACGAGTCGTATTTAAATAAGGGACTGTAACATAATTGGGGGCTTGTATTTTTAGAATGTAACTCCCGCGAATAACGAGGGACCACTTAATGCACATATCCATGCATGATGAACCACGCATGCAAAAAAAGAAAAGCCAATTCCGGTCAAATTAAGCGCCCACAAGACAATTCTTCTATATGTAGTATACTTGTTTCTGCTGCTTGTGCTACTGTGCTGTCATGGCAACACTGGCAAAATTATCGATTGGTTCACAGTCAATAAAATTGTACTGTCCATAAAATATGGTTTATTGGCCTTTATTGTTTAATCAGTTAAAATTAGGTTATTGAGTTAAATGTAAAAAGTTAAAAAAAAATATTCTGTCTCATCAAGTCAGCCCAGAAATATTCATTTTGGTGCACCCCTATTAGTCACTTATCACTTTGACCAATAGCAAGGGTTTGGGGTGTGGCTAGAGGGTACTTTTTTGTCATGCAATTGTTTCATTAGCTGAGTTTCATTAGCTGCTCAAGCTAATGCACACTTTCACAATATGAGGAAGAACTCCTTTTACTAATGAGCAAACATTCTAAAATGTCAGATTTCTATATATAAAGTAACCATATTTAGCATTGCAAATTCCCCTGATTAATTTCCCTTCGAATGGGCCTGTTCCTGCATTCTCTCTAAAAAAAAAAATAAAAAACACCAGAGAAGGAGGCCAGAACACAATGTTCCAGGTGAGCAGAGAGATGATCACGTGAGCTCTACTGGTGTTCCTATGGGCTGTCGCTCAAGAAAGTCACTCTTCATTTGCATAAAGTTGAAAGATACTCAATTTTGTTGCATTGTTCGACATGCCCACCTGGTCGCCAACGGTTGCTGTCGCTTGCGTAGATGCAGGTTGCTGGAAGTCTGCTTTCTGTTGAAATGAATGGTCACTTGTCACTTTGCTGCTGCGAGTCGCTCATAGTGTGAATGAGGATTTATAATATTTTAAGAACGCATCTCCTCCTAGACCGTTCATACAACAACCACCAAACTAACTCCAAACCTCCAAACTATACTGACTTAAGTTGCTATATCTTTTCTAACTGATCTAACTTACGGTTTTCCGAAAACTGATCTGGATAATTCGGAAAAGTCCCATTGACTTAAAATTGGACCAAACTTTGTGACCTCATAACTTTGCGCCAGACTGTCATACAGATTTAAGTTTGGGCTCATTTAACTCAGACTACCAATCTGTGACTACCAATTAGTTATAAATTATTAGTTCTACAATGTAATAATATTGTTCCAAAAATGCATGACTTCCATTTATGCGAAACATCAATAGAGTCTGAAAAAACTGTATGCACACAAACTATACTTTTTGCCATGCAATTGTTTCATTAGCTGAGTTTCTTTAGCTTAACTTCAAGCTGCTCAAGCTAATGCACACTTTCACAATATGAGGAGGAACTGCTTTTACTAATGAGCAAACATTCTAAAATGTCAGATTTCTATATATAAAGCAACCATATTTAGCATTTCAAATTTCCTATTAATTTCCCTTCGAATGGGCCTGTTCCTGCACTCTCCTAAAAAAAAAAACACCAGAGAAGGAGGCTAGAATACAATGTTCCAAGTCTTCACCAGGCTCCTTGAGTAATAGAGTATTGCCAAGTCTAGCACACATTGTTTGGTAGATGCTATTTCTTCACACACTTTATAAGAGTAGTGACAAAACACATTTTTATAAGTAGCCATAATTTTTAAAATTACTTTTGGTGTACCTTCTTCATTTAAAACAACTTTTCATTACAGATTTAAAGGTGCACTAAATGAATTTTTCCTAACATTGTTGAAATCTGAAAGCAAGCACCAAAACAAACACGGCCATAACCCAAGAAAACCATGCCGTTTTTCTGAAATCTCCATTCCAAATATTAGACACGCCTCTTACTGCCGATTGGTTCAAGTATCTTTTAACGCTGAGATCAAAAGTGCATTTCAAATATGGCTCTGTTCTCCTTCATAGCATGAACTAACCATTCAGATAAAACAGCATTGCCACATTTATTAGGTTTTTATTTTTGTTTAAAAAATATTTGTCCTTTGCAGCTCGAAAACGTTTAGTTGAGAGTACACTTCTATCAGTATTGGATTATGGAGATGATTACCTCTGAATGCTTAAAAAAATTGGATATTGTTTATTATAGTGCCTTAAGATTTGTCACTGTTTCAAGTGCACGCAGGTTTTTATTTTTGTTTAAAAAATATTTGTCCTTTGCAGCTCGAAAACGTTTAGTTGAGAGTACACTTCTATCAGTATTGGATTATGGAGATGATTACCTCTGAATGCTTAAAAAAATTGGATATTGTTTATTATAGTGCCTTAAGATTTGTCACTGTTTCAAGTCCACGCACGCATCACTGTAATTTTTTCAAAAGGTCTTTATTTTGATGGTGCGTTTGTTAAATTTAAATTCCATTGCATCTATATGCCAACTAATTCTCATTAGATTATAAGTAGACTGTTAGGTTGGGGTTAGGGTTAATGTAAGTTAACATGTACTTGCAAAGTTTCTTATAGTCAGTTAAATGTCGATGTTGAAGGAGCAGTATCAGCAGGAATTAAGCAGACATATATATATATATATATATATATATATATATATATATATATATATATATATATATATATATATATATATATATTGGAGGAGTACTGTTAAAATACTTACAATACCAGATCAGCACATATACTCTTACTTAAAATGGCATTTTTTTCACACAGAGTTAGGTCGATCTGCATTCTCTGAGTATGCTCCATATGTATGGAAGAGCTTCAAGATATACTACATATGAAATCTGTACCATATATTGTTATATTTAAAAATATTTTAAAGACTGTCAATTTAGAACAGTGCACGTTTTACCAAATTGATTATGGTTTATACTATTTTTGTGTTTGTCTATATGTTGTGACATGTATTTTTTTTTTTTTTTTGCAACTCTGTCCTATGCTGCCTGTCTTGACCAGGGCTCCCTGGTAGAAGAAATATTGTATCTCAATGAGACATTCCTGGTTAAATAAATAAATAAATAAATAAATTTGAAAACAAGAACAAGTACAATAAATACACTACTGTTTAAAACTCCACATGACTGGTAGTAATCCACCTATAGGACCATGGATTGCTGTTTTTAATGTAAATAATTCTTTTGAACTGAAGTTGAAAGTGGTTTCTACAGAACATAAAATAATTTGACAACCTCTGAGCTTACAGTAGGTCTGATAGGTTTGAGGATCATAACTGAAATCAATACGTAAAAGGTATCTTATCTTCTCCATATTCTTTCTTTGCACTCTACAGCAGACTAGGCCTCAGACAAGCAGGACTTCGGGAATAGTTTTCTCATCAACAGATCTAGAAGCCTGAGAGATCCCGTAAGTACGAGTGTAGATCAAAGCCTTCGCAGACTCCATCTCCAGAGTTCTCGACAGGGATTTCGCTCCACCTCATCTCCATAAAAGCAGCGTGTGATAAAACAAAAATGAGGCTTTAAAGAGACAGAGTTTGGGCCCTTCCCATGGGTCATCCAAAGCTTCCTTCAGAAAGAGGCTGTAGAAGAACCCACCATGACCAATCGGGCAACAGCGAACACGAAAAGGCTTTGATTTCATACATAACAAAAGAGAAACATCTGGGGATGAAGCCTCTTCAATTTCTAATGTGCTCCTTTTCTCAGTGGAGATGAAATAAGGAGTGCACAATGACCAGCTGGGGTATGGCTGTACGCTCACCCAATCTCTCTATACACAGACGGTCATATTTTGTCTGAAAGACCTACTTAGATAGTCAGCAAGGCCTTGAGCAGATAAGAGACAGTGAGCATGTGGGTGAAGAAGGGGTCTTGAATCCATGGTGCAGCATCAATCTACTGCTCTAATAACCCTGCATATATTGCACATGGCAAAGCAAGAAAAAAGCCCAAAGCTTGGTGTAATAAAGAGCCATTTAAAAAAGGCCCTTTTACGTTTTAAAGTGCTGTTCACATCAAGAATGACAACCATGAAGATAACTAAAAGCATAATTATATTACAACTATATTAGAACCAGAGAATGGCACTATATAAAGGCAGGATACATTCTGATTGTAGAGTTTTAGGGAAAAAATCATCTGAAAAATTGTTTCTTCATTGATTCAGAGATTTTCAAAATGCATCGCTAATATAGTTGTATAAATATATATTATTAAAGGAATATAATGATGAATAGAGGTGATTGAAAAATAATAAAATGAGAAAGGAATGATGAAATTTCAATTAATGGCTGTTTGGAATACTATGTATTTTTTGGGTCTATGTTATAAAATGGAAATGTACAAATGGAATCCAACATATAATATGTCAAAGATGCCAAAAGGATAAAACATGTCTCATTTAAAAAGAAGAGATAAGTAAAAGAAAAAATAAGTTTAAGTAATAGATGAATGATGTGTGTGGTAATAGGGTGGGATAATTATAAGCTTGCGCTTCATCCGGCTCCATTTCGACCATGTTGAAATGTATTTTTTGTTAAAAAAATTTTATGTATGATATTTCTGTTCGGAAGAAAGAAAGAAAAGAAAAAAAAAAAAAAATATATATAATATATATATATATATATATATATATATATATATATATATATATATATATATATATATTTCTTGAAACGATTCTGAGCTTAGATTGTAACAGCAGATGGCGCTATACTCTGCTTGCCTCCAATTCCTTACTAATACCACTTGATAATCATTATTAAAATTACGAAAGATTTAAGTCTGAGATGCCCAATCTAGGGCCAGCGGGCCAAAGTTAGCCCATGGTTACCTTTGATTTGGCCCAACATCTCATTTGAGACGAGAGGGAGAATGATGAGGAGGTGGTTGGCGTGAATATCTTTGACAGATTGTCATTTCTAATTAAATGTAACATTTTGTTTGATTTGTTTTGTAAATGAATCAGATTATTTAAAATGTAAATACTGACGCTTGACGCATAGACGGCAATACAAAAGACATCGGTGAGCAAATCAAGAAAAAAGCAGGTCTAGCTTATATATTCAGCATTGAGCTCCATTGAGTTAAGGGATTGTTTAGGTTTTTACTGTAATAAGCAGGGCTCTGAACTGGTTTCAGGAACAGAAACGAAAAACGGAAACGAATGACATTTTGCAGGAACAGAAACGAAAAACGAAAACAAGATCAGCTTTAATCGTTCTGAACAGAAACGTTTAAAGTTAACTGGTTAATAACGTTATTTTATCGTTCTCTTTATTATATGAATTTGGGAGACAAAAAGCATTAATTTAAACCATGTGTACAAATGCGAAGGTGACACATACAATGTGGAATGCCCGCGAAGCAGACGTCATAAGCGAGAATCGTTTCTGATGCTTTGAGCTTGTCTTAAAGGTTACCGAGAAACTGCTCTTTCATGTACAAAGGTATGTTTCGGTTTAAGTTATTGTTACTAAAACTTGTATTTATACTTAATGAATTATTGATTGTCGATTGTTTTTAGATGGGTCTCCATAAAGAAAATCCTTTTGTTAATATTTCCCTTATGACAAATCATCTGATAAATCAATCTGTAAAATTGAAGGATAAGTGGCAGATCATAAACATAAGCAATGATATGTTATATTATCAAACCACCCAAGCATTTTCCATTTGGAGATTTACAGTAATTATTAGCTTAGTCCTTATAAACAATCCATTAATAATATACGAGATCTGTGCATATCAGGGTTTTATGTGTCCCCAATATGCAAAGTCAAGAAAGTGCACGACTCCATAAGGTAACGTAAACTGCACACACTTGATTATGTAATGTGTGAAATCGGGGACGCGTCTCACAGCGCAAAGCATAATTTATTAAATGCCCATGCTTTATCGTTAAGGTCTATCGGTTTTAGGTTAGGCCTACCGACAATAAATCGATCGAGTAATTGTTAGCATCTCTAGTTTAAACAATCGTAAAAGTATAATGTCAATGTTATTAAAATGCACACACAATCAATTAATCTATCCAATACAGGGCTCTAGACTAACGTTTTGCCTTGGTGTGCCTTTTTTTCTTAGGTGCACCATGCATTGCATTGCATTGTATACAATTTTATATTTATATTAAAGATAAATAAGGCAAGAATATCAGAATGATACTTTTTATATTTTTACACCAACAAAAATATCTTGTGGTATGCACTTATTTAATAAAAATCTTTGTAATTGTAACATTCAACATGCAATACAGTGCTATAAAAACCCTAAACCGCATAATCTTTTGTATTTACAAGTAAAATTAAGTTTTATACTCTGCCTATGCCTAAATCCAAACAGCACTAAATAATTAATATATTTATAAATTACACTAATTAAACTAAATAACTATATATTACACTAAATAACTAAAATAGGCTATATAATATTACATAATACATATACTGTATATAATATTATGCGGCAATGCCGCAGCACTGACAACCACAGAAATTGCGGAAACCGCAGTGAGCACTTTTTCCGAAGTTATGCCTTTCTTTTTTACACCTAAATACTGTGCGTTTAATGTTAAATAAATCAATAATAAATAGGCATATAAGTGTATTGTGTGTGTGTGTGTGTGTGTGTGTGTGTGTGTGTGTGTGTGTGTGTGTGTGTGTGTGTGTGTGTGTGTGTGTGTGTGTGTGTGTGTGTGTGTTTCCACCAACTGTTTCGTTCATTACTGAAGCAGCTCTTTTCCAAAACCGAAGGGAAAATGACCAAAATGTAACATGATGATTGAAAATGATTGGAGGGGAAATAAGTATATTTCAAATCCCCATACATTACAAAAAAATAAACAATGATAATGCAACAATGATAGTGTAGCCTATTTGTATTATAGTGGCAGAATCTGCTGTATTTTAAGTGAAATCTTTTTAAGGTTCTTGTACATAAACACACCTCTAACTGCAAACAGTTTTCCCTCCAGACACTCTAAAAGCAGATGTGGAGTAGGAAAGTTTTCCCTCATCCTACAGAGTCTGACAGCACTGTTGCTGGATTCAGGTGGCAAAGGTCTAAGCTGAACCGATGTATCCTTACTAACCTTTGATTAACCTCCACTCCGCCATCTCATCAACTGTTTGAGCCCAGATGTGCTTTCTTTGCCTGGGCACAATCACATGCACCCTTGGGGATCTACCAAGGCTGCGCTGAAGGCGACGCCATTCCCACTTTCATTTCATGCCTGTTAGAGTTGGCTTTTCGAGTAGCTCTCGCTTAAAATACAATGCTATTTCAAGGGCTTTTCAGGCCTCCACAAAACCAAGCGCTCTGCATTAAACGATTTTACACAGGACACAGTGCTGTATAACTCACAAGCACAACAGTGGTGTGGGGAGAAACTCTGCAACTATAGCTTTGCATTTAAACTACAGCAGCTGTTACTCCAATCTTCAGTTTCAGAAAGTCTAATATGACACTTTAGTGTTCCTGAAATATTTCTTAATAATATAAATGTTGTTCTGCTTAAAATATACAGCAAAATAGAAAGATCTAAACAGCATTCATTTAAAATAGAATTCTTTCACAATATTGTTTTGTTATATTACTGTTAAATGAAAATCTACCCTTAATTTACTTCACACTCAGGCCATTCAAAATGTACAGTAGATGACCTTTTTTAATTAGAAGAAGAACATTACAGATGTTTAGCTCAACCTGTGGTCTTTTGTGATAGATATATGGAAGTCAACATCTACAGATATAGAGGCAAAACTAAATGAACACAAGCGGCTCCTGATTTAACACTGAGGTCTAATGAAGTGAAGCTATCATTCGGTCTGCGCAAAAATCTGAACACATTATTTACAATGTTATTACCTTTAAAGCTTGTGCTCCAGACAGCCGAGAACACGCTTTGGACTGTTTGCCAAGGCTGTGGATTAGAGGTAATAATGTTGTCTAATCTAGTCATTGACTTGCATTTTATGAATCACCATGGTTAACGACCATGATTACAACTACAAAATTAAAGAACAGAGAAGGAGAAAAAAAAAGTCACCTACATTTCGCATAGCCTGATATTCATTTTTGTGGCAAATATCACTTCAATTTCTAATAAATAAATCTTACTGACACCAAAGTTGTATGTACAGTTGAAGTCAGAATTATTAGCCCTCTTGAATTGTTAGCCCCCACTGTACTGTATATTTTTTCCCCAATTTCTGTTTAACAGAGTAAAGTTTTTCTCAACACATTTCTAAACATAATAGTTTTAATAACTCATTTCTAATAACTGATTTTTTTTTTTTTACCATGACGACAGTAAATTATATATTACTAGATATTTTTCAAGATACTAGTATTCAGCTTAAAGTGACATTTAAAGGATTAATTAGGTCAATTAGGCAAGTTGAGGCAATTAGGCAAACCATTGTATAAGACACTGTCACTTTATCATATTTACAAGCTTTTTGCACTATATACTGTTTTGCATTATACTATACTTTTGCACTTTTTGCATCTGCACAACTCTAGTTTTGGTTTGCACTCCTTGCCATGTGGCCTTAAATGTAATTGCATTGTTTACATTTTTTTAATTATATTTGTATATTATGTTAGATGTGTAATTGTGTTTATTGTAATTTCTCTATGCACCAAGGGTTTGAGAGTAATGCAGTTTCAATTCTCTGTATGTCCTGTACATGTGGTTGAATTGACAATAAAGCTGACTTTGACTTGATAACAGTGGTTTGTTCTTGCTCTCCATCATTTGGGAAATATTTTAAAAAGAAAAAAACACAGGAGGGCTAATCATTTTAGGATTTCAACTATATATGCTCTATAACTTAAAAAAATATTGCTTTGTTGAATAGGTCAGCCTAGATTCTAGATATCTCAGTTTTATTAGCCATATAAACATCTATACAGATTTGCTGTTGTCTTAGGCCCCGTTTACACTAATACATTTTAGTTTTAAAACGCATAAGTTTTGCTATGGTTACACCTTCCATCCACACTAACCCGGAGTTTTCGAGCCCTGAAAACAGAGCGTTTTGGAAATGCTGAAGAGGCCGTTTTGGTTTTAAAACGCTGTTGCTGTGTGTTGCTATTAACAGCTTAACAGACACCATAAATGTTAAGGCATCGTGTACATATTTCTATGACCGTCATCTTTACTGTATGTATATTTATAGGCATTCTGTAATCATTTTCAATCAGTCAAATGTGCAGAATCATTGTACGTCATTACATAAATTAATATATTAACGTATCTTTGCGCTCAGCCAAAACACGTTACCTGAAAACAAGCAATAGATTCAAAAGAAAGAAGAGTCGTTAGATAGAGACAAGATGAGTTAAATATCACGTTTAACAACTATAGAGATTAGATCCAGCGGGAAGATCCTTAATGAACTGTCCAATGTGCACTGCTCTCACCTGGGTAGATGTGCTCAAAGCACCTGCTGACTGCCCTGAGCTCAGACCTACGCTCCAGCACATGTCAGAGTGTGTGTGCGGTCACGTGATGTGCGTTTTCAGCGGTATAGTGTGGACAGAAAGCTGTTCAGAAATGCTAGATGAAACGACAGTGTGGACGTGGATAGTTTTGGTTCTAAAACTGAAATGTATTAATGTAAATGGGGCCTTATTCAACACACTCATGTCTGTTTAGTCAAATCTAGAAAAAAGTAAAAAAAAAAAACCTTCAAAATGCAGACATTTTTTCCTGTCAGTTTTTTTAAATAATAAGCTGACGTTTGATAGTTAGTTATAAAAATCTTAAAATGCTCAATGTGACAAAAACTGATGTAGCGTTGTGTCACACAGCACTGCTAGTCGTTACAGGAAAAGCTGTACTATTTTGCAAAACAGCTGAACTACTTTCACACTACTGTTATTTTTTCTCCGGTTTACTCATTATGTCTAACAGTAGGAGTCTGCACAGTGAGTGAACACCTGGCACAAAAACTGAAAAACATCTGAGAAAATAAGGAGCAACACTGAGCATATATTTAGTGATTTAGAAAGCATCAGGAACAATAAGTAAAACTTGAAAAAATCAATTTACCTCTATAATATTACTAACTGAATTTCCTTTTTAAAACAGCCAGCTTATAAGCTAAACAGCATCAGAATAATTCACTTAATGTGATGAACATCAGGACAGGTTGATCTGCTCATTTAGTAAGTGTGCCGTTGAGAGATATCAGCTGACTTCTCTGGGGGCCTATAGAGAATGTGATACTCACTGAGCGGGGTTACAGTGATCTGAACGTTTCGGGAGCGTTTGCTGCGGTCGATGAAATCTCCAGTGAGGGTCTTTTCTCGCTCTGTCACTCTGCAGATGTATTTCCCAGAATCTTCAGGCAGTAGCCGCTGTAGCTTGAGGAGGTGGACGGACGGACTTTCTTTGCGCACAGTCAGGAGGCCGGCAGCTTCCCGGTCCACGTAGTTGGGTCCCAGGCCAGGCACAGCGCTGGGCCCGATCACGGCTACGGGTGAGCTGCTGAAGACCCACGACACCGAGAAGAAGCGCTCTGGAACATTCTGAGCGTCAATGGTGCAGCGGAGCTCCAGCGGCTCACCAGCCGTGTAGGCCCGGCGATCTGTTGTCACCTGGATGCTGAAGTCCCGATCTGGGAGAGAAAGACAGACAAAGGATGAATTAGTCATGTTTACAAGTTTCATTAGTCATAGTTACAATGCACTGATTGCATAATTGCAAAACCAAGTATGTACTGTGACAGTAATATTGCTTGTTGAGTTGACATTAGAGGTGTGAACCTACACTGGTCTCTCGGTTCGGTTGCGATTATCATGCCATCGATTTGGTTCAATTCTATGTCTCGGTGCATCACGTTGCATTGACGATTGGTTCCATACACAGTTTTATATTTTCTTCACAGCACAGCAATTCTTGTATTAAAATGTATAAATATATTTATATACTATTTGTAATACAATTTTGTCCTTTAATGCAAACAGTCAGATATATAAATTGTACCTTTAAACAACACGAGCATTTATAGCAAATAAACAAATATAAATATCTCGCTCGCTTTCTGAGCCTTGTCAACCAAGTTCTTTCTTACACCCCTTTGATTGGTCACGCGCTCAACAGAAAGGGCTGCGATTGGCTCTTACACGCTGGCGCTCTGCACTGATGAGTGACACTCACAGTGGCGATCACAGCTGATCCATGATAGACGCAGAGAAAACGCTGCAGACACGCGCAGTGTTTAGTCGGAATCCAGAAGTATCGCTGTAACAGCCGAGAGGAGAGGAAAAGTCACGCCAGCAGGTCAAATGGGCCACAGTGAGAGATTAATTGCCGTGAAATAGGGGCTTCTACTGTAAGTGTCAGTGAAACACTGTCCAGCAAACACACGCAGTGAAATTGTGCACAGTTTCTGCGTTTTTAAGTAGTTAGAGCGTTGTAAATACTCGCGCTCGCCACCTTCGTCATAGTAAGCTACAGCAACATAGCGCATATGAGATAAATGACGTCAGTACACAATAACTGGTTATGATTAGTACTACACCGATACAGAATTGTCCGCGTCTGCATCGCGGTGCACTGGAAAAACTATTAATTTCGACACCCCTAGTTGACATTGAGTCATTTTAAATCTTTTGAAGTGAACTTTTTAATATTCTGTACATTTTACTTCCTTTTTGTTTGTAAGGTTGACTTAAGCAATGCATCACTGAGTTATAAGTCATGTTTATATAGTGTATTTTTTACTTAAAATCAGTAAGGTAATGAGCAAAAGTTAATTTATTATTACAAACTATATGATGATATGCCCTTACAATAAAGGAAATAAGTAACACTTTACAATAAGGTTGTATTAGTTAGTGTATTTGCTAACATTAATAAACAATGAAAAAAATACCTTTACTACAATATTTATTCATCTTTTTTAAGGTTAATTAATGGAAAAAACTGTTCATTATTAGTTCACGTTAACTCACAGTGTGTTAACTAATGTTAATCAGCATGGAACTGGATTTTAATAATGCATTATTAAATGTTTATGATAATTAATAAACGATGTACAATTACTATTCATTATTAGCTCATAAACTAATGCAGACTAATGAAACATAATTGTAAAGCGTGATCTGAAAAAAACATACCTAACCAAACACAGAGACCTCAAACACATAAACAGTGAAGTATAGGTCATATTTGTGTCATTATAAGTAGATAATAAACGCCACATGCCATAAAACATGTTACTACAAAGTTACTACTGTACATCTGTACTACATCTAAGATTGAAAACAATGTAAAATCAGTATAAATACAAAAGCAAATCAATTAAAATGCTAAATAGTTAATGGGAAAATTGGTATCAGAAATTTGAGTAGGTTTTATTATGATCTGATCTTTCCTTTAAAAAGAGAAACTGTAAATAAACACTTCTAAGTTAATATACTTACATGTTTAAATTGCTGTATGGTTGAATTGAGTGCTAATATAGAATTTTATTTATATAGTTAATCTTGTCTAAAGACAACTAAATTGTTTCAATATCAAAATTACATTTGTTCTTTGTGATTTGTTTCATAACAGAATATGTTTTATCAGCATACAGTATGTCTACACCAACTCCCACATCAAATGCAAACAACTGGTAGTCACAACAAACTGTTTCGTTCTTCACTTAGGAATAAATAGAAGTACATTTGCAAAAGTTTACAGTTAACAAACAGTCCAACACAGGTCACACTTGACTATTCAAATATGCAAGCTTTCCTCTCAATAACAAAATAAACACACAACAAAAACAACCATTCAGAAAGCATTTGATGGCAGTGACATGAAAATCTTTGCACAAATTCTGATATTTGGAGCTTCAGTCAAGTAAAATCAGTCATGTTGATATACAGCATTTTTAGACAAGAGATGCTTTAACGTAGCAGATTTAGTGTGCTAAATATAAAAAACACTCTTAGGGCCTTATCATACACTGGGTGCAATAAGGCGCAAGACATGTTTGGCGCGTTTGTTGCTATTTTAAGACCAGCGCAACAGTAATTTTCATGTTTTATGCCACATTGTTTAAATAGCAATTAAGCACATTGTCAGTTTTTTCTGTTTATTCATGACAATTTCCATTTGTATCTTGTTATTATTATTATTATTAGCAGTATTACTTATTATATGGATATTTATATTTTTTAATAAAAACAAGTTTAGATTTGTCCATATGTAGGGTTTGCATCACCATATGGGGGATAAGAACAGGACGTGTGTTTGGATAGAACTCTTATAACACTTGTTATTATTATATAATATTTTGTTAATATTGTTCGTTTATTAGTTTGCTGGAAATTAATGGCCCAGTACAGTTCAGTTCGGTACGCTTTTATGGCCGTTTCCACTGTCAAAAGGCGTACCGAATTGAACCATACCGTACCGTACCACTTTTTCAGCACCCTTTTAAAAGGGTACCAAACACAAGAAAGGGTACCAAAAAGTGGAGCTACACGCGCAGCTGAACGCTGATTGGTTACAGAGATACGTCAAGAGCTCGTGGAGCTAGCCAGTATGCAAAAAAAGGAACCGCCATGTTTTAAATACACAGCTGAGACATTACATCATCATACTATATGCATATAATAACAAGCCATGGATGACCCGAGCTCAAACAAACCTTGTTGTTGTCTTGATGTACAGCCACAAAGCCAAGAAGAACAAAATCTGATGTGTCCTGTTGTTGCTTTACGAGGCCGTCTAAAAGTGTGAAAGGTTTCCCTTTCTCCAGGGAGCTTGCGATTATATTTGAAATAACGAACTTCTTGAGCTGATGATAATAACATGCACGTGATTACTGAAGTGTCTCCGACATCTGATTCTTTCAGGAAAAGAAAAGGACAAACGCGAGAGTGAAGCGCAAAAAAACAAAGAAGAAGCCTAAAAAAACAAGGAGCAAATTGTTTCAGCAACCTGAATCATGAGCAAACTGCTATGTTTATCATTGCCTTTTGGACTATTATGAACTTGGAATGACGGAATTACTTTTTAACAGAAGGTTACATGTGCTGGTGAAGATTAAAGACACAGATGAGAGGTTTGCACTGACTGTGGGCTATATGTTGCGTGTTGTTTTTGAACCCAAATAAGGACTAAATGTATGCTGTGTGTAGTTTTCTGCAATTGGTAAAATATCAGAGACTGAAAGGGTCTGTATGTGTTCATTTATGTTGCACTAATTTATTTATTTTATATAATTGCAGCCGTTACAGTAGGCTATTTTGCACCATCATTGCTCTGCAGTTTTAATCAAATCATATTTATAGAAGGTTAGTAATGAACATTTATACACCAGTATTTATGTGTATAAAGCATCTGTTTTGTGAGAAGTGCTTCTCATATGATATGTGAACCACCTGTACAGCTTTACTGTACTGTAGCGAGAATGACGTTGACTGAAACATTTTGTCGTACACCACGCCCACCAAAAGGGTACCCTTGGTACTGGAAACGGAAGCCTGATAAAGGTGACCCATACCGACTAGTACCGTACCGTACTGTCCCAGTCAGTGGAAACGGGCCATGTAACGGAATTTATAAATAGTTTTGAAACAAATCTTTGTGCTTAACAAACAAAATTAAATATGTAGGCTAATGGATGTCTCCAGTGGAGTGAGTTTCCATCGTTTCCTTATCCACAACGTAACGGCGTAAACTAAAGAGTGAAAGAAAAGTAAAGAGGCCGAATGGAGGAGGCTCATTCTTTATCCTCACGCTGCAGATGGTCTGTTTAACTGTTTTCTCACTTTTTCCACTTACAAAATCCGCCATGTAAATAGCAAATGTGCATATGGGGTGACGCAACTGACTCCTAAAGGAAATGGGAGATGAGACTCTAATTGGTTTAATGCACGTTATGCTCAAAACACACCCATAACTCATTAAGAAAACAAGCACAACCCTGTTAAACCATGAACCAGGGAGCAGAGCGTATTTTTCCATCCTTAAAATAGCAAAAGTGGATTCAGACATGGCCTTAATGCTTTTGTCCCATGCACTTTAGACTTTGCGCCTGGATCATTAAAATAGTGCCCATAGTGTTGGTTTCATCACAAAAAAACAACCAGTTCTCCAGATTGCTCATGTTTTACTTTTGTCTACTGATGGACAAAAGAGATGAAAATAATACTAAGAAGATTTCACCATGAACCAATGATAGTCTGAAGATGTTCACCAGCTAAAATAAACGTCGAAACTGTGCTTTACCAAACTTTCAAATGAACTCCAAGTGAACTACATTTTGGCCCGATATTATCTGAAATTACGTCATGCAAGTTCTTCAGTTTTACTTTTACTAGTAAACCAGAGCTCTCATTTCCATATGATGCGCAGTTTGCTCGCCTCATCAGAAAAAAAAAGCACTTTCTTTCCTCCATTTGGCTTCGTCAGAGGTGATTGCCCCTGGGCTCTAATTACAACAACACACTTCCTGAGAAACACTTTAACTGCGTAAGTACATGGCAGCGGCACACAGACAGGACTCAGGAAATGTACAGGGGGGATGATGGTGTGTGTGTGTTTTTACATGCAGTCATTATTTGTGCCTCACGCTGTGCACTCCTCTCCAAAATAACAGCACAGTAAATAGGACTGTGCTAAAAGAGGAATTCGCAGATCACAGGGAAACAAAGGCCAGTGGCTGTTTTTCCCTTTCCTCCTGTGCTACTCAACCAGCGTGATGCTCCATTAGGACATTACTGCCCGCCTGAACGGAGCCGGTCTGCGTTTTAGGACTAAATCGGCATGGTTCAGACAGATTAATTAGCAGTAGGGATGAAGAGCTGAATGTGGAAATGAATGGGGATAAACGGAGAGAAAGGTGACAGGATAGGTGAATACGTACAGTAGAACCGACTAACAATCAGCACATTGTGAAAGAGAGGTCATGCAAATATTCATTCTGTACTGTGCCTGTACTGTGGAATGATTGCTCTTTGAACGACTGTTCATGCCCAAATCTGTGTTTCGTAATAAGCATCAATGGCTAATTAACATTAAACTTCAATAAACGTTCAAAACTTGTCTCGGTACTTTTTGGATTCAAAGAGCAGTAAATTAATAGGCTTAAATTAGGGTTGAGTGAATACTGAATAGTCAGAGTACAATATATTCTTAACGAAGCAAAGATTTTTAATACATCACTTTTAATGCGTATTGTAACTATTTGTTTAATGTCATCCCTAAAAAATATTAAACTACCATTCCATAACAATAAATATGTTTCTATGGGTCAAATCAGCATTTCCCAATAATTTCAAGAGGATCACGTGAATAAAAAAAATGTAATAATGTCTACTGAAAATTCAAGTCTGACAACACAGAAATCCATTGCTTTTAATAAAATAAAGTTATTAGATAATAAAATAGTTCTACTGCATATTACTGAATTTTCAATCAAAAACGTGACAAGCACCACACGCAAAAATTTTTGTGGCACTAAATTTATTTGAAGAATGAGTGAGCAAACGAGCGAACAAATGAACGAACGAACGAACGAAAAAAAGAAAGAAAAAAAAAAGCACAAATAGAATGCATTCAACACTAGGGATGGGCACCGAAACTCTGTACTTTATCGATTTCGGTGCTACATTATAAAAGACCAAAGTATTGATAAGCTCTGACATTAACGGTTCTGCTATCGGTAATAGAGAATTATTGCTGAAATAACATTACTTACAGTAGCATAATTTAACTGACCAGCCTTTTCTAATTTGCGATATTTGGTATTCGTCTGCACAGTTGGCAATCTCACATGAGAAATTATCTCGTTTCCGGCGACAACGAGCACTTCAAATATAAAAGCCTTCACAGTTCTCGGCTGTGTGAGCACACTTAGAGGAGGCTCGCGCTAAGCGCACACACACAGCTCGTAAGCTTGTGGAGTGAACCAAACGGGTTGTATTTCCCAAGTGAACAGCGACAATGTCCGTTGCATCAAATGCAACAAGTTGTTTTCTTGTATAAGCGGAAACACAAGCAATCTAGCTAAGTGAAAGTATCTTTCAAAGTGCATTAACTGCAATGAAAAATATTGAAAAGTTTTTGACTGCCTAGCTAACAGTAACATTTCATCATCCACATCGTTATGCCAGCAGTCAATCACCTAAATTAAGATAATATTAATAGTTAACACACACATTCGGTTACAATGAAAGTGCTTTTTTTTTGCAGTAGTCTAAATAAATCTTGAACATTAAAAATACTTTTAAATCAGCTGTATTTACAAATATATCCTGTGAATAGCCTAATAATAAACCATGCTTATTAAGAAATGCTTATTTTTACATTGCAAGATGCTCCAAAACTGTATTAAAAACACAGTTAACTCCCCAAACACCATTAACTCATTTATGTAAATGCGTTAATGAAAAATCATAAACATTATCTCATTTGACTGCATTTTGCAACTCAAAGAGGGTATTTTCAACTGTAGGCAGCACAATAAACCAAGAAAGATCCCGACTTCTGCCAGAAAAGGCAAACGTGTTGATTTTTATCCAAAAAAAAAGGTTAAAAACCTCTGTTTCCTTCAAACCATTGTACATTATTTTACAAGGAAAAATTATTTATTTGTTTTACAATTATTGGTTTAGTTTTATTTCATATTAAAAACGCAATAATAAAACAAAGTGTTGTTAATTCTGTTCAATTACTTTTTTTCTTTTATAAAAAAACACTACAAAAAGTACCGATAAGAGAACCGTTAAAATACCGAACCGATAAGTGGTATCGATAAAAGAAGTAATACTGTTAAAATCTTAACGATACCCATCCCTATTCAACACTGTAAATCCCATACTATCACTGATGTATGGACCCCACAGCACCACTTTACAGCTACATAAGTGAGCTTTTTAGGCAGCATTCAGTTGTTTTAATAAGTTATTTAATCTTTACAGTGAGTCCAACTCCCCAGTAACACAAACAGCAAAACAATTGACCTACCCATTGGTCCAATATTAACATTTTCAGAATTTGTTGAAGCAGTTTGTTGAAGGGGGGCTTATGCAGTATTACTGTCCTAAACAAATGTTCCATAGGTGGACTACCAAGAAAATCATCCTTATACGTGCTAATTCTAATCTATCTTTTCTGCCTGAATAATAAAGAAACATCCATCTTTTGTTTCTTTTCTGGTTCATGGCACCTTGCATGATGAAAAAAGAAAACGTGGCACATCTCTGTCTGAATGACTTTAGGTCTTTTTCACTTTATGCACATCTGATTGATGGATAAGCTGTGCACTCGATTTCATTCTTGTTGCTGTAATTAATTCAGCCAAGATTTGGCTTAATAGCCTACACAGAATTAAAAAGGTTGCAGCAAGTTAAAAACAACCTTAGTTACACACTTGCTCCATCCATACAACAAATGTACCTCCTCACTTATGAGTATCTATCTATCTATCTATCTATCTATCTATCTATCTATCTATCTATCTATCTATCTATCTATCTATCTATCTATCTATCTATCTATCTATCTATCTATCTATCTATCTATCTATCTATCTATCTATCTATCTATCTATCTATCTATCTATCTATCTATCTATCTATCTATCTAAGTTACGAAGTATGCTGTCCATCTCAGTTGCAGAAAAGCTAGTTCATGCATTTATGACTTCTAGGCTAGATTACTGTAATACTCTGTTCACTGGTTGTTCAGCATCCTCTATTAATAAACTTCAGCTAGTACAAAATGCAGCTTTCAGATTTCTTACCAGGTCCAGAAAATATAATCATATCACCCCAATTTCATCCTCCCTACACTGGCTGCCTGTTAAGTTCCGTACTCATTATAAAATATTGCTTCTTACCTATAAAGCTTTAAATAATCTAGCTCCCGTTTATCTAACTAACCTTCTGTCTCGCTACAATCCAACCCGCTCTTTAAGATCTCAAACTTCTCGAAGTACCTATAATAGCAAAGTCGAGTAAAGGAGGTCAAGCCTTCTCATTTATGGCTCCTAAACTCTAGAATAGTCTTCCTGATAATGTCCAAGGCTCAGACACACTCTCTCAGTTCAAAACTAGATTAAAGACCTATCTTTTTAGTAAAGTATACACACAATGCATCTCAATGATGCATGAATGTGCTCCAC
Source organism: Danio kyathit (assembly GCA_903798195.1). Lineage (NCBI taxonomy): Eukaryota > Metazoa > Chordata > Actinopteri > Cypriniformes > Danionidae > Danio > Danio kyathit. The sequence goes on from LR812527.1 coordinate 25,130,147, forward strand.
ACAGGTGAGCTGGCTTGACAACCACCTGCAGGACACACTCCTACTTAATACACCAGACATTGTGTTAGAAACTCTCATTTGCTTTACATGTTTGTTCCTATGTTTGTTTATATAGCTGCTATTTTTATTTTTAACACTCCGTTTTTGCATCTTGTTTAAATACACTATGAATAGCAGCTACGCTAATTATTTTCTTTATTCTCTATTTCCACCTGGGGATACTCATCCCTAGAGACTATGCAGCGCCATTGATGCAATCCAAGACTTGTGAGGAGATGATCCCAAGGTATCCATAATCCTGGTGCAGGCCGTATCCCGAGCTGATGCTGTGATCGTCATGGAGGAATGGAGTGCACGAGACTGATTCCTGAAAGACCACCGTGACAACGAGTCCCCGCATTGATCCTGTGGGCCAGCCTGACCTCCTGCCAGTGCCCTACTCAGCCCTACAGCTTCTCCACAATGGACGTCCAGCTTCTCCAACCTCCGGCGGCTAGACTGCAGCTCCACACAGGAAGTTTGGCCAGAAGAATAATGGTCGTGCCCAACAGAGCCTAGTTTGTCTCAAGTTTTTTTTTCCCTTCACTTCGTCAATTGGTGAAGTTTTTTTTCCCCCGCCACTGTTACCACTGGCTTGATTGGTTTGGGACTTGTGGACCTGTGCTTCGGTGGATTTGTTCTTCAATGTTTGGACTTTCAACAGTGAAACTTAAACCAAACTAAACTGAACTTCAACTCTGAAATCTGGACTAGAACTATGTTAAGCTGCTTTGACACAATCTACATTGTGAAAAAGCACTATATAAATAAACATAAATTGAATTGAATCTATCTATCTATCTATCTATCTATCTATCTATCTATCTATCTATCTATCTATCTATCTATCTATCTATCTATCTATCTATCTATCTATCTATCTATCTATCTATCTATCTATCTATCTATTCATCCATCGACCCACCCACCAACCCATCCATCTATCCATCCATCCATCCATCCATCCATCCATCTATCTATCTATCTAGTCTTTGTGAAGACCTGTACATATTATTGATCAAGAACTCTCTGTATCATGTAATCAAAGGCAAAAATCTGAAAGCAGATGATAGTACTACAAAAAAAAAAACGAAATCAAAACCCCAAAAAATGAATGTTTCTTCTTTCTTTTTGTACAGAATTTTACAGCAAATAATTCTAAAAACAATCCCACATATTGCAGTAAAATTTCAGTGTGCTTCAGAGCTTACAGAGGAAAACAGCAATTACAAACTCAATAATAACATGGCTACATAGAAAAGAAAATAATTTGCCTACAGTAACCAAACACAGAGACCTCAGTACTAGTAAACAATAAACAGTAATATAATAGTCAATGTTTTTGGTACTTACAACTCCAAATGCTATAATTAATGAAAGCAATGTTTTTTATTAAAGCATTGTTAAATCACTGCAAAACAGCAGAAAAACACACACAAAATTGTTGATGGGAACACCAATATCAAAAAGTTGAGTAGCTTATACTTATTTTTTATATTCTTTGATATTTCCTTAAAAAAATAATAATAACAAAAAATAATTGTAAAAATCCAAAAACAAAACATGCTAGCTATACTCAATCACTGCTCCTCCATATGTCTAAAAAGAGACGGATGACAGACAGCAGTACAAAAGTGCTTTGTATGAAAGTTGCACAAAGTCAATGAACCCAGGACCTGAGGGGTTGACAACTTATTAGAATCTTATTATGCAGATGCCCTCCCTCCCTTCCTTTAAAGCTTTGTTATAGTCAAGTACAGTGCATTACGATGACTGTGGACAAATGTGTCTTTCATAAGTCATGAATACAGCATATAGAATGAGTAGGAAATGTCAGGAGTGAGAGTCCGCAGCATGAATGATGATGGCATTAGATTTGAATTTGGTATTCACAATAGATTTGTACAAAGGCTAACCAGAGAAAAGAGAGAGAGAGAGAGAGAGAGAGAGAGAGAGAGAGAGAGAGAGAGAGAGAGAGAGAGAGAGAGAGAGAGAGAGAGAGAGAGAGAGAGAGAGAGAGAGAGAGAGAGAGAGAGAGAGAGAGAAAGAGACAATTGTGTGTGGAGCAGAAGAGCTAATAACTGTGGTAGCTGGAAGGGAGCAGCGTGAACAAGCTGCTGTGTGGGATTTGCTGCCAAAAGCTTCGTCACAAAATGAGTCCATCGATCTGCTGTAGTATGTGCTTCAATGAGCCGTTTGATGTCCTATTAATGCTTACCGCACAACTTCTGTTTTTCCCGCACAGTTCACCAGAGCAATAAACACATTAAGAGACAGATGAGAGAAAACACACAAACGTTTACACATGTTATGAGCATGACATATGGTGTGCAGTGAGCTAATGTCAACATAAATATGCAAAATAGAGTAAATCGCACACAACTGAGTGTGTAATCGCATGGCTCTCAATCCTAGCTTTGTGGAAAATCCAGTTTAACATTGTTTTTTGGATTCTGAGTTGGTAATTGACTTGTTAACCAACTATGCGTTCCAAAAATCAGTTTGAGCAGCATTTTCTGGCATACAAGTCACTAGTAACTATTTCTGTTGTTCAAAATGGTGTAAAACCTAATGACTAGCTAGAAACCAACTAATTAGGGGCAGTTCATGCACAAAAAAAATGAAAATAGTGTCATTTACTTACCTTTTGCTTGTTCCAAACATTTGTGAGAAGCTATTTTGAAGAAACCTGTAACCATTGACTTCCACAGTATTTGTTTTTCCTACAATTGTTACAGGTTTTCATCTTTTTTTAACTATCTTATTTTGTTTTCAAGGGAAAAAGGAAACTCATAAAGGTTTGAAACCACTTGAGGATGAGTAAAAAGTCATTAAATGGTCATTTTTTGGGTGAACTCTAACTTTAAGCCGTTTCAAAACAGCTACTATCTTAAATCGGCCTTTCCAGCCAATTCAGTCAACTAAAGATGGAAATACATAAACTGGCTTAAATCCCACATAACAGCCACCCAAATCACTCCTGCACAGACATGTGCACTTTCAATTGTGCCTAACAGGCCACTGGCTAGTACACGGAGAACATTGTGAGAGTGTTGTCTAGCTGGAAGGGGACTTGGACACAGCCAGCTAGAAAAGGGGATTACAGACAAATCTGTCTTCCTCTCGACTCAGTGTTGCTCTTGAAATGCTCTCAGGAATGTCTAATAGGAATCTCAGTCAGGTGAAGCCTGGCTTGCATACTGAAGGATCAATCCATAATGACTTCACCTTGACTCACTTGAAAATGTATGTTTAATAACTACCTTCTAATAAAGTTGCTGTTTTTTTAATATATATAAACCCTTACTGTATGAAATCATTCAGGAGATTCAAGGAAAAATCATTTCCTTAAGAAAAGGAGAGTAAAAAACACCAGAAAAACACACACTATGACTAAAGTTGAGTCTCTGATGTACAGATCTTTATTCATTCATTCATTCATTCATTTTTATTTCGGCTTGGTCCCTTTATTAATCAAGGGTTGCCACAGCAGAATAAACTGCCAACTTATCCAGCATATGTTTTACACAGCGGATGCCCTTCCAGCTGCAACCCAACACTGGGAAACACCCATACACCCTTGCATTCACACACATACACTATGGACAATTTAGCTTATTCAATTCACCTGTACTTATTCAATGTGAATTGTGAATTAAATTTAATTAAAAACATTTTTTTTTAGTTTTTAGCTAATTTAGCATGTTTTCCATGTGCTATTTCTATTTCATTTAATTTTAACTAGTACAAAAACTTTTTTAATACTTACAGTAAAGCATTGCTTGTTAGTGGAGAGCAGTAAAAACATGGAGTTGCAACAGAGTTTCACAGAACAAATCATTATTTGTCTTTAGTGTAGTTTGCAAGAAACTAAAAACCCTTGACTGGAAGAGGCTTACAGTAAAATAGATGACATTCTCTAAAGGCTTTCAAAGGCCATTTACTGCAAATGTCTCCATTTATTGAGACTTTCAAAAAAGCACTTACCAATAAAAGTGATAAATGAGTTTATTATAAGCAGCTGAAGCACTGAACAGTTCTAAATCCATTCTTATCTCCTACACTTTACACTCCTACTTCTACTCCATTTACTTTTTCCCCGATGTACAGTCACAATCTGGAGTTCTTGCAACAAAAAATGGCTATTTAATGTTGAATGACTATTGAAGTTTTACCAGAGGACTGACAAAGTACAAATATCATTATTATCATTATTAGTAAGACTCATTTTAAAACATTCAAGTTAAACATCTTTTTCAAGATTGGTAATTGAATAGTTTCTACAAAAAAATGTATTTGTTGTTAATCTCCTTACCCTCAGGCCATCCAAGAATAGGTTACAATGTTTTTTTTTTCTTCAGCAGAAGATTAATGCCAAATCCCATTTCTATTTTTGTACCCCTACCCCTACCCCTAAGGGCTTCAAAATTTACCCCTAAGAATTGGGACAACACTACAACAGCCGGCACACGTCATCATATGTCATCATGATCTCTTGCTTCATATGAGATCAGACGATCACGACTGCTGCAGTTATTCCAGTTGTGTTTTTTTTTGTCAATTATCTTCAGGAAATCACTGAAGGCAATGATATCATGTTATCATAACGATATAATGTGGCAATAAGATCTTAACTGTACTGTGTATTTACACTGTGACCATATTCATCAGTGTACACACACCAAAAACAACATTAACATTATAGCAGACACTGTAAAAAGCTCATTCCCAGCCACTAGACTTTTGTGACAGGGTATTCCAGTGTCATCGAGTGACAGAATGTTGTGAGACTGCTGTAAAGGAATTATTATTAGGGGTTATAGATCACGAAATTTAGCGGTTTTTAATTTAGCGTTTTCTTTTTTTTTAAAGCATGATGGTAAAACATGAACGCGGTTATGAATATATTAAAACATGTGCTTTGTTGCTTTGTTGTAAAAATACGTAATAATGACAAAAAAAAAAAATACTCATTTGTGGATCTCCTTACTTCCGGGTGCAGTCATGCTGCCGTTGTGGCTGGTGTATTCTGGAAAATTTTCTTACCCATTGGTTTCGAGTGTGGTCCTAAAAAAATCTCCTTTCAAAGGGATGTATACTCCTTCCCCTTAGCCCTACGCCTTCAAGCTAAAGACAATTGGGACACCCCTACCCCTAGGGGAAGGGCTAAGGTGTAGAATTGGGATTGGGCCTAAATACGATTTATAGCCGGTAATTGATCCTTGGTGATTCATAAGAATCAACAGCTACTGTCACTTTACGCATAAAATAAATAAATAAATAAATATAGATATTTACATTTATATATTTACATATAAATATATATGATACATTGAGGTCTTATGAAGGAAAATCGATGGATCTGTGCAAGGACCTGCATATTATTTATAACATAATTACTTTCAATCTACAATCTCTGCAAACTGTCCTGTGTGTGTTTACAGCAGTATGGAGTGCCAGAGTCCTGCCGTGCAATGACATATGTACAGGCACAGACACATACTGTACAGTATGTGAGCTGACACTGTTTATTTATACATTTGTATATACACTGCAGCATCAAGCGTAACATCAAGCACGATCATTCTGACCTCTTTATTACACTATAAAACCCAAAAAGTTAAGGTAACTCAAACCACTTGAGGAAACCGATTACAACAAACCCTTTAAGTTTAAAAACTAATCCTAATGAGTACTGTGAGCTTAATCCATTTGAGTAAACGAAGCAAATTGAGCACAGCAAAACCCATTAAATGAAGAGAACTCAAACCAACTGAGTACTGCAAAACCCAATAAGTTAGGGCATCTCAAACCGTTTGAGGAAACCAATTGCTACAAACTAGGGCTGGGCGATTTTTTCGATTTTTTCGATTAATTCGAATTTACGTTTTAAGACGATTTTATTTTTTATAAAATCGAGAAATCGCGATTTTTTAAATAAAAATATTAAAGCCGCTTTTCCACTATCGTGCCAAACCGTTCTAAACTGTTAGACAACCGTGCTGAATTGTGCTGATTCTGTGTGTTGATGTCGCGGCTCTGTCCCGCAGCCGCCTGTCTCTCCCGCGCGAGCTGCGAGACGGGCGCGCGCGCGCGCGAGGAGAGGAGAGGAGAGGAGAGGAGAGAAGGCTCGACAGGCGGAGGTCCGCTCCTTGCCTCCTTCATTCTAATCATCCACCCGCCCGCACATATTATTTTATCTGATATATATATCCGCACCCGATTGCCACTTTAATAATTCTAATTCTTTGTTTTAAGCATGATGATAGGTGTAACTTTCTCCGCAATGTCCGGCGGCAGAGTAACAGCTCGTTAATTCATGCTCGAGCAAATGATGAGACGGACAAAAGTACTCGATGCATGCCCTTCTTTTACTTATTTCAGTGTTTTCAGTTTCACAGTGCAAAACAGCTCCCGGGTGGAATTACTGAAGTAAACATAAAACAAAAGAGCAGCATTTTGCTAAATATAGTCCTTTATATCCTGATATGCTGTGTTGATTCATTTGTTTTTTTATATTTAACTTGATGCATTCGTTATTTAATGTTTGAATGCTGAAATCATTTAAATGGTTATATTTTACCATCAAAATGTAGTATATTTTATATCATTACCAACCTTTGATATAAAACCGCTGTTATTTTATTGATTGTTATGAAATAATTTAAGTGCTATATTTTTTATTAGTGAAAGTGCCCGCTCACTTTGACAAGGCCTGTCTAAATATATATTTCTGCCATGCCACTAATACAGATAAACTATTGTTGCATTATCATTGTTTATTTTTCTGTTATTTGAAATATTTATTTCCCCTCCAATCCTTTTCAATCTTCACGTTACATTTTGGTCATTTTCTCTCCAAAAAAAAATTGCCCAAAGCTGCACAACATATGACCTCTACATAAATACGGGTGCTGTGATTTCTATTGTAGCTATGTTTAGCATCCCTACATGAGAGAGTGCCATAACCACGTTTAGTCACACAGTTGCTTTTCTTTTACAAGTGAGCATGAAAAAAACTAGTTTCAGCATTTATTTAAATTTAAATGAACAAGGTAAACTGGTAAGGTAGTTACACAGTAAAAACAAAATTAATAAAAAAAATAAATAAAAAAATCGAAATCGAAATCGTGAATCGGTCAAACTTTATGAAAAAAAAATCGAGATTTTTTTTTTTTGCCATATCGCCCAGCCCTACTACAAACCATTTGAGTTAAAAACTAATCTATATGATTACTGTGAACTTACTCTATTTAAGTTGAACTAATGAAGTTTTTAATTAACTCATTACCTTCAACACTGAGTTCAAAACTCTTCAGATGAGTAGAATTAACTTTCAGTAAATTTTGAGTTAACTACACTCATTTCATTTAACAAAGTCGACTGTTGGGTTTTACAGTGTATAACAGTCGTTATGCGACAAGAAGCTCATGCCCCAGGCTGTCGTTAATAATGCAATTATTGATTTTGGCTGGATTTCATTTTCATTTTGGATTTCTTTGGCTGTGACTAAATAATCTTGTAAATAACATTCAGTATCTTACATGACATTTAGATTTTTTCTGCATAAGTTCATCGATGTATGATCGAGCCACAGTCATTACTTTTATCTAGCTTGTACTGTATATGTTATTTTGACTGTGAAAAGTATGGTAGTCATCAAAGGATTAGTTGACCCAAAAAGATCTTCATTCATCTTCAGAACACAAATTGAGATATTTTCAAGAGCTCCATTATCCTCCATAGACAGCAACAGTCATGAGACTTTCAAAGTCCAGTAAAGAAACCAAAAACATTGTCAAAACATGAATAGAAGATGACGGCGAACAATGCTTTCAGTTTTTTGACACACAAAATTATTAATAGAGCTTTGCATAAATACAGGTGAACCACTGAAAACACATGGAATGTTTTGACAATGTCTTTGGTTTCTGTTCTGGACTTTGAACGTCTCTGAAGGATGAGAGAGCTCCTGGATTTCATCTAAAATATCTTTGTGTTCCAAAGATAATTAAGGTTTCAGGGCTTTGGAATGACGTAAGGTTTAGTAATTAATAACAGAATTTTATTTTTTTGGGGGGTGAACTATTCGTTTAACTTAGATTTAGATCAAGAACCATGGTGTTTCAGCTAAACAAATAGTAAATTAACAATATTTATCTATCTTGCTTTAAGGAGCAAGAATTTTAGGTCAGGTCTGCTGAATAAAAAAGAATGGGTCTTAAATCTGTCTCTGTAAGGAGCACACTCTACATTTATATCCCCACTGAAGATCAGAAATCACAGGCATTAGGCTCTGTTCCCATCTGGAGTCTGCCTCTGTGGACGTACCCTTGGGAGACAGTCATCAAACATCCACACCCTAAAAATCACAACCCGGTCCACTCCTCGCCCAATATTCCGACCCCCTGGGACTCTTGACCAATAACAGGTCTGAATTAACATGCCACTCGCATCTCCCGTCCTGCCGTGCCTTTGATGAGGAGGTGCGCTGTCACCTCCCATTGCCATCAAACCGCTGGGCCGGTGCGTGTGCTCTGAGATTGAGTTACAGCCCTGTGTTCATTCAGTCAGAGAGACACAGAGCCTGCGTCTGCTGTACATGCTGTCTTATGCTCAAGATGGAGCGACGGCTCTGTAATAAATTGGAAAGTAATGGACTAAAGCCGGAGATGAGGGAGGCATTTTTCTGCCCCAGCCTCTGTCCCGTGAAATATGGCTATTCTGGAAAGTGGGAGAGAGGAAAAAGTCCAGATCTATGGCACCTTCAGCACCGTGTTAAAGAATAGTTCATCCGATGTGACAGCTGTGTGTGACAGAGCAAAATTTATATCATTTTCCACTGAAAGTCTAGCATTTTACTCTCGAATCAAATGTGGTGTTATCAGACGAGCCACAGTAGGTTTGACTTCAAACTTCATTGGTTTTCATGGGCAAAGGCTTGGCATAAAGTGTTTACAGGTGCTATATTTGATAACTGAATGGGACAGTTAAAGCAGAAATGACAGTTCTGACATAATGTACTTATCGTCAAGTGGTTTCTTTCTTCTGTGGAACTGAATGCTTCTGTTTTTGTGCGTACAATGAATGTAAATATTAAGAACACTAATCAACGTGCTAAGGATGGGAAGATTCCCTGTTTTGATCAATACATTGGTAGAAAAACAAAAAAAACAATGCAGGGCTCAACAATAAGGACTGCCCGATGGCCCGGGGTCAACGTGAAAGATGCTCAGGACAGTTGACAGGATGAGCACATGTTTTTTTTGTAACTTGGCAACAACCAGTACAGCGAAGAGATGGCAACATGGTGGCAACATTATGTTATGAGGCCATAAGAAAATGTCTGTTTCTAAAGTCTTAGAAGCAGACAATTACAAAATGATGAACAAAAAAAAAAGAGTTGTCATCAGTTTGGCAAGCCATTTTTATAGAAAATAATTTAGAATTGCAATAAAATACCTGTACATTTTCCATGCGGCTCTTTTCGTTTGCATAAAATCTTGAATTTTGCTCATTATACATTTATTAACATTTTGTAAATATTTAAATTCTAGATTTACAGACATTATTTTGACACATTATTTGACATATGTGGCTAAGAAATAGCTATTAACTTTTTTTTTTTGGTGGGGCCAAGTTTTGGTAGGGCAAGTTAAAATCTCAACCACTGGTCCGACTGGCCCAGTAGAAAAAATCCTTAGCGTTGAACCCTGCAATGTGATAGTTTGAAAAATGTTCATCGGACACAAGTTGGCATTTAAGTTGTGACACATCGATTCATGCAATACTTTCATTGTTTAGAAGTGACCAACAATATGTGACCAATATTTTAGATTTCTCTAGTCTATTCATTTATTCATTCATTCATTTTTCCTCGGCTAAGTCCCTTATTTATCAGGGGTTTCCACAGCCGAATGAACTGCCAACTATTCTGGCATATGTTTTACGCAGCAGATGCCCTTCCAGCTGGGTACTATTCACACACGAAATAATACACTACGCCCAATTGAGTTGGTCCAATTCACTTATAGACCATTTCAATTTGGTGATGCCATTGGCCCATGAACATTTTCTACTGGTTGTCAAACTATTTTAATAACTGTAACAAGAGGCAATTCAATCAGATCTCAAAGTAAAAACAGCTGTCATAAAATTATCAATATGTGGACCTTTTATGATATTTAGAAGTTATGGAAATATGTTAGGACCATTGTTATTGTGTACATCCCTCAAAATGGTCTATAGCAAATGTCTTTGGACTGTGGGGGAAACCGGAGCACCAGGATGAAACCCACACGAACATGGGGAGAACATGCAAACTCCACACAGAAATGCCAACAGACCCAGCTGGAACAAACTAGCGACCTTCTTGCTGTGAGATGACAGTCCCGCCCCTTTATCTAGTCCAAACCATGACATATCATGACAACACTACAGAGACCTGCTGAGGAGCGTGGATTAATAAAGCATTGCTTAATGTCAATCATCAATCCACCATAAAAAAAAAAAATAAAAATTGTGTTCAAAGTATTTGAGACGATGTTTTCCTCAGTAGAGGGAGGGGGTTAAATAAAAAAGTTGAATTACTAAAGAGATTAATTGAATTGAATTGAAGTAAATATGTGAACTGGACTCACTACACATACATATAATTTGCACACTAGTCAAATAGTCAGTGTATGATAGGATAGGCATGGGATGATAACCATTTTCAAGGAATACCATGGTTTGGAAAAGTCAAGGTTTTAAAACCATCAAAATTTTCTGTTATACGTTCCAACAGTATGTGTAATTAATGCATTTTTTTTTTTGCTTTTTTTTTTTTTTTTAGGACAACAGTATCTCCAGCAGAAAAGATATCCAAAGATGCCATTTTAAATTGTAAAGAAATTTGTGTTTTTGAAACTAATGACGATAGCAGAAGTATTTGATTCATTTGAATTATTTAGCCTGTATGTTTACTGCTGTTGCCTCACAGCAAGAAGGTCGCTCCTTGGCTTCAAGGCTTGGATGGGTCAGTTGGCGTTTCTGTGTGGAGTTTGCATGTTCTCCCAGCGTTCGCGTGGATTTTCCCCGTGTGCTCCGGTTTCCCCCACAGTCCAAAGACATGCGGTACAGTTGAATTGGGTAGGCTAAATTGTCCGAAGTGTATGAGTGTGAATGAGTGCGTATGGATGTTTCCCAGAGATGGGTTGCAGCTGGAAGGGCATTCGCTGCGTAAAACATATGCTGGATAAATTGGCAGTTTATTCCGCTGTGGCAACCCCAGATTAATAAAGGGACTAAGCCGAAAAGAAAATGAATGAATGAATGTTTACTGTTACAAAATATGGATTCTCTCGTGGTGTATCATAAGATAGCGTAGCATCCATCAAATGCGCACCTCAGAATCTCGCCGGAAGTAGTAGGTCATCCTGATACTTCTTGCATACTGTTCTTCGAATAACTATAAATTCGGACATAATACTTGGCTGCATACTGTTTTTAGCATAGTTTAAGAGTATGGAAGTATGCAATTTCGGGCACAGCCATTGTGTTCAAAGTAGAAAAAAGTTCTTGTTTTTTACCCTGACATTTAAAAAGAACATATTTTAGAGTAGTAATCACAATACCGTGATATTTTTTTTTCCAAGGTTATCATACCGTTAGAATCTTATACCGGCCCATGCCTAGATAGGGATGGATTTTTATGGACAATATTCTTTCAAACTTTCTGGTGATAAATTGGTTTGGATTTGTTCATACATACATTATTTATTCATTTTTATGGTGAATGAGCCAAAAAATAATACATGAAAATGTGAAACTTCTGTCTCTCTGCCACTAGGGTTTAAAATGAGACAATCATACTGGAATTTCAGAAACAGTGGAGTAGCAGATTTAGATTAAGTATTGATTCTTTTTGGAGCATAATATTTCCAGACTATAATGATTACAATGATTTTCATTGTACAGACAAAACCAGATGAAACCTTCTTCAAAATAGCACCTTTTATGGTTCATAAAGTTTGGAATGACACAAGGATGACAATATGATGATGGAATTGACTTTTTTTTTCCCTTCTTTAAGTGTTGGTCATCAAGCAGATGTCAGTCACTGATCAATACTCAACTGAGTCGATGCATTTTCCTCATTAGCTGATACCGAGCCCACTAGACTTCACTAAACTTTGCTCTATGATAACCTTCGAGACACTGACAGTATCAATGAATGAAGTGGACTCGAGGGTCGATGCCTGCTCTGTGCTTTACGACAGACATGTTGATGTTTAGAGAATGAGCAGCCAGTGCTCGGGGGCTCCAGTAATGTGCTTAATTTTCGATAGTTATCAGCTTACAGTGTATATTTAAGCACTTCTGCGGGAAAGCAAATTCATGCATGCTCTGTTTTTGGACAGCAAGGCTATCATGAGCATGACATGTTTGTGAAAACTGGGAGTGAAGCTAAACAGATTTCTGCAGAGGAGTTGAGAGGAAATTATCTCCTTGGTACAAGCAGACACTATATTGATAAAAACAAAACAAGACTTTAAGAGATTTATGTTCATTTATTCATTTTCCTTCGGCTTAGTCCCTTTAGGGGTCAGGGGTCGCCACAGTGGAATGAACCGCCAACTTATCCAGCATATGTTTTACTCAGCTAATGCCCTTCCAGCTGCAACCCAGTACTGGGAAACATCCATACATACTTATTTACTACGGCCAATATAGTCTATCCAATTCACCTATTCTGCATGTCTTTGAACTGTGGGGGAACTGAAGCACAAAGAGGAAACCCAGGGGAACACACGGAGAACATGCAAACTCCACACAGAAATGCCAACTGACCCAGCCGGGACTCGAACCAGCGAACTTCTTGCTGTGAGTGTGACCACTGAGCCACCATGTCGCCCAAGATGAATGTTTAGTTATGTATATTTTAAAGGGTTTTAAAATGTTTAGAAACCATTAAAACATCCATATCATTAATTTGGCTTAATCAAATCAAATTAAATCACTTTTATTGTCACATCATAAGCAGCACGTGTGCTATGATGAGTGAAAAGCTTAGACATGATTGCTTCGCTTTATATGACAAACAAATTTAATTTAGGCCTTCATTTACACATAAACATTGACCAGCAAACCATGTTTACAGCATTTAAATCTTTGTTAATGGAAACTAAAGCAAGCTTGCTTGACACATACAAACCAATGAAGTTGATTATTGTCTCACAAGAACATTTCGGTTTCATCAGGAACCAATGAGATATGTTCTGGCACGTCAAGGACTTATGATTTAGTTTCTAATAATGTTTGCTTGTCAATGTTTAAAAGTGAACAAAAAGCTCAATTAACAGTGTTAATCATATGAAGTGATTTTATCTTTTCAGAAGTCGTGGACTGAACCAACTGATTTGGAAAGACATAATATGGCTTTTTTCCATTTAGGGCGAGCTAATCATTTAAGGTCTATGCATAATTTCAACAATCTATTCTCAGAGCTTCTATCCGCTGCAAATGTTTTCTACATTTTATTGTTAAAAACAGTTATACAATAGTAGGACTTCTTACAGAACTACTCAATGGAATACATAAAACCATTATTTTCAGTAAACCGTTCATTTGCATAAAACTACATTTATTTATGAGGCCTACTAAATATGTTGTACTTCTATCCCTCAAAGCCTTGTTATTGTCCATGTCACATTAAATTTAATGTCAAAATTGAAGAACTTTTTTTCTTTTTAACTACATTTAATTGTTTTTTTGCTGATCAACACAATTCTACTTTTTTGGTACAACCTAAATGTTTTATGTCCTATCCACTTAAATTTGTAAAAGCAATTAAAGACCACGTATTTGACCTTTTTTTACAAGATGTAAGATAAGACTTTGGTGTCTCCAGAATGTGTCTGTAAAGTTTAAACTCAAAATACCCATCAGATTATATATTATAGCCTCCAGAATTTGCACATTTTGGTGTCTGAGTTCAGTATAGTTGTTTTGTAGACTGCGGCTTTAAATTCAAATGAGCTGCCTCTCCCCGTCCACTGCTCCAACGTGCGTTGTCTGCTTCTCATGTGTTACAACAGATAAACAGCCGTCAGTGATAGAGTCACGGATGAAGCTGAAATAAGGTCACTAGTCAAAAATACCAAGTAAGTTTATTTGATGTATTTGTGGTGGAGTTGTTCAAACCTTTCTGAAATGATGAGTCACACACAAATGCTGTTTGCAGTACGCACACACACACGTATATATTAGGGCTGTGTATTGGCAAGGGCCTCATGATACAAGACATATGGCGATACAATATATCGCGATAATTATTGTGATATATTGCAATAGTTTGTATTAGTATGTGTGTCACATTATATTGACAACTTGATAAAGTCGGCAGACAAATTAAAATTCCAATTCCAATTTATTTTCCATCCATTCCAATTCATTAAACTGCACAGTGTGATTGAACAGAGAACTATGTATATTGCAAAGCTTACATATGGCATTTATTTTTTTGTCTAATTCAGTACTCATGAACCATGGCATCGACGTCATAGGGGGAGGTGAATTAATTATTTATAAATAATTTATAAATTTATAACTAATTAATTATTTGTAGCCTAGCGTTTCAACTACCTGACCCACATGGCCTTTGTTTTACTCATAACCAAATCATAAATAAATAAATAAATAAATAAATAAATAAATAAATAAATAAATAAATAAATAAATAAATAAAGAAAGAAAGAAAGAAAGAAAGAAAGAAAGAAAGAAAGAAAGAAAGAAAGAAAGATAAGTTACACACAAATTACCACCTGTCAATCACTTTTTTTTCCGCGCGACTCTGGCATGACTAGGCAGAGTGAACTGTGTCGTTATGGGGTCCACACACTTGCTTGGTAAAAAAGGTGCACAACCAACAGAAACCAACCAACACTATCTGAGGTTTTCAGTAAAATTACTAAGTACAAGCGTGAAAGCGAAAGGCTGAAGCAGTGTACTGATGCTGTGACACGTTACCTGAGAGAATCAAAAGACAGAAGAGTCGTTAGATAGAGACAAAATTAATTAAATATCACGTTTAACAACTGACTTATAGTGAGATGCGATCCAGCGGTACATCCTTGATAAACTGTCCTTACCAATGACTGTATAAAATATACAGTTCGTACACTGTTCTCTGGAGCTCAGACGAGCGCATGACAGTGTGTGTGTGTGTGTGTGTGTGTGTGTGTGTGTGTGTGTGTGTGTGTGTGTGTGTGTGTGTGTGTGTGTGTGTGTGTGTGTGTGTGTGTGTGTGTGTGTGTGTGTGTGTGTGTGTGGCTGTGTGTGGCCACATGGTGTGCGTTTTCAGCAGACGGAGGGCTGTTCAGAAATGCCAGATGAAACGTCAGTTTGGATGTGGATCATTTTCGTTCTAAAATGCCATTTTAAAACTAAGCTGTATCAGTGTAAACGGGGCCTGAGTGTGTGTTTTTCACAAGCGGGTTTGCAACGGGGGCGGTGCGGAGGATCCGTGATGCCGCCTCAGCATCATGATGTCTATAGGCCATCGGCGATGGACGATAGCATCGTCTATCGACCAACCGTAATAGCGTTAAAACCAAAGTGCAGCCACACGTCAGCTCTAAAAGCTTGAGGCACCTTTATATTTTATGCCATGATCACTCTTGCTTACTTCTGATACCGGACTACTTGGCGTTTTGTTGATCGCAAGTTAGCGACATCTACAGGAGCAGAGGAGGAGGTCATTTGGCACAACTTGAATTGATACTTGAGGTTGGACTATCGATACACTATCGTAAAAGAAAGAATCGCGATAGTTAGATGTATCGATATTTTTGCACAGCCCTAGTGGAAGAGTGTCTTTTGTCTCTCCAGGTGTGAATTATTCATGACCATTGTCACTCGCATACAGCTGAGATAAGGCAAAACAAACTAAACAAAATATAAATCTTTGTAATGTTTTCTTTGAATGAGAAAACAGAATAATTTTGCATAATTGTGAAGTAAATATTTTAGCCTATAAGACTGGTTACTCAAAAGTCTTGTTCAGGCCCATTCAGTATGTTTTTTTGGACCTTATTTCAGCTACATATTTTTCTCCAAAACCACAAACAATATTTGTTTTAAAAAATGCAAGCATGTACATCAATAATTGTCACATATTATTGTAGCACAGTTTGTGCTGAATACAAATAAAATACATGTTGGCCAATTATATGTATTAAGTAGCTGAAATAAGCACAAATGTCAGGGCATGTCAAAACATCAAAATAACCTCAAACACCTGAGGGTTAAGAATTACATAGCAATTTTACTCTCTTTATTACAAACATGCACCGTTTTAAAAACGTTTTAAACTTATAAAAATAATTATTGCGGTGCAGCTGATCACAGAGTGTTGTAAAGTGTTTTAATCCCAGTTTCTTTGCAAAAAATGTCCTGTGGACGTGTGTATACATATTATTATAGAGACATGGCACCTGTCAATCAATGCGGTGGGTGGGGAAAACCGTACTCTTACGTAACGTTGCAGCGGGACTCAAAATCACTGGGATTTGGGTCCTAGTTTAACTTCAGAACATTTTAAAAAAAGAGACTTGTGTTTCTCTCACTCCAATATGACAGTGGACACACTACACCCATAAACAGTTCTGTCCAAACAGCTTACAAAAGTTGATTTTCATCATAGCTGCCCTTTAATTTAACTTAATTGATTTGTATTAGGACAACATGAAGGAATTGTGTGGAACCCAGCATTTTATACAGTATACAGTCCAACAGCAAATTAAATATGTGTGTTTTCAACCTGAGAAGAAAACACCTTTCTTTACCAGCACCTCTTCTCTTCATTGTGTTGAATTAAATTAAGTCTTGTTGTATAATAAGCAATTAAAATCTGAAAGAGCAATTACCATCTAAAAGAAGTTCCCAAACAATTCTCCCTCACCTGTGGGCTGAACTTTGACCGACGTCTTTTCTGATTCTTTCCGGGTCAGGGCGTACCAGGAGCGATCGGGGTCCTGGATCCATTCGGTGGCCTCGCAGTAAAACTCTCCCTGATCTGAAGGCTGTAGTTTATAGATGGTGAGACGGTAGGACGTGGCGCTGGTTTTGTCTAACCGCAGATCTCCAGAGGAAAGACGCTGGCGATACTGTCCACCAGGTCGTAGAACAAAGTCCCGTGATAGAGTGACCAGATCACGTGGACCAGAACTCGGGTCGTCAGCGGGACGCAGGAACCAGCCCACAGACACGTGAGTATGCTGGAATGTCTGGCGTGTGACTTCACAACTCAGTTGTAGGGTGTCTCCTTCCACTTTGGCGAGGGTTTGAGCAGCGGCCGTCACTGCCAAAGAGTCCGGGATCACTGTGGAGGAAACCAGGAGAAGAGGTTAGTTTGAGAGTGGAGTTCATGAACAACAAAACACATCCTGGAAGCCATCGGGTCCATGTCTTATTAACATTTAAACAGGATTCTCTCCTGCAGGGGACTCAATCTCAGCCCTTTTATTAACTTATAGCCTCCAGAAAAAAAACAAGTCTCTTTTTTTGTCCTCAACAACCTCTTGCTCTTTTCGTACTGTGACAGCCTGTGGGTCCTTTTTTTTTTTTTTAGAAAAAAATATGGCAGATTTTTTGGAAAAACACAGAAACACAGTAGCACAAACTGATATATGTTATATGTTTTCTTAGGACTGAAGAGTACTCCGCACAACTACCTACAAGCAAATGATTTAACCTACTAGCAATGCATTAGTGTTGAAATTTGAGCTGAAATTAAGATTTTTTTTCTTATGACTGTTAACCTATTAATTTAATTATAAAATATTAAAAAAATAATTATTAGTTAAATCAGCACATTATTTAAGGCATCACAGAATTGTGATGAACAGCATGAAACATGGAAATTCAAGATTCAACAGTGGTAAATGAGCATGCACAGTTAATTATTCAATAGTTATAATTATACCATAAAAAAAGGAATTAATCCCTCCAAATGTTTTTAGTAGTGTTTTTCAGTATTACTTATGATGGTCTAATATATATAAATATATATAGTGATTATATATAAATATATATAGTGATTATATATATATATATATATATATATATATATATATATATATATATATATATATATATATATATAGTGATTATATATATATATATATATATATATATATATATATATATATATATATATATATATATATATATATACTGTATGTATATATATATATATATATATATATATATGTATATATATATATATATATATATATATATATATATATATATATATATATATATATACACTGTATATATATACTGTATATATATATTATATATATATATATATATTAAGGGTGTAACGATACGCATATTTGTATCGAACCGTTCGGTACGAGACTTTCGGTTCGGTATGCATTACGATTCAGACAAATATCTAAAAAGATAAAAGAGAATAATTGTTCAGAATATAATGTTTTCAGTGCAACAATGCTCAACAAGGCATCCCAAATGACGTGACAGGCAACATCTGCCCTCCCCGCCCACCTCCAAACACTCCAGTCAGGCACACACTGCACTAGCTCGCAAAATGGCTAGTAATGTTAATGTAATCCTCCTATAACCAACAGCGGGTCAGGCGTTTTGGAGCACAGGCATTTTCCACAGATTCGAACAGGGAAAAACAAATCACCGAGGCGATCGGTAGATTTATAGCTATGGATATGAGACCTTAATCGGTAGTGGAAATTTCGGGTTTTAAGAAAATGTTAAATGTAATAGAGCCTCGTTATTATTCCTTCATAAGATCATTTCAGTCAGATATTAATTTCTGCTTTCAGATCCACTGAAATGGCAGGTGACAGTCAAATCAAGCAGATCTCGGTTATATCAACATGTGCTGCCGTTAGTTCGCGGGGTCAGGTAATCAAAAAATAGGTTGCATGATATTTAAGTATGGGTGGGTCACGCGTGGATGAGATCAATCATTGGTGATGCAAACTTTAACTATTTACTCTAAAATATTAAGGTGTTTTAAGCAATCTTGACAGACTGGCACAAATATGCTTTCATTTAAAAAAAAAATTGTCACGGCTAGACATGCGGTGAACACCTCCGTTCTCACAGGTTTCTGAGTTTTCTCAACATCAATCACTCTCAGTCTGGTAACATGTTCAGTGCTGCGAATTTTGTTAAGTATGTCCTGTCTCATTGTGGTCAAATTACTTGATTTAATGGAGGATATTGTGTATTGAGGAGGATATAGGCAAAGATGTTGCAGAGAGCTGAGACCTATGACGACTTTAAAGGCGATATTTAGCTTGTTTCGCATTAATGTAGATATATTACATGTTTTAATTACATTATTGAATAAAATGAATAGCATTATTATTTTTAATCATCATTAATAATAAATAAACTAAAAATTATTTGACAGCTTCAGCTGTTCACATCAACATGACCGGCACTTTCGGACTTCAGCACCACGCGTCTTTAGCATGAATTGAAATAGACTTTCCTTCCTAAAGGAAAAAAATACAATAAATTTTTTAAATTGCAATGCGTTTATAGTCATGTATTCGCAATTTCACATAAATCAGCATGCAAAAATTTAATTATTTCCATTGCGCTCTCTCTCTCTGCAGCAGCAGTTCAGGCGCGCTAGCACTACCATACACAGCCACATCTCGTAGTAAATTAATTTGCAACTTTGTTGCATAAAAAAATTGGTTAAATAACTAAATTTAATTAACAAACAAATTAAATAAATTTATTTGTAAAAATGAAACTACAGAAAAAAGAAAATGAAACGAACTGAAACCAGCTCAAATGTTCTGTTCTGGAATAACAGGTGTTGCGATCAAATTAATTCGATGGAATGATAAACACAGACAGGCGCATTTTTCAGAAAATAGACTAGCCTATTTTATTTAATTTAAAAATATGTTAGGCCTATATTTATTATATAGTCTATATTTTTTTTAAATAGCCTATATTAAATTACCATTCATTTTGGCTTTAACAAATTATTGAACAGATTATTAATAATTTATCAAAAAACATTTTACTGAGCTCAGTGAAAAGTTTTGTATAGGCTAATATTAGAGCCATGGCTGCGGCGCGTCGGCAATAGCCTATATCTAAAACTAAACTGTTTCTATTATCAGACAAACAATAAGCACATATCCCAAAGCGCAACATTGTGTTAGATTTTAGCAAATACAGAGGTGACACTTATGATGATGATCAGACCTGAAGCCGCGGCACGCTCAACTGAAAAACCAGACATGGATAAATGCCTTCACTGCATACAAACAGTCACGCGTGGACGGTGAGTTCTCCGTCCGCCTCCCGTCTGAAAGGACCCTAATGCATTGTTTCTTCTGTGTGAAGAAAAATATAATTTAATTGGCTTTTATCCATTTATATTATATGCACATATGCTGCAGTCCTGCTGATAACGGCATGGAACTATCGAACCACCCGAAGTCACTATCAAATCCTGTCCCACGCCGCACTGTTGCAGAGTCTTGTTTGAAATATTTTCGGTCTTGGCGCCTATTAAGCTTTAAGAGTGCGGTGATTTGCATTGCTTTGAATTATTTTCTAAAATAAAACATAATGCAAATGAAGTAGGTTATTAAATAAGTTTTTAAAAAAAAAAAGCCGGAAGTTAAGGTCTATTAAATACGTTTAAAAATAGTTAAATCAATGAGCAAATAAGAAACATAACACTGCGGCGCCCCCTTATCTGTTGGCGATCTCACTGGGGGACGATATGGCGATCTGAAAATTACATTGTGAGATAGCATTGGTCTGTCATACAGTAGCATATGGTCTGTTCTTCACGGAAGCTGTAACAGAAGCGTGTGCCGCATGTTCACCTCTGACGTAGGCTACTCAGCCTGTAACCTAGTTTGGGATTTTTTCGTTGTGACGATTAAGCAAGAATCATAATGCATTGCATATTCGGCTCATTCTTCAGTAGCCCCAACACAGGCTGGTAGCTAGATTTAAACGGATCATTTATAAGAATGAGCGATTAATAAATTAATTGATCATTAATTTAAATGATCATCGATCATGGGATTTTGTATAAACTGAAATCCTTAGTTCAAATACAAAAAAAAAAGAAGAGAGATCATGCTTTTATGATGTTAGTTTTCATACAATAAAAAGATTTTCTTTTTTTTTTTGCTGTATCGAAAACATACCGAACCGTGACCCCACTGTGTCGTGATTTTTGTGAACCGTTACACCCCTAATATATATATATATATATATATATATATATATATATATATATATGTGTGTGACATTCTAAGCCAATCTCTCTCTTTTGTATGTTGTAGTGCTGTTCTTATACCAAATTAATAAGATATGTAATAAGATACCCTAGTAATGTACTGTATTGAGTGTGAGATGGAACTTACATATCAGGAATGTGTGTATTTTGTGTTGGCCACTCTTTGTATAACCCTGAGTTTGTTTCTAATGAATCTCCTGCTTTCGTTACTGCAGACTAGTTCAGTAAAAAGAAAGAAAGAAGAAATGCCTGCATGTGTTTAGCATTTTTCCTTGTCGCAAACACAACAGCAATCTGGTAGTGGTTTGTGTTGCTTTGGCTTTTTCGGGGTTAATTATTCTGTAATCCAGATTGCAACAGAGAAATACTGGAAAATGTCTCTAGACTGAGGGCATTTCATGCCTTATAATCTTAAAATGTGAGCAAAATCACTTGTTTTGTCATCAAATTAGGCATTATGCAGAAGAATCATTCAAATACTAGCTCTAAAATGACATTGGTGAATTAGTAAAGGCTTCTGCAGTTTTGACAGTCAGCTGCAGATGTGAAGGAATGGCAGAAGAATGTAGTTCTTCATACAAAAGGATTTTTAGATTTTCTTTTTATATACACGATTATGCCATCGAAATGTTGTATAAATTATAATATAAACTGGTGTACGGCTGTATATCGTCACTGGTGGGACACTAAGGCAATTTAGTTTAAATCGGCCTGCAGCCTTGTGCCAACGCACGCCTCCCACCAGTGCCAATATATCGCACTGCTACGAGTGTGATACATATATATTTTTTTACACATCCCTTATTCAAATTTTCAAATTTTACATTTGTAAACTAAACTTAATAATTCTTAAAGTAAATTCTTAAACTAAAATCTTATTATATTTTGGTCAATTTAATAAAATAGCTTTATTCTTTATTCTAGTTTTAACTTTAGAATTTTTGGTATTAAAAACTTCGCTTTTTAATTTATTTTGTTTGCTGTACATCACACACATTTTATTTAAGTTAAATTGCACTTAACAGAAGCAATCTGTAATATTTACTTTACAATAACAAAGTAACACAAAACCAACGATAGCAACAATATATGGCTCAATATTGCAACATCATGTTCCAAAATGTGTCAGACTGCAATACAAGAACACAGTGTATCCGCAGCAGTGCCACGAGGGAAGCTACAGGTGTAACAGAGAAAATCAGTTCAAATCAATATGTTTATACAGTAGCAGCTTTAAGGCATGGATGTTTAAATATTAATGCATCAGAGCACTAAGAGGGTTTGCGAGAGCACATATTGAGTATGCGTTTGTCTACATGGCTTGGTATTTCAACTCTTTTGGGTTTTTGTCTATATAGTTGTTACCTTTCTCTTGTGTACAGTGCCATAGGCTCACATACAATAGTAAACAACTTGCTGCAGATGCACATGTTTGCGTGAAGCTGAGGAAGCATGAAAACAGAACAGACCTGTGACTGCAGATAAGCCAAACACAGATTTCGTTTTTCATGGACAGCTTGCTACGTAAACGTGCCACCCGAACCCACGCTCGGCAGCGAGGCTTCCCAGCGCATCCCTGACACCACGCTTCAATTCCTTAGCACAGAGTCCACACGACATGATATTCTGCATCCCATTACCGCTAGATATCTTCGTGTGGCGCTAGCATTGATTAGCAGCAGTCAGATCTTCAGCCATGGGGGAAACATCACGTCAGCACCCTACTCTGACATCACCATGCTAGGAATATGTTTTCATAACAAACCAAAAATGGAGGAAATAAACCTGTGTGACATCTCGCAAAACTGCAGCCACAACATTTATCTGAACGAGGCGCTGACAGCTGCCAGTGGCTCAAGTTTCTTTTTTCCAGGACAATGGAAAATCCTAAATATAGAAGGCCTTCGGCGAAATAAAAGCAACTTTATACCATAGTTATTTTAACTTGACTATGTGCGGATGAGAAACTATTTAAAGTCCATCTAGAGGCACTAATTTTAGCCCATAAAACTCATCTTTGAATCTAAATGACACATTGAATTCATTGAATAAATTTGCATATGGTTTGTTTTTAAGCATATTTTGAGCATTTGGACATATAAATAACACTTTAAAAAAGCAGGTGGTCTTATTTGTGTAAAAAAAATAAATAAATAAAAATAAAATAATGATAATAAAATGTTTCAGTTTAACTTTTACACCTTGACCTCATTTAGTATTTGCAGAATCATGAATATGCAAATCATTCAACGCCTCCACTCAATCAAACCAGCTCAGATCTGCTCTACTTTTACCCACTCAACTACACAATGCCAAGTGGTAATATTGGCTTAACTCAGCCACTCATTTATGAACCAGAAACTGATTTTGAAGGAGTAAAAAAGCTAATTATATAGATTATGTTTAGCACTGTCCTTTAACAGTAATTGATTTCAATACATTTGTTATCAAACAGCTAATAATGTGTTGCTAATGTTACACAAATCTATTTTCAATCATCTCAAACAGCTACCATCTGAAAATCAACATCCTGAGGTAAAAATCAGGGGAAAAGCACCAAGGTATTAATTTGTAAATAATGTTCTTGCACAGACCAATATGCTTCATGACACCTTAATGTATCATTTTTGCTTTTGCCAGTATGATATTGTTTGTATTTTATTATATTTTGTGACTCCCAAAGTGCTAGCAGACACTGACTTGCATTTTATGAACCACCTATGACCACTTGTTCAGCTAAAAATCTTCTGTGAAAAAACAAAACAAAAACATTTTGTATGACCTGAGGAAAAAAAATGTAAAAGCTGATTTTATTTTTGGGTGAGCTATCTCTTTAAGAAAAATAATGTTCATTAGTTGACATAAGAATTCAAACATGGATTGTTCTTAAGCATACGTATGTAACCCAGCAGTCCTACTGCACCCAACCTGGTCTGAGCTGGGATTGAACTGGCGATTTTTTGTATGGGCGATATTTCTATATAGTGCATTTACCATACACGTAAAGTGCTTCACAATCATGGGGGTGGGGGGTTCACCACACCATCACCAGTTTGCAACAACCACTTGGATGATGCAACGGCAGCCACAGTAGAACGGCGCCAGTGCGCTCACCACACACCAGCTATGGGTGGAGTGGAGACACAGTGATAGAGCCAATTTAGTGGATGGGGATAATTGAGAGGCCATGATGGTTAAGGGCCAAGCGGGAATTTGTCCAGGAGACCGGGGTAATACCCCTACTCTTTGTAGAAGTGCCATAGGATGTATATTGACCACAAAGAGTCAGGACCTCGTTTTATCGTCTCATCCTGAGAGATGAAGCCCACTGACAGTGTAGTGTCCTCTTCACTATAGTGGGGCATTAGGACTCACACAGACCGCAGGTTGAGCATCCTCTGCTGGCCTCACTAACACCACTTCCAACAGCAACCTAGTTTTCCCATGTGGTCTCCCATCCAGGTACTCACCAGGCTCAGCCCGGCTTAGCTTCAGTGGTTAACCGGTCTTGGGCTGCAGGGTGATATGGCTGTGATTGCTCTAAGAGCAACCGACTCCCATACAAAGAATTGCCGGTTCAATCCCAGCTCAGATCGGGTTGGCTGCAGTAGGAGTTACATGTGGGGGCTCGTCCGGGATGGGAGTGAGGTTTAGGGGAGTGAGTGTAACGGAGGCCTGCTAGCAAAGTGCTATGCAGGTAAACCTCACTACTCTGATCTCAAAAGGTGCTCCAGCAACAGACAATAGAGGCCATGGTCTTTAGCCTCCTTGTTAGAGCAACCGACTCCCATACAAAGAATCGCCGGTTCGATCCCAGTTCAAACCAGGTTGGGTGTAGTAGGACCGGTAGGTTACACATATATAAAATGTGACAACTGATAACAACTGAACTACATAATGTATGGATTTTAAATCACACTGGGGTGATTTTGGGCCAAGAGGAGTGGCGTGGTAATGTAATACTGCTGGCAGCATGATATAAGGTACATCTGGTGTTCCTGTACATTGTCACCTCTTCTGTGAATCCAGCATTGCTGTTTCCAGCACTGAAGCAGGTCCAATTGTAAATGCATCCAGCCAGTGTTTGGAATAGCACATAATGAAATGTTCCTGCTGCTCTGAGCATCTTGTCACCTTGGTGAAAAGGCATTGGGAGTGCCAGAGGTAAACACAAGTGCATGTACCTGGCTGAGGACAGCTTGACAACAGTCCAGATGAAGAATATCCAATCAAGATCAAAATATTCAAGGATTAAAGTGACATTATTGGCTGACTGTCTGAGATTGGACTGCAGTCCTGATGTTTAATGTAGAAGCAAGCAGATTATGTAAGAAACACCAAGGTTATGGTTTAGTTCTGAAAGAAATGCAATGACTGCTAAAACACATACCTTGATAAATGTAAAGAAACCCACTGATTTGAATAAAAAGTAGAGATGCACAGCTATGAAAATGTAAAAAATATTGTCTTATTATTATGGTCAATAAGGTTATGACTTAAATGTTTTAAATTCTACAATTCTGATACAGATGAAATACAAAATATTAACAAATCGAATTTTAAATAATACATATCCGATATACTCTAGCGCCACGGTGGCTCAATAGTTAGCACTGTCACCTCACAGCAAGACAGCCGCTGGTTCGAATCCCCCACAGTCCAAAGACATGCGCTATAGGTGAATTGAATAAACCAAAGTGTTTAATGTATGAGTGTGTGAATGAGTGTGTACGGGAGTTTCCCAATACTGGGTTGTGGCTAGAAGGGTATCCGCTGTGTAAAACATATGCCAGAATAGTTGGCGGTTCATTCTGCTGTGGCGACCCTTGAAATAGAGACTAAGCTAAAGGAAAATGAATGAATGAATGATACTCTACTGTTTAAAGTTTGGGGTTGGTATGATTCTTCAATGTTTTCTAAAGAATTATCCAATACTCACCAAGGCTGTAGTAATTCATCAAAAATGCTTTTTTTTTTTTGCTTGTTCTTTTACAATTTAAAATAAAATTTCATATCTAAATGAATTTGTAGGATGGTAAATTATCATATGCATTTGTTTACATGGCAAAAAAGGTCATTCAAAGACAGATACTTTGGGGGACTTTTGGGGTTTTACGATGTGGTCATGTTGATTGGTCAGTTTGTATTTGGGCTTTTTAGTATTTGTATTCAGTATTTGGTCACATGATCAAGAAAGATACAAAATAGGTGGTGAATTTTGCCCTGCCTCTTTTCCTGCTCTGCTCCTCTCTTGCTCTGAAGTCTATATTCTCTGACTCTACTGCTATCAAGCTCTCTTTGGGGCCTACTCTCTTTGTCTCTTTCTCTCCCTCCCCCTGGCTCTCCCTCTCTTTCAGGTAACTTTAATTACATTTAAGCTCAGTACAATTAATATCATATGTTTTTATCATTTCATGTTTAATAATTTTATACAGTTATTTGTAACTAATTCAGATGTAATTATAGCAAATTATTGTCATTAAATAATTTCATTTTCAAGTATTCTGTGATTTCCTTTTGATTTAACATCAACACTTAATTGCTCCATACTGCAATACAATACAATCACATAATAGCAACGCTCTCCCACATTTTAGCTATTAATGCTGCCCTTAATTCTGTTTTTGGTATAAGATTACAGAAAGATGGTTTGACTAGAAATGTACAGTTTTTCACCATCATACCGATAACTTTTAAGCATTCGACGTAACTACAGTTCTAACCGCTGTAGTTAAAAACCCATTCTTTATATATTTTAAAATGTAATAAATTCTTGTTGGAATGTTGAATTTGTAGCATAATTTTTTCAGTCTTAAGTGTGAAATGATTCAGAAATCATTGAAATATGCTGATTTGAAAACAGAGAACAGTATAGCAGTTCATTTTTTGATCCGTTAAATGCATGCTTGCTGAATAAGCATCATTGCTTCTTTTGGAAAACTTTTGAACAGTAGTGTAATATCAACTAATAATCAAGAAAAAGTAAACAAACCACTTGAAAATGATCAGTTTCTGTGCATTTTCTATTTCATAGTTTTATGCTTGAGTAATGTCTATTTACCCTGTAAACTAATGACTTTTCTTCAAAATTTTAAATGAAAATGTTGACATTTATAGCTCTTTTTTCTTACATAAAATAACCAAAAAAGGTGTCATGTTTTCAGATGTTTTAATATTACTTAAAGAGAACACAATACCAATGTTTAGAAGACCATTAGTAGACTTACGTAATCACCATTTGAAGAAATAATTCAGATTTTTAATCACAACAAATGAAAGCATTTATTAATCTGACCAATTGTCATTTTCGAAATAAAAAAGCTAAACTAAGCTAAAACCATATCTAATAAATCCAGAGAGATTGAGAATTTAGGTGTCTCTTAATTTGTCCATACAATAGCTGTACGTAGTGTATAGAAGTGCCTACAATGAATGTAAACCCCATTCCCACACGCTCTATATTAAACATTAAGCACTCTCAGCTTAATGCAACACATATTAAAGATTCTTACTCAAAATCAGAACAAAAGAAAGCTACGCACCCCCCCCCCCCAAAAAAAAAGCCAGATTCAATCCAAGACCAAGCTACAAACTATAGAATTTGCAACCAAGTTCAGTTAAGCCACTTCATGACGTTATAATCCTAAATAAAGGTCTTCAAACTCTTTTATAAAGGTGTATCTTTTTTCTCTTTTTTAAACAGAGAGCTACATAAAAGCCTTTATGAATCCATCAGCCTGCCTGTCTCTCAGTGCGAACAGCCCTGAATAAATGAAAACCTACTGTAGCAGTAAGCTTCGAGTGAACGGCCTCGCGCGTCTACTCCTTCCACATTACTATGAAAATGAATCCTCCGGCTTTTAGGAGTTGGTTTACAGTACCTGCTCGTGCTTTGAGGCCATCTGCGCGCGATGAGAACTCAATTATTCAACTTCATGTTTGCTCACACATTATCGCTGCTGAGCTGAAGCGCACGAGCCACACAAAAGGTACACGCCACTAATGAAACAACAGCGAGCGGGTGGGGTGAAGACGTGCCTTATATAAAACTAATGAAATGGGAGAAAAAGACTGCCTGACGGAGAGATGAGTGACGGCAGACGGCAGCGATGCAAATGAAACGAGGGGAAAGAAATGAAAGAAACTGAGGAAAGACGCCACTGTTTAACAGCAGGTTGCTTCTGCGGCGCTTTGAAGAATCACAGATGTTCGACACAAAGGCGGAAAGCGAGAAGAAAAGAACAAAATAGCGAAATAAGGCTGAGAGAGCGAGGTGGCGGGCCTCCGCTGGGCTTTTTAATAAGAAAGACCACGGTGTCTCTCACACCCTGACGAACAAGCTCGCGGAGCACAACAAAGGTGGGGAGACACGCGGAAAGGACGGCCGGGATAAAAATAGAGGGAATTTACCATTCGGGCATCTCTGATTATTCTTGCACTCGTATGTTAGAGTAGATGCTGGTGTAGGAGTGCGAAAGAGAGCGAATGCTTGTGGAGGAGTGTGAGTGTGTGTTCTTATGTAGGCGAGGGCCCGAGGGACGATATTCACTATACTGTACATCCACATATACACCTCCAGATTCATCACTGACTTCATATTAGCATCATGTAGTATGATGCAAGCAATGAGAAAACTTAATAAGGATGCTATATGTTAGCATAAACACATGCTAAACAAACAGTGAGCCCACTGTCTCCAAAGGACACGCAATCGATACATACATATCAGATATCATATTCTACAGAAATGAGTTCGTTACCATAACAACTCCTCAACAAGGTCCCATGGAAACAGCTAGCTGTTTCCATGCCAACATTAAATCCTCAACTTGTAAAGGCATGAGGATATTGATGGCATCAAACTGCTGGCGCTCAGAGTTAAGTCACCAAATCAGGCCTAAAGCGCAAGGCTTGTGCTAATCTCATGCAATTAGCATTCAGCTCACAACCAGGATTGACAAAAAAAGATACTCTGTATTCGATGATTGTATAACACTACTGTAATTTGACACCAAGCTCAAATTGATATTGTCATAATCATATCTATACTGGAAAAAGAAGGCAAGGTATGAGAAGGTGGTATAAACAAAAATCACACTGTAAAAATATAATAAAAATCAGGCAGCTTTAAATTATTTAGTAATTAGGTCCATAGATATTCTGTTCATTCAATTTCTGATGAAGGGGCCCAACTTTTAAAAGATTGTAGCCTAATATTTTCTGTATTGGTGTTTTTTTTAGTCCAGTCAACATCATCAATTCTGATTGTTGAGTGGATTTGAAAATAACCCTTCATTGAATGTTTTAAGGTTTGTTTTTTTGGAATTAAAATGATATTTCTCCATAACTAATCCCAAGCAAGAATATATCTAATTTAAGATTCATTCAAAGTTCATTCAAGTAAGTACTTTAAAAATAAAAGGTACAGTTAAAGTCCAAATTCTTTTTTAATTATTTCCCAAATGATGTTTAACAGACCAAGGAAATTTTCACAGCATGTCTGATAATATTTTTTCTTCAGGATAAAGTCTTATTTGTTTTATTTCGGCTAGAATAAAAGCAGTTTTAAATAAAAAAAAAAAAAAAACATTTTAATATGGTCAAAACTATTAGCCCTTTTAAGCGTTATATTTGTTCGATAGTCTACAGAACAAACCATCGTTATACAATAACTTGCCTAATTACTGTAACCTGCCTAGTTAACCTAATTAACCTAGTTAAGCTATTAAATGTCACTTTAAGCTGTATAGAAGTGTCTTAAAAATATCTAGTAAAATATTATTTACTGTCATCATGGCAAAGATAACATAAATCAGTTATTAGAAATGAGTTTTTAAAACTATTAAGTTTAGAAATGTGTTGAATAAATCTTCTCTCTGTTAAACTGAAATTGGGGGAAAAAATAAACAGGGTTTAACAATTCAGGGGGGCTAATAATTCTGACTTCAACTGTATGCAAGCTTGATGATGGAAAACGAAAAGACAAGATTATTCATAATAAATAGATTATAAATTAGCGCATCACGATAGATAACACTTAAGTTAGATAAAAAAAAAAAAAAAAAAACTTGAAACAGCTATACATTATAAATACTACTGGATGAACCATGATCAAAAGATGTAAACAGCTAGTATATGAACTCCTCCAATTTAGATAAATTATTTATTAAGTTCCAATGTTGCTTGGCAACTGTAAAGAATCTATACCATCATATCAAATAAAATAAATAATTTCTAATAAATTGAAGAAGAAAAAAAATTTTCATTTCAAAGCTCACCAAAATGTTTGGTATGAGTACAAATGTTCTCTCATTGGTCAGAGTAAACCTGTTCTTCACTGTATAACAAAGAGCCTTTATCAACATTTTTTATAAGAAATAATACATACAGAAATAAATCAGTAAAAAATAACAGAAAAACTACTGGCAGCTCACAAATAAAGGTGCAAGAGTTTGTTTCTGGCACGGTATCTACAGAAAGATACACATTTGTATCTAAAGGGTTCATATCATTCCCTTAAAGGTACATGATGTTACCTAGAAAGTTCAAAAGTACACCTCTTGACATTTTAGGCAATATTACGTACCTTTGTGGAACCAGTATAGACCCTTTAGGTGCAAATGTGTACGTTTTGAAACGTTATCATCCCAGTGACAAGGTCTCGTACCTGTATTACTGACACTGTACTGTCATTTACTTAACCATCCAATACATACCATCTAATGCAATTGTTTCAAACAACCAAAAATATGAATATAAAGTCAGTGCTAAACTTTTCATCATCAAAAGTTTTTAAATCATGATGAAGGTCTCATTATGCAATTATAAAGCATGAATAAATGGAAAACACCTGTGAATCACAAAACACACAGTTTTATTTACAGTGTGAGTCATCTGTCAGGGTGATTTGCTGGAAGTTTGCACTACAGCTTCTGTTAGCTTTAGCTATATCTGTGGTGACACATATACTGTATGCTGTAGATATAAATCCATCATTTACACTCTAACTGATAATGCTACGGACCACATATTTAGTATTGAATTAGGTCACACTGCCATTTGTTAAATTTAAGTTACATTGTAACTAATTCTCATTAGATTATAAGTAGACTGTTAGGCTGGGGTTAGGGTTGGGGTTAGGGTTAGTGTACGTTGGCATGTACTTGCAAAAGTTCTTATAGTCAGTTAAAAGTCTGTTGAAGGAGCAGATATTAAGCAGACAGTCTACTACTACTCAAATAGACCATCAAAATAAAGTGTTACCTTAAATTATGATACCTATTTGTTTACTGGTCTGTTTCTGTAGGTCAGGTTACATCGTCAGCTCAACCAAATCACTCTCGGGTCTGTTTTTAATTGACCAAGGCCACCTCATTCAGGCAATCTCAGATGATTACTTTCATACTGCATAAATATGAAGATGGTTGTGTTCAAATATGCTTAAAATGAACGAAGGAAGAAAACACACTAGGTTCTGAATCAAATGCTACAGAAACACCACACTGACCCCAAGCTCAAATTGAAATACTCATCATCATATCTATACTGGAAAAAGAAAGCAAGATAGGAGTAGGCAGTGCTGTACAAACAAAAATCACACAGATAATTAGTTCCATAAATATTCTTATGGTTCCATAGTTATTCAAAATCACACAGGTAATTAGTTCCATAGATATTCCATAGATATTCTTATGGTTCCATAGTTATTCAAAATCACACAGGTAATTAGTTCCATAGATATTCTTATGGTTCCATAGATATTCAAAAATCACACTGGTCTTCAGTTCCATAGATATTCTATAGATATTCTTATGATTCCATAGATATTCAAAAATGGTTCCATACATAGCAAAACACACCAGGTTCTGAATCAAACGCTACTAAAACACCACACTGTAAACTAGAGTAAAATGTTTTATTTAGTCATACTGATGCGGTTATGAGGGTGACAAAAAAATGAAAAACTGTACCATATCTTTCAATTCTGTGTAAGATAAGTGAAATATAAATAGTGCATTATTAGCATAACTAACTAAAATTCTAAGTTGACATTTCTGAGCCCTGACATCAAGCATGTCAGACTCCATTTTCAGACCTCGTGACCTCTATATGGACAGGTTTAGGTGTGATGCCAGGGGCACAATCTCAAAAATGACATGCAGCCCTGCAGGGCAAGAGAAAGATTGCAGATCCTGCTAGTGTTTGGTTTGAGATCTCTGTTCAGACCATTCATATCCCACTGGTCTGCGCCATGTATCCACTTAAAAACTATCAGAGGAGCAAAACCCACTAAAGTGTGCAGCTGAACCTTGTTAAATTTGATGTGAATTCCCTGACCTGAACAGATGGCATCACTCAGGTGCCCCAAAGGTTCCTTCTTAAACCAGATGCCCGCTTAACAACCCGAAACAACAGTCAGAGAGGTGTTTGGAAAATCTTACCAACTCACACTTGTGAGTCTGCTACTCTCACCACACAGAAAAACAACAGGGGTGATCAATTAAACGACTGTTTCCTTGTCACAAACTGCCTCATTTCTGGCAGAAAACCAAAGAGAATCTTGCTCAATTAAAAGCAGACCACTGTGAACATGTACACAGGCACAATTTGGCATCTGTTTGTGGTGTTTGCAATACAGAACTTTGCATTTGCCAAGAAAAGAAATTGACAAAAATACTAGATGAATAATAAATAAAAACAGAATATCATTTCATTCAGTAAAAAGAGGTCATTGGTGATTTTTCAAAAGATGATGAGTGTGAAAACTCGGTTAGTGGGTCACTAGCTCAATAGGTAAACCCATAATTCCCAGAGAAACCTGATTTTAGGTGTAATAGAGCTAGCTCTTTACTCACAAAACCCTTTCAGCGCACAAATAGCAAGCAACCTGCATAAGTTTCAGAGGTTAACACAAGGGGTAACTTGCACCCACTTATCGACAACTGCAATTCAATTTGCCGTGCAGATGAGTGAAGACGAATGCTGAAGAGCGAGTGCTGATCCCTCCTGGTGCTCCAGCAAATGAACTATTCTCTGCTAACCCCGTCTCCATTACAATATCAAACGGCCGCTCTGCCAAGTGAAGCCTGACAATTAACATAATCCAGCAGTCAATGCAAATGCACACAAGTTACGGATTCATTTAACAATTAGAGGAATGGAAGAAGGTTAAGCGGGGAACACCTTACTCCGCTAAATAATGCAACAGCATCCTCAAAACATGAGATGAAAGGGAACGACACTTAATAGAAAAGAGAAGCCGATCAAATGAAGTAATGGACACGAGGGAAGTTGAAGGGCATTTCACTGTGTCGCTGTGAGGAGAGTGACACACTTACTGTAAAAATCCTTAGCTATGGCTCTGTTCCAAACTGTAGTGGGCTGCCTCACTGTATACTGCCTACACAGACAGCATCATAATGTAATCTCGAAAGTCACTGATTAGTTAGAATCTCTATATGTGATGCTGGAAATAAATCTGAGATTTGATGCATGATTGATTCCAACAGAGTTCAACAATCAGGTTCTGGAAAGCATAAACGTACAGTACCACACATTTTTCTTCTTGGGGCAATTGATTTTTAACAAAAATTACTCAGAGCTATTTGATTAAGTATATTCTTTTGATGAAGCCATCAACCAGCATTATTTTACTGGATCATTATTGGTTGAAGGAATGTTGAATGGTTGAATGATGTTACTGGATCATTATTGGTTGAAGAATTCTATGCTGGGCGATTAAAGGGATAGTTCATCTAAATATGAAAATCTGCCTTCATTTACTCACTCTTAACTTGTTTGCGTTTTACTGTTCTGTTAACCACAAGAAGATATATTGAAGAAAGCTGGAAGCCTATAACCATTGACTTCCAAAGTATTTGCTATTTTTTTCCTATTTTGGTTACATGATTCCAACATTCTTCAAAATATCTTCTTTTGTGTTCAATAGAAGACAAACAACAACAACAAAAACACACATGGTTTGGAACAAGTCATGGGTGGGTAACCCTGCTGAAAAAACAGCATATGCTGCTAATGTATGTTTTGATGCTGATATGCTGGTCTTGCTGGTTTTAAGGCTGGTTTTGCTGGTCTTGCTGGTTTCAGTGCTGTCTCACTGCTGGTACCAAATACCAGCATTTAGAGACCAGCAAGACATGCATTGAAACTAGTAAGACCAGCATCAAGACCAGCATTGAAACCAGCAAGATCAGTATACCAGCATCAAAACATACCTTACCAGCATATGCTGGTTTATTCAGCAGGGAGATGATGAACTATCCCTTTAGTGGAAATGTTCCTTCAATTCTGATACTGATATTGGCATACAGCACTAGCTATTTTTTTTCCTGGATCAAATGAATTTTACTGAACATAGATTGGATTCATTTAAAATTCAACTTTGCAACATTATAAGAGAGATGTTAACTAGTTAAGATTTTTGCTACTGATTATTTATTTTAACAACATCAACTTTAATACAACATATCGATCTTATTCTGCAATGTGGAAGTTCGCTTGTTTTTGCAATTGTTTTATAACTTTCGATTCAGTTTCTATAGGAGAAATGACTAGGAATAAGAAACGGCAGAAAGCAGTCAAACTATTTGCTCTACAAACAAGTGTGCTCATGACTACACATAAAAATAATAATATAATAAGAAAACATAGGTTTAAACCATAAAGCAGAATAACAAACTGTTTTTAATGTCTAAAAAATAATAGAAATGAATGAGAGCAGAGGTCTCGAGCCAAAAACATTCCATTGGCTGCATTAGCTTGTATGCGAAGAATGAGGTTAATATATTTTAACATAGACAAACTTAACAAATAAAGCCAGTGCTGTTGCTAGGCTACAGTATATGCAAATTATATATTTTTCTTCTCAAAAAAAAAAAAACCTGACTCCCTAAAGAGCAGTCGCTTCTTGGTGAACTATGACTGCGTGTAGTAAATGCTGAACGTGAAAAATACATCGAATAACACGTTTTTACTCCAAACTCACTTTATAACTTTAATCATGTGTTTGAAAATGATCCTTCTGTGAGACCATTCCATAGTTGCGTGATCATTAGTCACGGTGTATCACTGACTATGTTTACATGGACATCAGTAATCAAATTATTTGCCCCAATCTAATTAAGACAATAATAAGATGAAGGCGTTTACATGAGTTGCTTTTTGAATGTTCCTTTCATGATCCCGTTTTACATGTTATAGCACCTAATTCGATTAATATTGCGTCCCCACGCTATCCACATTTCCTCCGGAGTTTCATGTAATTTCAGGTGCTTCATTTTTAATTTGTCAACTTTAACTGCAGTTTGGCACTTTTACTTTCATTCGGGAACATTTCATGCATGCCCCTCATGACAAACGAGATATTGGATGCAACTATAAACTGCTGGAAGAGTGTTGTTTAAATGAAAGTTCATACCGCATGCAGAATGGAAGAAAAAAACCTCCGCATTTCACGATGCAGGTGTCTGTGGTCTGCACTGACCCGGTAGGTGCAAAAAGTGTCAAACAGCCATGTGTGTGTAGGTGTGTGTGTGTTTGTGGGGGTGTGTGTATGGACTATCCTGTCACAAAACACGGCAAAAAGTCCTACATGACGGTAATAGTTCAATTTAAGGTGTTTACATGTCTGTACTGCACTTTAATAATGCGACTAAAATCGACATACTCCACATGTCTTAATTCGATTTCTCTTTAGTTTGATTATGACCTCAATCGGATTAAATTAATCAAAAATCGCTGTTTACATGGTGGGCTCTTCATCAGAGTATTGTCTTAATCGCATTAAAATCAAATTATTGTTGTCCATGTAAACGTACTCAATGAAAGCTGTTCAATCTTCTGTTTATAATGCAATGCTATGAGGATTTTCTGGGTTTCTTCATGCTTGAAGTTTCTGCGCAAGAGCGCCCTCTAGCCTTAGAAGATTTACTACTTCCTTGACAATATGTGCATATTGCAGGTATTTTCAATTGCGCAGTTTCAATTCAATTAATCGCCCAGCTATAATGAGCATACCTGCCAGCATCTGTCTGAAAATCCGGGAGAGGTGTTCGGGGTTGAGAACACCTCTCTGAGTATTTAGAATTCAATTCAATTCATCTTTATTTGTATAGCGCTTATACAATGTAGATTGTGTCAAAGCAGCTTCACATGGAAGATTATAGTGAATTGAAACAGTGTCAGTTCAGTTTTCAGTGTTTAAGTTCAGTTCAGTTTAGCTCATTTACACTGTTGAGAACCAGGTTAGCAACTGTACTGTGGTGTTAGTGACTGTAATATGGACCCGGTTTTGGGGAGCCCATGCGATCAGATACCATACCAAAGTTGGCGACCCGGGAGTGTTGCAGACTGTACCAAAAAGCTGAGGACTGGGGGGGGGGGGGGGGGGGGGGGGGGGGTTAAATTACAGGAGTTACAAAATGGGAGGGTGGCGTGAGATGAGTCTGAAATATAGGAGACTCCCGGGAAAAACGAGTGTTGGCAGGTATGATAATGAGTATGCAAAGAAATACAATCAAAGAAGGGGATACTAAACACATTCAACATGGTGAGTCCTGCAAAATGTTGCCGATATGAACCCAAGTAGTCAATGTGTGGAACACACTACAAAACCCACTGATGTCCTGATGTTGGCTGACTGACCGCTTGGTGTTTCATGGCCAAATTTGAGCAAATCAAGACAAACAAACAATGGCATGTTTAAAGTAAACCTGCCTGGATGGGATTGGGATATTTATCAGCTGGTCTAGCTAAAACAGTGAGAATATTTTAAAGAACAATCTTAGAAAAAGACGTAAAATAATCTTATTCTAGCTTTTTTTTTTTTTTTTGCTGCTCTCATACGCTGACAGCAGCACACACAGGTTTGAAACTAGTGTCAACAAAATGTCTCTTCAATCTACCGTTTTTGGGCTGCCCTGACTCATTCAATCCCATTATCTACAAAATTTCTTTCTATTTTTCTTTTTTTCTCCTTCTGCCCTCTTTCAAAGGGTGAGCAGTCCTGCCTCTGGCCAGCATTTTAAGTGCAATCAAGCCGCTGAGAGCCAAATAATTGGCAATGCGTGACTGAAGGAGACAGAGACACTGAGAGAGGTGAGTAGATAGACGGGGACCGAAGAGATTTAAAGAGGTCGTCAGAACAACAACTTTACACCCCACACTCGGTGGGAGAGCTGCAATTCACTGTCACATCAAAAGCACAGTGGAAAGAGTGAGCGAGAGAGGAAGAACGGGTACATCTTTTCACTCTCAGTCTCTCGTTCGCTGTGACACACGCAAAGACACCAAATCAGACTGTCTGTCAGCACGGGGCTGCAGCAGACTCTTATTTATTTAATCTCTTTCAATTCAACCTTGTCTCCACGTCCTTTCCTCTCTGCCCCACCTGCTCTCTCTCTCTACTGTACAGCTATTCAAACAGACATTCACGTTGGCCTCTTTGTGTTCAACTCACAGTTCAATTAAAAAGCTTTACGATGTCATTGGGCACACAGATGTGAACGGAAAAGGAGAGAGAAAAGCTTTATGTTTTGCTATGCACTGATACTGTACGTGCGACCTATCACACAACCTCCACATGCACACGGCAAAATGAGAAGAGAACTGCAATCGAGGATGGAGAAGATGAAGGTCAAGCAGTTGTGATAAATGTAATGCAAGGGGGCTTTGTTGATCCTCTTGTTTCTCCTGCTTTGATGTGGTTCATTACGGGTTTAACTCATAGAAAGCGCTGATTAAAGGACCTCTTGAATATAAGAGCCACATAATTGGTTTGTACCAAGGCTATCCTTGTTACTAGATTTGCGATTTCAGCCAATCACCTGAGGTGTATGTGTCATGTGACTCATTAATAGCTGCAGGAATGCGATGCCATGACAACACTGTCACAAATAAACATATAAACATTTCATAGTGTCATTAGCTGTGTCTCATTTCAGAGGCTGCATCCTCCGAAGGATGCAAGCTTCAAAGGTGAGTCCTTCGAAGTCCCGACAAGCCAAACCGAGCATTTTGAAATGAGACGATCTAGCCTACAGAGGATGGATCTTGTCATCTAGCAAACGTAACAGCTGCCATTAATAAGCGGTGATAAAATTTGTAATAACTGTTTTTCCAAAGTGATTTTAAAGCTTATTTTAAGCAATCTGAAAGCAAAACAAGGTTTACAGAAGCTGGAAATACATTTCCTTTGACCCATAACGTAAACTGTCTATAAAATCACTTTTTAGTAAGACATGTCATACTCTTTTGTTTATTAACATGTGTTTAGATATTCAAGTAAAATAAAACCTAATTTATACATTTAATCCGGGATTTCTTTTAAAATGTCCTGCCGTTATCAGCGTGCAATGAATCTTGGGACATTCAAGACCGCAAAGGATCCACTGGTTGTGTCCTTCATTACCTGGGAAATGAAGAGCGTGTTTTGAGGCTGCATTTGAAGGAGCCTTCGTTTTTTTTAAATTAAGACAGCCTACGTCACGCTACGATGACGCAGCGCCCTTCGAATGCGTCCTTCGGAGGATGCAGCCTCTGAAATGAGACACAGCTATTGTATTATAGTTCATTTCTTAATACTTCATGCATTGCTTTTATTTTGCTTTTAATAATAGAGTTAAAAAAATACTTTTTATAAAAAGAATCAAACAGAATAGAATAGAATAGAATAGAATAGAATAGAATAGAATAGAACTCATTCTATTCTATAGACTTTTTTCTTCGTTGCTGCATGGAAGGCGCCATAGAGACCAGCATCTTCTGGTAGGATGCTTAGAACTTCCGTTTGCAGCATTTCTCAACTGCAATTACAGATACGAAAGTAACGTTTCAGAGTGTTTTTATGATGCACAACTTTATTTTGAAAGATGTATGTTAAACCCGTTATACTTCTGTCAGATGCGGTTCAAGCGGGAGAGAAAAAAAACAAGCTCCTAATTCAGTGTCTGCCATCAGATAAGATGTTGAAATATAGCGTCAGTGTTGCCGACCTGTCAGCTGTAATACTGTGCTCAGCGGGCTCTTCAATGCACACACATACATCCAACACATACACACATCGCACACAACACATTCCTGCATTATAGAGCAAACCATATTACTGGCATGAAACTTAACAGGTATGTAATCCATGCAATTTCCAAAAATTACCAATAAAGGTACCTTACTGGCCACTATGCTGTCTGATTTGCATGTTGATTATAGTCGCGCGCCGTTTTTGTTTCATTTAGTTTGTATTGTGTGTTTTTACACTGGTCTCACCTACACTGGACCTACACTGGTCTCACAGTTTGGTTCGTTTACGATTATCATGCCATTGGTTAGGTTCAATTTGATATCTTGGTGCATCACAGCGCATTGACGATGCTTTCCATAAACAATTTGACATTTTACTTCACACCACAAGAATTCTTGTACTAAAATATCATTTATAAATACATTTTCTGTGTGTTTGTAATACAATTTTGTCTTTTAATACAAGCAGTCAGACATATGAACTGTATCTTTAATTTTAAGGTCACGCGCTCAACAGAAAAGGCTGCGATTGGCTCTAGCACACTGGCACTGTTCACTGATAAGTGACACTGATAAAGGGACGTGTCGATCCACGGTGGAGAAAACTCGCTCCGCAGACATGCTTGTATCTGATTCAACAAGTATCGTTGTAACAGCCGAGAGGAGAGGAATTGTGTGCAGAGTTTCTGTGTTTTTTTAAGTAGTTGGAGCGTTTTAATTACTCGCCTTCCTTGCCATAGTAAGCTATCGCAATATAGCGCAAATGAAATAAATGACGTTAGTACGTAAAAACTGGTTAGGATCTATTAGTAAACCGATACCGAATTGTCAACGTCTACATCATGGTGCACAGAAGAAACAATTCATTTTGACACCTCTAGTTTTTCTGTCATTTCAAAATGCCACTTTTTCACTTTGTGCCACTCTTTTAATCAGTGTGTTAGTGGGACAGTACATGTGTGTGTGTCAAACTTTTGCTTAATTACATTTGTTTGGGCTGGTTATACATTTAAAAAAAGAGAAAATGTTCACCTTAGTGATGACGATGCTCCATATAATTGGCAGAAGATGCAGTATGACGGTAAGAGTAAATGCCACACAGCAGTTGTTTTTCATTGCCATTAGATCGCATTTTTTAAATGATCAGTCCAGGAGGTGGCGCTGATCAACAGCAGTATTAGTCCAAAACAAGTAATATAGATTCAAATTATCATTTTAAAGCTGTCCAAATGTGACTCTTTATACGCATCAAGTTGCTGACCGGAAGTTCGAAGCATCATGCTTACGCATGCACGCAAAGCATAATGGATAACTTTGCATTCTATAAAAAAGGACTATAGATAATTTTTTGATAAATATAATGAACAAAAAAGGTTTCGAAAAATTACTCGGTAACAAGTCTAATTTTCAAGTGACAGTAAATGGATGAACACAGCATGATGATCTAATTGTAGCATCTACCAACCGAGACTAACTGGACCATGCTAACCAGCAAAACCTTGACCCCTTGACAACCGAGAACAGCTCGGGGACAAACCAGATAATGATCAAACTAGCACAGCCAATAAAGAACACATACTTAGACACAGAAAAACGAATAATGTGATCGAGCTCACACACATATGGCACAACACAATCTTCAATATTAGCACCATGAAGAATCAGTCTTAAAAGGGAAAGGAGACCCGCATGAATCAGGTTCAAGAGCTCTCAATTCATAACAGGCATTGAAAAAAAAAATCCAAACCACTGGAGTCATTAGTCACTATCCAGTGATCTATGCGCAATCACACAAGGCTTTCCGGAAGCCTGCTCCCAGTATAAGAGCGCTGGGAGCGTTTGGAAGTGCCTTCATGCCGTCATTAAACCACCCTGCCCAGGGGAAGACATCAGTATGCCAGACTCAAATGAGATCTGCTCTCAAAACCAGCCATCGCTTTCTCCCATCGCTCTCTGGAAGGTTGAAAATACCGTCTTAAAGAGCTGAATATTCAGCTGAATTCCCCAGAGAGGAAAGGCACAATTGCTGTCTTAAACTCGGACATTAAGGGATCATTCTGTTGGGATTGTGCCACCCTCAGTAGAAACACACACACACACAAAGATTGATACACATCGAGCTCAAGTGCAAACCCACTCGAGTCGACACTTACCGCTTATTCAGGAGTTCAAACACTCAATCTTGAACATTTCAAGAATACCTAATGACTCTCCAGAGCCGCGAGGAGGGTAGAATAACTCGCTTTACATTTTTAGACTCCTATCAAGCCTGAATCGCTGCCTATTTCTCAGAGATATAAATACACTCTACTCTGTTTAGACAGTAAATGTCATTTCCGTCGGCTTGCAAAAGAAATAAAGCTCTAGGTTGATTGTGAGCAACTGTAAGATGTGTTACCCCTCTTCAGTCTTTACTGTTTGTACTGCCTAAATGAAGTCTTACTGTCTCTAAAGATGAATTAGCAATGAGTGAAAAAGAGCTACATGATATACACTCACCGGCCACTTTATTAGGTACTGTACACCTGTCCAACTGCTCGTTAATGCAAATTTCTAATCAGCCAAACACATGGCAGGAACTCAATGCATTTAGGCATGTAGACATGGTCAAGACGATCTGCTGCAGTACAAACCAAGCATCAGAATGGAGAAGAAAGGTAAATTAAGTGACTTTAATCGTGGCAATGTTGTTGGTGGCAGATAGGCTGGTCTGAGTATTTCAGAAACTGCTGATCTACTGGGGTTTTCACAACCATCTCTAGGGTTTACAGAGAATGGTCCGAAAAAAAGAAAATATCCAGTCAGCGGCAGTTCTGCAAATGCCTTGTTGATGCCAGAGATCAGAGGAGAATGGCCAGACTCATTCAAACTGATAGAAAGTCCACACCGGGTGCCACTCCTGTCAGCTAAGAACAGGAAACTGATGCTACAATTGACACAGGTTCACCAAAATTGGACAATAGAAGATTGGAAAAACTTTGCCTCGTCTGATGAGTCTCTTTCTGCTGTGACATTTGGATGGTAGGGTCAGAATTTGAGGTCAACAACATGAAAGCATGGATCCATCTTGCCTTGTATGAACGGTTCAGGCTGGTGGTGGTGGTGGTGTAATGGCTTGGGGGATATTTTCTTGGCACACTTTGGACCCATTGTTACCAATTGAGCTTCGTGTCAACGCCACAGCCTACCTGAGTATTGTTGCTGACCATGTCCATCCCTTTATGACCAGTGTTCCCATCTTCAAATGGCTACTTCCAGCAGTGTAACGTGTCATGTCATAAAGCATGAATCATCTCAGACTGGTTTCTTGAACATGAAAATGAGTTCACTGTACTCAATTGGCCTCCACATTCACCAGATCTCAATCCAATAGAGCACCTTTGGGATGTGGTGGAACAGGAGATTCGTATCATGGATGTGCAACCACAAATCTGCAGCAACTGCGTGATGCGATCATGTCAATATGGACCAAAATCTCTGAGGAATTTTCCAGTACCATGTTGAATCTATGCCACGAAGGATTAAGGCGGTTCTGAAGGCAAAAGGGGATCCAACCCAGTACTAGTAAAGTGTACCTAATAAAGTGGCCAGTGAGTGTACTGTATGTATATATTATGCATACACAAAAAATTTCAAGTAGAAGTAGTAGCAGTAGTGGTGGAGGATGTGGTGGTGGTAGAAGTAGTAGTAGAAGTAGTAGCTGTAGTAATAGTAGTGGTGGTGGTGGTAGTAGTACTGGTAGCAGAAAATGGAATATAAACAGTAATAGTGGTTGTGGTATTAGTGGTAATAGTAGTAGTAATAGTAGTATTAGTAGTAATCATATTTGAAGTAGTAGTGGAGGTAATTAGTAGTTCCTGTTTTAGTAGTAGTAGTAGTATTAATAGTTAGTAGTAAGTAGTTTTTTCTTTTGTTCAAAAATCATTTATTCCACTTGAGTAATAACATTACAAATCAATAAATATTAAATAAAATGTGACAATATAATATGACATCTTTATTTTCTGTTTGTAATTATTATTAATTGTAGTAGTTTTTAAATAAATGCTTATTTCATTTCATTAATTTCTCTTATTGAAAGATTTTATTTTTATATATGATCACCATGAGCATCATCATCATCATCATCATCATCATCATCATCATCATCATCAGTTCAATATACATCATCGATTTATTCTCTTATTAGCCACCCTCTGTAAATAGTCTAAAAAAAAACTGTACTGCAAAGGTCAATAATCATTTCATGTTTACAACTGAACTGTGTGTGTGTCTGTGGGTGTAGTAACCACATTTAGTTTTCTAAAACTGAACAGACAACCGTATCCTTCTGTTGTGTAAAAGTAGCCTCATACTGAACCCTGCCAACACCAATATTAGCGTCTCAGAAAAGCGGATGATCAGAGACTGAAAACTAAAACTAAATAGAGCAAAACATAAGCTAAAAGAAAGATGAGAAAAGCAGAGCATCAAAAGGCCCAAAGCGACAAACTGAAGGACGGAGACATAACATGAAAGAAGACAGAAAATGACGAGGCCATTGTTTGAATGGGCAGGGCTTTTGTTTGGGGTTTGTTTACAGCCGGTGTGTTTGCTGAGGCAGACGCAGTCTTTGATCCTGACTTCTTGCACTCAAGAGTTGACAACAATAACCACCAGCACACTGCGCTTGTGTACACATGATGACGAGGAGGAGAAAACAAGTGACACACGGACCAACAATAACAACAGGGCACTGACATGAAAAAGAGCAAACACCAGAAGGGAATGATGTTATGATACGCCCGAGTGAATGCACTTCACCCACGTCTGAAATTGAAGAATTGAGGCAATACACTGCAGGTGAATAGGGTAAAAAATAATTACCTA
The DNA here is from genome assembly GCA_903798195.1 of Danio kyathit. Classification (NCBI taxonomy): domain Eukaryota; kingdom Metazoa; phylum Chordata; class Actinopteri; order Cypriniformes; family Danionidae; genus Danio; species Danio kyathit. The sequence goes on from LR812527.1 coordinate 25,174,401, forward strand.
ATAGTTATCACCACACTTCCCCAGTTGACTGGTTACATTAAAAATTGCAAACATGCTTTGTATTACAATTATCTAACATGCTACGTTTAAACATGCAAATGAGTCAGTATTTAATTAAATGCATGCTAATTTGCATCCGTTTAGCATAAAAATATGAAGACTGGAAAAAGTCAGGGTTCAAAAATCATGTTTCGGTTGTATACTGTATTAGCGTCAAAGGTTTTTACACAGGGGGTTTTGGGGGATCTCTTTTGATCCCCATATTTCAGAAAATACTGTGAACAGCTAAAAATATATAATAAATAAAATAGTCACATTTTCATTCATTCATTCATTATTCTTTGACTTAGTCCCTTTATTCATCAGGAGTCACCACAGCGGAATGAACCGCCAACTTATCCAGCATATATTTTACACAGAGGATTCCCTTCCAGCTGCAACCCAGTACTGGGAAACACCCATACACTCTCACATGCGCGCGCACACACATACACTACGGCCAATCTAGATTATTCAATTCACCTATAGTACATGTCTTTGGACTGTGGGGGAAACTGCACCCAGAGGAAACCCATGCGAACACAGGGAGAAGATGCAAACTCGACACAGAAATGCCAAATGACCCAGCCGAGACTTGCACCAGCAACATTCTTGCTGTGAGGTGACAGTGCTAACCACTGAGTCACTACAATACAATTTATATAATCAAACATTTTATGTATGTGTTTATGTATGTGAATGCTCTGGAGAGCACTTGCTGTAACTTCCTCCCGGACTACAAATCCCATCACACCCTGCGTTCACACACCAGTTTCAAGTTCACCCTGATTACACACAGCTGAAAGACATCGCTAGTTACATGGACTATAAATACATCATTCAAAGACACATTCCTTGCTGAGTCTTGTCTAACTGTACTGTCATTTTAAATCATTTCCATTGTTTTTCCCTTGTCTATGTTTTTAACTCTTTGGACTGTTTCTATCGTTTTTGATTATTTGCCACCTGTGTCAATCCTTTTGCCTGTATTATGGTTTAACTTTGGATTATCTGTACATGACTGTCTGCTCCTGCTTTGTCCCTTGCCTTGATCATTCTCTTATTAAAACTGCTTTTGGATCCAAACCCTGTCGTCACTTCTTCATTCACAACATATCCCTCCCTTACATATCTGAATATATCCCTCTGAAGAAAAATTCACAATTCAGTTATAAATAAAACTGATTCATGCTAATGCTGCTGAAGTGGAGATTTATAGCTCAGTGCAGCAAAAGAAAGTTCAACAAAAGAAACACTTAATATGTATTTTGGATTTTTTTTATTAGAAAATTTAATTAATTAATTAAAAAAATTGACAGGTGCATGACAAAATCCTATACAGTGGTCCCTCGTTAATCGCAGGCGCTACGTTCTAAAAAAATAACCAGCAATAGGCTAAATCCGCAAAGTAGTCAACTTAATTTCTTTAATTATTATAGATGTTTAAGGGTGTAAAACTAACCAAAGATTCATTTCGTAATGGCACCCAACAGCCGTGTAACTTTTACGTTTCTTTATGATGTCCAGAAGTCCAACGTTTTGTGCAATGGTTAGCATCTTCTTCTGTCTTTTGGATGCTACCGCAGGTGCCTTTGAGGATGCAGAACATTTTGTTGAGATTATGGGGTTTGTTGGGGGAGAAAACTTGCAAACATATAGTACAGCATTTCAGAGTCAAATTGCATGTCAAAAAGCATGTCAAACTGCACTAAAAAATTCTGCAAAACTAAGAGACTGCAAAAGGTGAACCGCATTGTAGCGAGGGACCACTGTATATAATAATATATATAATAATATATATAACTTATCATTGTAATCATTATTTATTATTCATAATATATATTTATATATATTTTTTTGCCTGTAGTGTCTCTCCTTAAGTCTTTCTCCACTGATTTTGGAGGGTATGTGGGAACTCTATTGGGGTTTCTCTCCACTCCAAATCTAATTAGAGACCATCAGAGCCGCAGCCATTGTAAAGTCTGCTAAGATAATTAGCTGCTCTAATTGCATTCTGAAATATTGAATATAGGGATATGAGAATGAACACTGCTAGTTTCTCCTCCAGGAACACACAATGCCTCTCCCCGTCTCTGATTCGCTCTCATTTTCTCTCTCTGATAAAGGTCAAACAATATGAACTCAATGAAGAAGCAGTAATTGGTTTGGTGAGTGGAAACGGGGAGTAAATAACACTAAAGCACCTTGGCGAATGGCTCTTTTTTTACCTGCCCTAGAGAAACAAAACAGCCTTTTCATAAATGTGTAAGTATATATGTGTACAAGAAATACTAAAGGGCAATCACATCACACACACAGACAAGTGATGCAAGAAGAGAAGTAATATATTTGATGTTTGATAGAGATGAGGTTAATGGAAATGTGTTGTTACAGCTGCTGGAGTAAATTCTTGGATTGTAATGCTCATAGAATTAGAAATATTGGAAAGCAATCTCACACTAATATATTCAGCACTTAGTATGTCAAAATGCTTATTAGCATGTGTCCAAAAACACTAGTCGAGAATAGTCTGGAACCTGCATTGATGTTTACACTGAAAGAATAACACACATGACTAAAGTTAAAGTCTTTATATTTAAATACATTTATATTATTATATTATTATTTAGCCCAGGGGTTCCCAAACTTTTCAGCCCGTGACCCCTAAAATAACTATGCCAGTGACTCGCGACCCCCAAAATCCTCTGAAGTAGTTTTAAATATACAAACCTTGCATGCAACAGCGCACACACACCGATATGCCCAAGTCTATTCTTCATTTAATTTTGGATAACGTCACTCTGAGACCTTCCTCCATATTCAGTCGTGGGCTTTATTTTTAATGTATGTGAGTGTCATAAAGGTGTCAGAAAGTTTAACCTGGTGCCATAGAATCAATCTGCAGCATCTGATGCTATTTTTGTGTCTTTAATATAACGTAATCCCCTCAGAGGTAGCAAACCAATGGAAAAAAAAATTTAATTTAAAGGCTGAATGTTTTTTATTTGCATTTTGTTTTTTAAATGTAAATATTAACTACTATTTTTTTCTTCTGTTAGGTTATGGATAAAAAATGATAATTGTAATAGTTTAATAAAATTAATTTGATTTTTGGAAATCACCAAGCAACCCCCCGTCATTGTCTCGCAATGGGGGGTCCTGTCCCCCACTTTGGGAACCACTGATTTAGGTTGTCATTTGACCACATGAGTGTTTTTGCATACAAATTTTCCTTTTTCAATGTCCATTATTTAGCAATTAAGCTATTTAATTACTGAACAATATTAATTAACATAAGGAAATAATTTAGCGTTAGTTACAAGTAATTACACAATCAAGTAATGCACCCTTCATTCAGAAATCTCTCGCTTGTAATATGTGAGCATATTTACTCTACAAAACCTTTCCGTGAAGTATGAGGGCAATAAAATAAAATAATCGTTCATTAATCGTAATTGAGTTAAAATGTTCAATTAATTGAGATTTTGATTTTAGGCCAAATTCCCCAGCCCTAATGTGCATTAAAATAAAGTTTTACTGAATTTAATTTCGAAATGGAAGCAAATTAAATAATATGAGCAACAGTTAAGCTGTTGAGAGTGGACACAGAATACATTACAACTTATAACTTTCACATTTTAAAAAAGCTGATTTTAAATAAATGTTGTTCATTACAACTTTCTATTCTTGAAATGAACATTGATGATGATGATGACAATACTGAAATCTGGAGTGGATTCTGCTTTGCCATCACAATTACACATCTATCACAATTATCCATCCATCCATCCATCCATATCTCTGTCTGTCTATCATTATTAATACTCCAGCAACAACCACAGCTGTAGCATCCTGTCAGTGTACTTTGCATGGGCCAATTTCTTGCCTATAAAAGGTCCAAATCTGGTAATTATTGTTATCTAGTTCTTCCTAATCACCATGCAGCCTTAGTCCTCATAAAGAAATCACCATGCATGGATAAAGAAACACATAGAAACCACTGCCCTCATACACACACACACAAATCCCAATAATGCTTCTGCACACACACAATCTCCAATGACAGGAATAGAAAGGCTAAGACCATTGAAAGGGTGGTGAATCAGAGATGGCGGGTGGATATGGGAGGAAAGGAAAAGGCCAAAGAGAAAAGAATGATGGAGGCGGAGAAAGGAAAGAATAGATGATGCATGGTGTATATATGTATGTGTGTGGAGGGGTAGGAGGTCAGGGGAGGCATTTATGAGGAAGAGCAAATCATAAAGGAAATGCGCCTCAGTTTACAGTCCCACAGCCGTGAATAGTTCAGCTGTGTTCTGCTAAAATATGCCTCTCAGACAGTGTCGGAGTTCAAAAATAATACACAACAAACAAAGATATTTCTTCCTCCTGTTTAAAACTGAAAATCAGAATTGATTAGCATAAATTGGAAAAAATAAACATAGCAAAGACACGATACTCCATTGTACTAAAATAAAAACCAGTATGTTTATTAAAATGAATGCATGGAATTCCAGTTGCTCTGAAGAGTTATAAAAATGTAGAAGTTATATTGACGTAAACAAAACTAAATGTGAACTTGGGAATTCCTTAAAAAGCAAAAATGTAAAAAAAAAAAAAAAAAAAAGTACAGACACTAAACTTTAAGTATGCAAAATAATAATATAATTGCAATTTAAACTCATTTGTCGGCTCCGATAAGCTAGTGGTCAATATGTCAACATATAGCGCAATCTATCCCAATCCCAGTCCCCTCTTTCTCTCCAACTTCACTTCCTGTCAACATACTGTACTGTCATTCATTTATTCATTCATTCATTTTCCTTCAGCTTAGTCTTTATTTCAGGGGTCGCCACAGCGTAATGAACCAACAACTATTCCAGCATATGTTTTATGCAGTGGATGCACTTCCAGAAGCAACCCAGAATTGGGAAACACCCATACACATTCATTTACACACACACACACACTCATACACTACAGACAATTTAGTTTATTCAATTCACCTTTATTCAATTCACATGTCTTTGGATTGTGGGGGAAACCGGAGAATCCAGAGGAAATTACCAATTGGCTAAAACTGAAATGCCATCATCTGATGTACTGATCTTAAACTTCTGGATTAGTCCATTGGAAACAACAGTTTTGATTTACATTTACAATTGCTATTCATACAAAAAACCTGTTTGTGTTCTTTGAAACAGAGAAATAGAGAGAGAAAAGTGGTTTGTCAAGCCCACTCACCTGTGTGAAGCACACTTAAATTTTTTCATGAGATGTTGAGTGATTGCAAGAAATTGTGCAAATGTGCAAAACTGCTGCAAATGTGGGTTAAAATGACAGCGAGATGAAAGAGTGTGTTTTTCACAGGTGGTTTGTCAAACTCACTCACTAGTGTGAGGCACACTCAGAATTGCATAATGTTTTGAGGTTGTCATGTGGTGTGATGGGGGGAGAGAGAAGATTTAGGGCCAATCCCAATTCTATTTTTGTATCCTTCCCCTTGGCCCTTTAAACAGAGTGTGAAGGGGAAGGGCTTCAAAATGTACCCCTAAGAAATAGGACAGCACTACAGCACCTGCACGTCATCATATGTCACCACGATTTCTTGCTTCATATGAGATCAGTCGATCAAGCCTGCTGTAGTTATTCCAGTCATGTTATATTTTGGTATCTACACCGTGCAGGGTGCATTTACACCATGCAGTGTTTCCCTACCATTATATAAGGGGGCGCCCTGCCTCCCAACGGCTGTACCCGCCCCCCTTGAAGTCACGTTAATTGTATTTTATATAGCACCAGATCACAAATTTTAATACACAAGCTAAATAGCCATATGTAATATCTTATTTACACAACAGCATGTCATTTCTGCTCTGCGCACGCTTCACAGCAGCTAAAATATATGCAGATGCAGACATCCCAAGTCTCCCGCAAATGCATAGAGACTCCCGGATGCCCGCAAACAAATGATAATCTCGAGGAAATTGCGCGTCTCCCGCCCGGTCCTCAAATACGTCCCGCATCCCTCCCTGCTCTTTAGGTACGTCGCACATTTGGCAAATGAGGTGCCGGATCAGATTTCAGAGGTGCCAGATCCGTATCCACCTATTTCCTTTTAGTAAACAAGTATTAGATTTATAGATGTGCATTTTAACTCATTTTCATCTTTCATAATTTGCAATGTTTCCAAATTGCATTGTTTGTCATTTTTCTGTGGCGGTTCATTCTGCTTTAGGGACCCCTGATAAATAAGGCACTAAGCTGAAGTAAAATGAATGGATGAATTATTTTCTGTAAAGCTTCTTCTGGCCATGACATGTTCACATCTAAATTTTTATAAGAGACATGTTTAATAAATGTCTCAATAAATGGGCCAGACATTTCTGACTTTCTATAAAGATACATTGCAGTCCATAAAGATACATTTCAGTGACAAAAGCTGCACAGTTTGTGTATAAAAAAAGATATAAAATAAATGTTAATTTATATTTTACAAATGGTTGTACAGGTCAAATAGTTGTTCAGTTATTTACTGCTGTCATTAAAGACCATGACTCTTTTTGTCAGTGTGAGTCTGAACAGCCACGCTGTTAACATTATACCAGACACTGTAAAAAAGGCATTCCCAGCCACTAGACTTTTCTGACAGGGTATTCGACTGTCATTGAGTGAAAGAAAGTTGCGGGACTGCTATACAAGAGGTATTATTATGGATAATAGATAGCGAAATTTAGCGGTTTTTATTTTTGTGTTTTTTGCAAGCATGATGGTAAAACACGAACACCGTTATGAATGTATTAAAACATCGTAAAAATCGTAATAATGACAAAAAATACTAATTACTTCTTACTTCCGTGTGCAGGGTTGTTGCTAGATCCAATACGTTTGCGGCCGGAAGTTAACGAGAATTATTTTTATTATCTATTAAATTACCCAATAAATTGTATTTTTTAACCCCTACCCCCACCCCAACCCTAAACCCAACCGTCACAGTACTGTAAAAATATTAATTATTGTTATACAGTGTCATAAAAAATGCCGCTATATTAATGTGCATATCGCACTTCCGGCCGGCCGCATTTCCGATCTAGACTTTACCCGTGTGCAGCCATGCTGTTGTTGTAGATGGTTCATGGTGTAGTCTGGTAAAAGTTTTTACCCCTTGGTTTCGAAAAATCTCAGTTTCAAGGGCTATCTAGGCCTTCCTCTTAGCCCTAAGTCATCAAGCTAAAGAGAATTGGGACACCCCTACCCCTTAACATGAACATGCAAAACGAGGGGTGGGGCTAAGGGCAAGGGCTAAGGGCTAGAATTGGGATTGGGCCTTATCAACCACTAAACACATTTCACACAATTTGTCAACACAAACTATGAGAGTTGTCTTTACTGTATGTCAGGTGTAAGGTTATCTCCTGTCTAAGCAGACATTTCTTGAGTAGAATAACCTCCGGTGTGAACCAGACCTGTTGCTATCTGACTACACAAGACTATTGAACAGCCAACAGCTGGAGCTCAGGTTCAGTCAGACTGCTGCACGATAGGGAGCCCTGTTTGTTCCATTTGAAAAGTTCACACTGCTTTTCATAAGCAAACTCAGTCACAAATCAAACACTCAAGCCAAATACTGAGCTTCCCTTTTGTGTGGCCAGGCTGATTCCTGTCTTCTTTTAGGATATACTCCAGCTAATCTTAAAAAAAGCAGAAAAAGTCTGCTAGAAAATAAAGTTCATCTCTCAAGACTTTGCTGAGTAATGTGCGAATAGGGAATCCTTCACTTTCTGTCAATCAATGACTCGCCGAGAGCTGCGCCTCAAAGTGAGTGTTTATGTGTAAAAGTTTCACAGACTTTTTAATCCGTTTTCTACCACAGGTACTGAGGGAATACTTTCACAAGCAGTTGTAAAAAAAACTCTCAAGAAGTTCCAAATTTCTGCACCTTTAGTCTGGGTTTTATCAGAAATGATAGATAAGCAGGAACTGTCTCTCGGTGGACAGGCAGCAGATGTTTTTAACTTCCTTTCTCCATCACACTTGTTTTATTTATTTATATCATCTTTTCTTTTTTTTAAGTTCAGTGCTGTCGACTTTCCATAGGATATCTGAAGAAACATATTTTTAACTCTCCCTCGCAGGCTTCGCGACATAAGAATGAACAAATCCAAAAATGTTACTGTGATGTTCGTTTGTCTCAAGTTGTACTGAGATGCAAAGATTCTATTGTGACACAATCTGAGATGCACAGAATATAATTGAGCAAAAACACACACTCATATGTCTGCCGTATAGAGGTGATAAATGGACTGTTACATGAAGAAAGGATGAGCTGGATCAAGGAATTAAAAAAAGAGTGCCGAAGTGAGAGGAGTAAAGAGATAACAAGAGAGAGACAGAACGCTCATATGTTGTTTAGAGTGGTTAGCTGGCTCGGCTTTTAGCCCACAGAGTTGAGAGCAGTCGACACAGCGGGGGATTCATCTATAATATAACACTGCACAGCTGGACTGATGAGTGGGCCGGGCTTCTACAGAAGCCAAACTGAAATAATCACACAGGAAGCTTGGATATGAATGCCTGTATTTAATTTCTACAAGACTCTAGTCTCTTGCATCTAAATTTTAAAAGTCACAGTGTTTAATTTCTGCAACACAAGCAAAACTGATCAAATATTATATAACAAATGTCTTGCAAAGAATTCCCTAACTTACGGTACTGCTTGAGATAATTGTGAGTTGGATGGTTGTAAAAAAAAGTTTGTTTGTTTGCTTTGTCTTTAGCCAGATGAAGGCAGGTTTACACCAAGACAAATAGTTGGCGTGAAACTTTGGTACAATAAACATTTCAATTTCAACTAGAAAAGTAAAGTTTGCAGACAAACTTTATGGTGTCTTGAGAAAGCTGAGCCTGAAAGTTTTATATAGTTTTAAAGTTTAAGTAATTGAAGTAGTTTTAAGAAGTTTGAAACAGTTGGCATAGATAAGTGCATATATGTTAGCATGTTTCTAGTATTGACCTTATTCTTCAATGCGGAAGTGTGCTCGTTTTTGGAATTGTTTTAGAACCTCCGATTCGGTCGCCTATGGGAGACATGACTAGGAATAATAAACGGCAGAAATGGTCAAACTACTTGCTCTATAACAAGTGTTTGTATGACAATACCGACAAAAAAGAATATTATAATAATATATAATATAAAAATATCAGTTTGCAACATCAAGCAGCAAAACAAGCTGTTTTTAATGTCTAAAAATGAATGGAAGTGAATGAGACCAGAAGTCTCGAGCCAAAAAGTTTCAAATGGCTGCGCCTGCTCGTACGCAGAGAATAAGGTGAATAGATTGGCATGTTTCTCAGTAGGTGGTTTATAGGAGGTTTTGAGTGTTTGCTAAGGTGTTGCTAGACAGTTGCTAAGGTTTTTTAGACTTTTATTAAGATGTTGCTAGGTAGTTGTTAGGATGTTCTGAGTGGTTGCTAGGCAGTTGCTAAGGTGCTGCTAGGTGGTTGCTAAAGTGTTCTGAGTAGTCGCTAGGCAGTTGCTCACATAAATTAGCATGGTTCTAGCATGAATTAGTATGTTGCTAGCATGTTTCTAGGATAAATGAACATTTTATTAGCATGGTTCTAGTATAAATTAGCATGTTGCTAGCATGTTTCTAGTATAAATTAGCATGTGGCTAGCATGAATTTAGTAGGAACTAGCATGTTGCTAGTATGTTTACAGTATGAATTAGCATGTTTCTAGTATGATTAGTATGTTGTTAGTATGTTTACTGTAAAGTCAATGGCTGTTTTTTTACAATGGAAGTCTATAGCACAGTTGCTAGGGTGCTGTTGGTGGTTGCTAGAGTGTGGCTGGTAAGCTGAAAGGTGATCCGTGATTGGCAGATTGGTAGTCTGAGTTAAATGAGCCCAACCTTAAGTCTGTATGACAGTCTGGTGCAAAGTTATAAGTAGGCCCACACGGAATCTGCGCGCGCAGATTTTTCGCAGATTTTCTGCAGATTTCCGCAAATTTTTAACCCATCATTAATTCTGTTTATTTACTTTCAGTTAACTATTTACTGTTAATCTAATTGGATTTGCATTTTAAACATTAAATAAAAGTTAAAAAGATATTATTTTTTACATCACATTTTAAGGCTTTAGTTATGATACTCCTAAAATAATTCCGCAGATTTTTACCAAAATTTTCAGCAGAAATAGCAAAAAACGTCCGCAGATTCCGTCTGGCCCTAGTTATAAGGTCACAAGGTTTGGTTCAATGTTAAGTCAATGGGACTTTTCTGAATTTTCCAGGTCAGTTTTCGGAAAAACCGTAAGTCGGATGAGTTGGAAAAGATATAGCAACTTAATTCAGTATAATTTGGAGGTTTGGAGTTAGTTTGGTGGTTGTAGTAAGAACGGTCTAGGAGGAGATGCGTTTCTTAAAATAGTCGAAGAAGAAGAAGAAGAAGAAGAAGAAGAAGAAGAAGAAGACGGAAGAATAATAAGTTTATGTAGCATAATTTCTTAAGCCACCATAATGAACTTCTGGCAAAGGGATAGTTCAGAAAACAAATTTAAATTTGCTTTTAAGGTAATCACCCATCACCCAGACCATCACCAAGGCCAGGGGTTCTCAATCTCAGTCCTGGAGGTCCAGTGTCCTGCAGATTGTAGCTCCAGACACACCTGGGCTAGCTAATAAAGCTCTTACTAGGCTTCTAGAAACATCCTTACAGGTGTGTTGAGGCAAGCTAGAGCTAAAATCTGCAGGACACTGGACTAGCAGGATCGAGTTTGAGAACCCCTGACCTAGGTCATCTCCCAGGCCATCTGTTATTTTTCTTCTGAGATACAGTACAATAGGCAGTGAAGGATACATCTATGAAATCACTAAAATCAATAAAGTCTCACAAGACAGATTATTGTCCAATTATTGAATTTTGGACAGGTCTTGTCTTGTTGTCTTCCTGCCTTCATGTTCATTTTTAGCCTTAAGATACAGCCATGATTTGCAAAGTATTTTCAATCCTGTCTGCCATATTTCCATTGCTTTTTTTTTGCATCAAAACATCATACATTAATTTTCTTTTCAGCTTAGTCCCTTTATTTATCAGGGGTCGCCACAGTGGAATGAACCGCCAACTTATCCAGCATATGTTTTACACAGCAGATGCCATTCCAGCCACAACCCAGTACTGGGAAACACCCATACACTCTCATTCACACACATACACTACGCACAATTTAGTTTATTCAATTCACCTATAGCGCATGTCTTTGGACTGTGGGGGAAACTGGAGCACCCAGAGGAAACCCAAGCCTACACGGGGATAACATGCACACTCCACAGAAACACCAACTGGCGCAGCTGGGACTCGAACCAGCAACCTTCTTGCTGTGGGGCGACAGTGCTAACCCCTGAGCCACCAAGACACCTGCATCAAAACACCTATATTAAATGTGAAAATTGGATCAAAACATTTGTGTAGGTGTGAAAGCCACAGTTATCTTAGAATCCAGGGAAAACACATTTTATTACCTGAAAATGAGAAGTTACTTCAGGGCAAGTTAATTAAGAATGTGCTGTTATGTTTATTTAGAAACTCCGTGTTTCCCCGTTATTTTTTACTGTTATAGCTACCGAAGCATTATAACCACTTTTATGGTAGTCTAAATTGCTATAAAAATAAAAATAGAAAAAGATTTTTGAGTTGGATCAGACAAGTTAGTCAAATAACGTCTAGAATCCATTCACTTTTTGCAGTTTTTCAGCCTTTCTCCCTTGGTAAACATAAAAAATGTGGAAGGAACAAATAATGAACATTCTGTTAATGGTTGTATTTACTTTACGCTATCTGAGAATACTTCTGAGCACCCTTTTTATCTAAATATAAATGGCCAGTATACCAAATTAATAAAATTAATAAAACATTGGAAGAGCCATTTTAAGTTGACCTAACATTTTTGGCTTGAGCTTTGTTGTGATACTACACTAAAAAATAAAAATGACCTCTTTATATATTCTCCTTCATGTGGTTTTAAACATATTTGAACTTCTTTCCTCTGTGAAACACAAAAGAAGATATTCTGAAGAATGCTGGTTGACAAAAAAATAAACATATGGAAGCCAATGGGTGCCAGAACCAGCATTTTTCAAAACAACTTCTTTTGTGAAAAAAAATAGGTTTTTAGCAAGTGAAAGGTGAGTATAATGATGGCTAGGCATGGGACGATAACTGGTTTCAAGGTTTACACAGTTTGGAAAAGTCAAGATTTTAAAACTGCCAGAATTTTCTGTTATACCGTTCCTACAGTGTATCTACAAGTTTTTATGTGTTTTTTGTGACTGTTGTATTTAGTTTTTTAGGGGAACAGTATCTCCGGCAGAAAAAGAACCTGTACATCAAAAGCTACTGTTCCATAATACCTTGAATGTTTCTTAAAATAAAATATATTGTGTTTTTAATGGGAGGGAAAGTTGTTGACATTTAAAAAGAACATATTTTAAAGCAGTAATCACAATTCCGTGACTTTGAAACCAAAATATTCCCATATTACAGATGTCCTGTTTTTCATTGATATTAATTAGTCTATTAATGCTTCTGAAGCGGCAGACGCCATCATCCCACTCATCCGCGCTTTCCTGTTTGTGGTTGTTTTGTCCGCATAGTTCGGCTGCGCAATTCTGATTGGGTAGAACAAAAGTGTGCTCACTCGATTGGCTAGTAAGACTATCACACGCAAACAGCAGTCAAGCATTTGCTCTGGGGGGGGGAAATTAAATAATACATATTTCATATCGCAGCCTCTTGCGATTAACTAATCGCAACGTTTCAAATCGCCATTGTGATTCGATTTCAATTAATCGCACAGCCCTAATAATAATAATTAGGGATGCTCCAATCGATTGGCCGAAGATCGGTATCGACCGATAAGCATATTTCACAACTTGATCGTACTTACTGATCTGGCCAAACTCATGAACCGATCTTATGAAGTTCTTATAAACCGATTACAAGTTTACAACCCAGGTTATACATCCACAGTGCTACAACACGTGAGCAATGTTTCCAAATTGTAGTGTCAGTCATTTTTCTTACAATTTTTTTCTGTCTGTTTTATCTATTTTTTTGTAAAGCTACAAATGTATGCAACATCCTTAATAGGTAAGGTGAGATCTCATACATAGAGGGAAAATGTGCTTATTCAATAGCAAAGTTATACAAAGCTTGATGCATCAGAATCAGTACTTGGTATCGGCTGATCACAATGACGAGGAATTGGTACTCAGAATCAGCTGCAAAAATTCTGATCGGATAATCCTGTAATAATAATAATAATAAACTAACATCTAAAAAAAAAATGTATTTCACTGGACCATTAAAATTCTATTTTGAAGAGAGAAACTGACTCAATATAAATACTATGGAACAAGTTACTAAATAATAATTAACTGAAGCTTCTTTAACAGTATAACATCTGCGCTGAGACTCCTGTTGGGCTTTACTAATCGCACTGGACCCATTTCTGCAGGAATCAGTCACGGTTTTAAAGAGGCCTGAGGTAATTCCCTCCATCTGATAAAGCATATCTAGATTGAAAATGGAATATTTGACACAGGTTCCACAGCCCATTCATTTGGCAGGGTCTTAATTGTACTGGCGCTGCAGTTGGGATCAATAGTCTTGTAGTTAAGGGCAGACAGGCTTCATCGGCTCCATCTATAATTCATAGCAGCCTTTATAATGAGAGACTATTAGCCGTCCCTCTAAAGAGAGCATCCTCAGTGGTGTCAGAGCATCCGTCAATCCTCATTCCCATCTACAGGCCAACTGCTCCCTGTACTTTAATATTTCCTTTTTAACATCAAGTACTACAAGGAACTCTTTTAAACAATGCATGCATCTACAAGGAGCGAATGGAAATCTAGAGTCTAAAAGCCAATACTGAGCGTCTTCACAATGTGTGTGTGTGTGCGTGGGTGTGCGTTTCCACAGCGAAAACCAACAGCTCCTTAAATCTCACTTTGCCGTTCACACTTCATTAGATCCAGTCCTGTAAAAAGGTCAGTGTGGTTTTGTAGCATCTGTGCTATTCTCACCGTAGCGGTTTCCTCCGCACGCATCTACATGCAAAGACCCAGAAACACTCGCTCTAAAATTACACCATGTCCAATTGCCACTAATCTCAACAGCATGGGGTCTGCTTGGCTTTCTGAAGGAGAGAAAGAGATAGCAAAAAGCATCCCTTCTAATACCTCTTTGAGACCGAGGAAGTTGTGCTTATTTGAGACAAAGTGTGGAGGAAAAACAGCATGTTCGCCCACACAGACTAATAACGTATATCCAGGATATGACATATTTCAATTTTTGGAAGAAAAAAGAAGAACTGCAACGTTGCCACTGTGATGATATTGTGTTATCAATGGTTTACAGTGTGTTGCTATTTGGTTGCTAAGATGCTCTAGGTTATTGCCAATTTTTTCTACCTGTCAATCAAAGCCAAGTCTTAAATTCTTAGAATCTAGGGAGGAGACTATGCTAGATTTACATTAAAACTCAAGCTGATACCAATAAGATCTTAAATAATTTTGGATAGCCAACAATGAGTAAATGGATGATTTTAACACTACCTATGTAAATGAATTAAATGAAAATGGAAATAAAATTAACTACTATTATTAACTTAACATTGAGGTATCACATCGTGTCCATTGTAAATAATAATATTAATAATAATAATAATAACCATATTTTTTAAGAAAATACTATTTCATTCTTTTTAATTTAACATTTCACATTTAGTTAAATGTTTTGCTTGCATCCTTTTAATTGCTTGTGAAATGTTTAGCACTTTCTAAGATATTTCAATTATATAATAATTAAATAATAGTAATTATTACATAATATATATATATATATATATATATATATATATATATATATATATATATATATATATATATATATATATATGTATATATATATATATATATATATGTATATATATATATATATATATATGTATATATATATATGTATATATATATATATATATATATATATATATATATATATATATATATATATATATATATATGTATATATATATATATATATGTATATATATATATATATATATATATATATATATATATATATATATATATATATATATATATATATATATATATATGTATATATATATATATATATATATATATGTATATATATATATATATATATATATATATATATATATATATATATATATATATATATATATATATATATATATATATATATATACACACACACACACACACACTAACTATTAAAGAGCCTCTACTATGTGTTTCCAAACATTCAGCTGAGGTTTAAATCTGAAAGTGCACAGTGTTTAAAACTTTTTTAACGAAATATTCGACTCAGAGTCAAATAAATGAATCGTGTTGGGTTTCCTCCCACATCACCAAATATGAAGTGCCGGTTCTGGTAAAACATGAATGCACCTTTCCATTCAGAAAGATGGAGATTCGGCTGTGGGGAATAAAGGGTTAAAGTTCATTTTCACAACAATACCACAGTACAGCCAACTGTGTGCTGTGTTTGTTTCTGTCATTTTTCTGATTTTTGATACAATAACCTATGCTACAACGTGCGATTCACCGGCGGTTTGCTATTAAAGGATGGAGACTATTATGTATGGGACTTTGTCAGACTTTGCAGGGACTTTATCAGTAACTGTTGCAGTTCATATGAACCAGTTTCTTCTTCCTCAGGATCATAACATGTAAGTGTCATTAAAATTGACCTCGTTCTGCGTAGTTTGCAAAATATGTATTCAAGTGTGTTGTAAATTGTAAACGCCTCGCGCGGTTTGTAATCACGTATCTATTATAGATCAGTGCTTGTACTGTATCTCTCAGGATAAGTCTTTATGTGGCTATTCACATATTGCATCCAAAACCATGATGAAAACACGACGCGTGTTCTGCACATGCACAGTGGGGTCAATTTTCAAAATAGTTCAACTTTTGCCAGTTTGTGGATTAATACTGAATGTGTGTCATTTTTTTACTTGGGGTCAGCTTTAAGAGTACAGCAATATGCTGGTGTTTACCTGCATTGCTTTATTGCATTCCTGCATTGAGCTCTCACATACACTGTGCTACTTCTTAACTGTGGTGGGTGTTTCTCTCACAACAATCACAACAGATTAGCCTCACGCAATGGAGGGGTTTGGGAACAAATGAATCGCTGCACAAATCATATGGGAGTTGTTGGGATATTTAATTAAAAATAAATGTATATGATAAGACAATGAAAGTGTTTTTTGACCTTGCATGCATATCAGCCTGTTGTTGGAGAACCTCAAACCAAAATATGATCTTTTATAATACAAAATACGGGCTCTTTAAAGATCATTATATTATATTATATTATATTATATTATATTATATTATATTATATTATATTATATTATATTATATATTAACAAAAATGCATTAAAATTAGCGAAAGATTACATTTAACATTTTTATTTTTCAGTTATTCAAAAGTAATCAGTAGGCCCACACGGAATCTGCGCGTGCAGAATTCCGCAGATTTTCCGCAGATTTCCGCAGATTTTTAGCCCATTATTAATTCTGTTTATTTACTTGAGTACATGTGTGTAAATCTGAATTTATTCAGTTTTTAAATTACACATATTTCACATATTAGGTTTTAGTTATGAGACTCCCAAAATAATTCTGCAGAAATCCGTAGATTTTTACCAAAATTCCGCAGAAATTGCAAAAAATGTCCGCAGATTCCGTCTGGCCCTAGTCATCAGTTATTTTTAAGTAAATTCCAAAACGTAACATTAAAAATGTACTAAAAAGGATTATATGCTTGTAAATGTACATCTAAATCTAAATTAACACACAGTTTAACAAATAATAAGTAAATACAGATAAAAACATTCATCAAAACTCCTATATATTACAATATCTCTTATTTTTAAGCAGAAAAAAAGTATTTCAAGGGTAAACCAAGCCATTTGGTTACAGGTTTGTTAAGAAAGTCATATTTAACAGAGTTACGCACTTCATCATGAAGCAACTTTCACTCAAACACTACATTAACCGATGCTGACTCCATTCCTTCAGCCTCTGACAAACATGTGAACGTCTCAAGCGGGGGAATGAAAAAGAAGACATTTGTCACATAGCCTCAGCCTGACAAACAGCGACATGACACAGGTTAAAAGACTTTGCTCTGCCAAGAGACTCATAATGACAGGGAGCGCAACAAGACTGTCCTGCTGTCGGGTGGAAGCCCCAATTGAAAGGCACTTAGAGAGCAGTGCTCTGTGGGGCCGAGATGTGGAGACGGTCCTTCACACTAGCTCTGCCTCCACCTGAACCCCAGCAGACTTTACAGCTCTCAGAGAGTAATGTGGCCACGGCCTGCGACTCTCAGCTGTCTGTTCTCTGCAGCCCTCAATCTGGAAGAAGAGCACCTGGGGATTCAGCAGCACAGTGGGACGCTGCTCAATGTCAGGGCCGCAGAATGGGGTTTTTTTGTTTGTCAAGGCTACTTCACACCAAGGACGATAAAGATGCAGCACAAGCACTGTTGAAAATGTAAAGCAATAGCAGAGAAAAACCAAGCCATAGTAACAATAACCCAGAGAAATAATATATTTAATTCATCATTATATCTATAGCACTTTTTACAATGTAGAATATGTCAAAGCAGCTTAACATAGATGAAGTTCTAGTAAATTGAAACTGCTTCAGTCCTGCTTTCACAGTTAAAGTTCAGTTTAGTTCAGTGTAATGTAAATGTCACTGCTGAAAGCCCAAACACTGAACACTGAATGTGCCGATATGTGATAATACAGTTAAAGTCAGAATTATTAGCCCCCCTTTGAAGTTTTATTTCTTTTTTAAATATTTCCCAAATGATGTGTAACAGAGCAAGGACATTTTCACAGTATGTCTGATAATATTTTTTCTTCTGGAGAAAGTCTTATTTGTTTTATTTCGGCTAGAATAAAAGCAGTTCATAATTTTTTAAACACCATTTTAAGGACAAAATTATTAGCCCCTTTAAGCTATTTTTTTTTTCAATAGTTTACAGAACAAACCATCGTTATACAATAACTTGCCTAACTACCCTAACCTTTGTAGTTAACCTAATTAACCTAGTTAAGCCTTTAAATGTCACTTTAAGCTGTATAGAAGTGTCTTGAAAAATATCTAGTCAAATATTATTTACTGTCATCATGACAAAGATAAAATAAATCAGTTATTAGAAATGAGTTATTAACACTATTATGTTTAGAAATGTGTTGAAAAAATCTTCTCTCTGTTAAACAGAAATTGGGGGAAAAATAAACATGGGGGGCTAATAATTCAGGGAGGTATGTCACATTTTCACAACGATGAATGTTGATGAATGATAAAAACATAAACAATCATATTCCATTGTGGTTTTAAGAGTTTAAGTGTAATGTAATAGTGATGTAATTGTAATTATTGTTATATAATTGTTGTATAATTGCTGTTGCACAACTTCTTTTGCATTAAACAGAAGTAAGAATCTCATACAACTTAAGGGTGCGTAAATGGTTGCAGAATTAGATTTTTTGAATGAACTGGCTCTTTTACAATTTATTAACAGTGAGACTTGTAATTTAAAACAAATCTCAAAATGAGTTTTCTTCTATACAGTATAATATCATAACACCTTTATTCACTTGCATTGTAATTTTTTTATTTCACTTAAACAAAATAGTACATTTTTTTTATATTGCCCATAATGTGAAAATGACTACTGTACATTCAAGTGAGCAATATTCAAACTGATCGTTTATAGATATGACACCTTAGGGGCCGATCACATCCAACACGATTTTACCTTCTAAAAACGTAATGTTTTTGTTGATAAGAAAAAAAGAAGCATTTTTTTATGTCACTAGGCAATGACTGAATCAGCTGCGTATTGTGCGCGAGTGCTGCTGTTGATATTGTTATAATTGTAAAATTTAAACTGCTGTCACCTCAATGGAAACCCCGTCTCTGCTTTCATTTGGAGAATAAAAAAGATGCGGTTGATGTAAAGCGCTTTTTCCCAGTGTTCCCAACTTAGCAACTTTGTAGCTATATTTAGTGACTTTTCAGATCCCCTTAGTGAAAATTTTTTTTTAAAAGCGACTAGCGACAAATCTAGCAACGTTTTTTTTTAAATTACTGGAGATTTTTATAGACTCTCATGTGTCAATACTGTACCGTTCCTACTATTCTCGACGAGCTGTGGGTGATGCCAGTGGCCCCTCCCCCACCTCAGAGCACTCACAGGAGGCCCAGTCCTCGTACAGCAGTCTCTCCAACATGCAGCCTGAGAGCAGATCACCCTACTGCATACTGACGGCAAATGATTTAGCACCGCGTGTGTGAGGTATTTCCCTTGTACAGTCAAACCGATCTGCTTCTCCTTTGTTTTAAATTTAACAAATTAATTTGACCGTTTAGGCGATACAGTGGCACAGTAGGTAGTGCTGTCGCCTCACAGCAAGAAGGTCGCTGGTTCGAGCCTCGGCTGGGTCAGTTAGCGTTTCTATGTGGAGTTTGCATGTTCTCCCTGCGTTCGCGTGGGTTTCCCCCACAGTCCAAGGACATGCGGTACAGGTGAATTAAATGCTAAATTGTCTGTAGTGTATGAGTGTAAATGAGTGTGTGTGGATGTTTCCCAGGGATGGGTTGCGGCTGGAAGGGCATCCGCTGCGTAAAAACGTGCTGGATAAGTTGGCGGTTCATTCCGCTGTGGCAACCCTGGGTTAATAAAGGGACTAAGCCAAAAAGAAAATGAATAAATGAATGAATGAATTTGACCATTTATTCTTTTCTTGTTCGCAATCAAAGATATTTTAGTGACAGTTTCGAAACTTGTCTGAGTTTATTACATCTGAGAGATTACTGCAAATTCACTACACGTCTACACTGATATACTGTATTCAAACAGCAATAAATGTAGTTAAATATACATGCATACATAAATAAAGCATTGGACGTGATGATGTCAGTAATATGCAAATTGGCATTTGACGTAATCTAGTGACATTTAGCGACTTTTCCGGCAAAGCTTAGTGCCTTTTTCACTGAAAATAGTTGGCAACACTGATTTTTTTCCACTCAGAGTTGATTTTTTAAAACAGGGCGAATAAGCAGCGTGCAAAACGCATTAGTAAAAATTTTTCAAATTGCGCCTCTCAACACAAAAAGCACATTCCATGTGATCGGCCCCTTAAACTAGTGTATTGTCATCTTACATGCACGTTTTGTTATGGTTATATATCCATACTACTCTGGCACCTTGAACGCAAAAATTGAGCATTTTTAAAAAAAAAAAAAACTTTAAAAAGGGATCCTGTTTTAACTTAGAAAACAGTGCTGTTCTGTTTCAATTTAGACATTCTAAAATGCAAACTTTTAAAAATGGAGGTGTGGCTATCCACAATCACTCTCTGACTGGTATTCTGGATTATTGTGTATTGTTCCCTTATTCATCAACAGCACCTATCATATGATTATTATTACACAACCATTAGACTGCAAGTATAGATGCGTGAATGATCATGTATCATGCGTTTTATACTGTATAATCTTGACGGATGTCGTTTTTCAGAAATGCACTAAAATGGCAGTCTGTAAAAGGAGTGTTTTCATTCTAAAATGCCACTTTAAAATGAAAACACAATAGTATAATCGCAGCCAGAAAGTCTCCCTCCTTCTCTAGGGCACCGTTACCCTTTCACTGTTCATCTAGCTCATTCTTCTCTCCTCCTGCCATGATACGACTCTTGAAGCTGAATTCTCTTCCATTGCTCAGTATTTTTTTCCAACTTCGTTCCTTAACATCCAATTATCCAATGCCTTTCCTTTGCTATTCTTACTCTATCTTTCTGAGCTATAAGGCACACAGAAGGAAATCTGGTGAAAAGTACTTGAAGTATCTGGATGTGCTCTTACCCATCTGGCCACGTCAGCACTACCCTTAAATCAGTCGAACTAATCAATAACCACAAAGTCTGTCTTTCAAGTTCAGTATAAATATGTGCCGGCTGCAAGCATTTCACTCTGAAGAGTTCGGTCTTCCTTTTCTAAGAACGAAACCTTGGTCTGGTTAGAGTTATGGCTATAGTGGGGCATGAAGGCTAAGAAAATGCTTCTCTTGAGTAGCTATAAAGCAGTGGTAGGAGAAACTAAACACATGGGGCCAGGATCTCTCTCCATCATGAAGCTGTGCCGACACCCTGACACGGCTGATGAGAAGCGCACTATGTTTTTCAACAAGAGCAACACTCAAACACAGAATTTTATAAATGGACGCTTAGTGCGGGATAACCTCCATTCCTGTGAATTCATCAAGAAGTCAGTCAGAGGATTCAAAAGTGTATCTCGCTCCAGAAGGGAGTGTGTAACGGCGATTTATAGCCATATTTCGGTTATGTCTCCCTTTCAACTGGTGGTCATTCATCAGGAATGACATACATCACCCTCCTGGCACAAAAACAGGGAAGGGAAGACCTTCTGAGGAAACTGCTATGAATTATAAAACATAGCAGCTTTTGTAGGCAGTATTCTAAGGCAAAAGCTGCTCCAAAAGACTTTAAAAATACCCTGAACTCTAAGGCAGCATTCAATGCATCATTTAATGGCAAAAGCCTATGAATCCCAAAATGATGGCTAGAAAATCGCAAAACTGAAAAGTGTCAGTCAGTCTATTTTTATTGCATGTAACCAACCATCAAAGAAGTGCCTCACTAAATAATTCTTCAAAAAATGATTAATCTAGTAATGGAAAGTGAAGAATTTATGAGTGAGTTGTTGATTAAACATATCAATTTAAATCAATTGAAATAAGCATTAGCATTATCAGCGACAGTTAACTTTAACAACTGAGTATTAAATACGTTATTTTACAATTGTATTAATTCAATTGGTTATTTCTTGATTTTATTTAGTTAAAATCACAACTAATATTTACTTCCCACTTTATAAAAACAGTCTGCAGAAACACTTTGATTGACATTCTCCCTTTGTAAATGTCATTAAAGGGGGAAAGTCCCACCCATTAGTGATGAGCTCTACCTCATTAGCTTAGACAGCCCTGAGTGAGAAGCAGCCATGCCCCATTAAAGTTTTCGTGGTGTGCAAGGGCTGCACGATTAATCAAAAAAAGATCACGATCTTGATTCAACCCTACACACGATCTTAATTCAGCTTTTCTATGATTCAGCCAATTATATTTTCAAGGTCAGGAGAGAAGTGTAAAGCCGGTTGCAACATGGACACCTCCAAATAGTGGTAAAAGTGTCACATACTGTATTTATAAGGTATAATTCACCCCAAAATGTCATATTTGTCTTAATGTAATGATGTATTGGCGCCCACAAAATCACACAGTTGACGCACTGTTTGTTTACTACAGAGAGGACACGTGTGTGCCCACCAATGTAGTGTACTTTAATGAACAGGACCTGCATAGGCTGTGAATAACAGGTAATAAAGTTGTAAATAATGTTCAGATTGTTGCACAGAGTGATCGTTTGGGAGCCACACGAGAAGTATGAGTTGCATGTACAGTTGAAGTCAGAATTATTATCCCCCTGAATTATTAGCGCCCCTGTTAATTTTTTCCCCAATTTCTGTTTAATGGAGAGAAGATTTTTTCAACGCATTTCTAAACATAAAAGTTTTAATAACTCATTTCTAATAACTGATTTATTTTATCTTTGCCATGATGACAGTAAATAATATTTGACTAGATATTTTTCAAGACACTTCTATACAGCTTAAAGTGACATTTAATAGCTTAACTAGGTTAAATTAGGTTAACTACCCAGGTTAGGGTAATTAGGCAAGTTATTGTATAATGATGGTTTGTCCTGTAGACTATCAAATATATATAGCTTAAAGGGGCTAATAATTTTGTCCTTAAAATGGTGTTTAAAAAATTAAAAACTGCTTTTATTCTAGCCCAAATAAAACAAATAAGACTTTCTCCAGAAGAAAAAATATTATCAGACATACTGTGAAAAATTCCTTTCTCTGTTAAACATCATTTGGGAAATATTTAAAACAGAAAAAAAAAATCAGAGGGGGGCTAATAATTCTGACTTCAACTGTATGTTTTTTTTTTTTTTTCTCAAAGTGATGGCAGCCATGAGCCGCACTCGGCAGTGAAAGTGAACATAATTTAAATGATAAGTGTTGTGCATGTTTAATGGGTCTGTTTAACTACTCTAGCCTACTGTATATAATGTTGAATAATGCAAGAGTTGAATCTGATAATGACAAATGTCTAATTTTACCAGTAAAAAAAATTGTCTATAATGTTGTCAATGACAGATTGCAAACAAACATCTCAAACAGAATAATTCAACTTCAGAATTATGAATAGTTGTATTCTGATGTCATCACTTTACTGTGCTCTAACAACCAGGACATATTTCAAATATATTTAAGTCCACCATTCTAAATGTATATAAAATTTAGCATTTTAACCAACAGTAGACCTACACATAGGCCTAATAATATTATTGTTGTTTTACCATATGTTTGAGAATAACAATAATAATAGCCTACTTATATTAAGCTTTATTTTACATCAAAGAATTGTGAGAAAATCGTGATCTAGATTAAGCAAAAAAAAAACATGATTCTCATTTTAGCCAGAATCAAGCAGACCTATGGCGTACCTATACTGATAATAATGTCAGCAACAAGGCATTAAAAACGTGGACTTTTATGCACAAATGAACACTGTAATCTTCATAGACTACATTCTTCTGAAACACTTTTGACATGTTCAGTTTTTCACAAGATACAGTAGCATTAATCCTGTTTAGGATCTGCAGCTAAGCTGATGAAATAGGCATTTGTAGGCCCGCCCCCTTTTGAAAAGAGGGCTGAGAGCACAACCTCATTTGAATTTAAAGCAACAGTCACCAAAACAGCACAACTTGGATCAAAGCCTAAAAGGGGCAGTTTCAAGGAGCTATAAAACATTATTTGTGGGGTATTTTAAGCTGAAACTTCACATACACACTTCTAGGGACATCAGAGTCTTATTTTACATCCTGTAAAAAGGGGGATAATAGGTCCCCTTTAAAACCAAAATGACCTGTATTGCTCTTGTAATAAATGAAAAGCTAATTTCCTGTGTCTCCTCTCCTTTTTGCTGACCCAAAAAAGATCCATGACTCAAAATTTCATCTGTTTTTTCCAGTTCATCCTCTTCAAAAATACTGAATGTTAAAGTAGCTGCATATATAGGCAGAAGGCAGCTCTCAATAGAACTGAGAAGAGAGCAGGTCTACAGTATCTGTAGGAGGAGAGCTGTTTAGTCCATCACTAATGACCCCGGATCTGCCAACAGCACGATTCACTGCAAGTATGACGGAGCTCAACTGCAAATAAGCACCAAAAGATGCATTTCAAGACATCACAGCAGAAGCCCTCCCTCAGCATGGCACATCCTTTGCTCTTGCTTTTTTTCATCTGTGCACATCTCAGCAGGGATGGAGCTGTCGGAGGAAGAGTGATGGCCATTTTGCATTGAAGAAGAACACAGCATCTGCAAAGTCACGGCACTCTCATTTCCATTACCGTTTATCTACACATCCATCAGACCAGCCTGGAGATTTACATCCCCCTCTCTCTTTTTCTTACATCCAATCCATAGTACAAAGCTGCTGCTTCCGGACTTACTAATTTGTTGTAGGCCAACTTCCCGATTTGTGACTGTTGAGTGACAGGTACATTTGGCCTTGTGCTTTATTTTTATTTGTTGTGAAATATAATGCTATGATTGTTATTTTAACATGACATTAGTATCGTAAGCAAGCCAAAGCTCTTTTTAGTTATGTTTTTTCCAGATTATTGTTTCTTTGCGGTACAGTAATTCAATATACATCCATTATTTTGCCTTTGAAAACTTGTTCGAGTTAGCTCAAAGTAATTAGTTAAAGAGCTCCTATTATGGGTTTTTGAAAATTACCTTCCATGCAGAGTGTACCACAGCTCTAAGTGAATGAAAACATCCAGCTGAGGTTTAAATCTGAGAGTGCACCGTGTTTAAAACTATTGTCTCTCTCTCTCTCTCTCTCAAAAAAAAAAAGAGTTGACTCAGAGTCATTTAAATGATTTGCCATGCATTTGGATCTGTAGCCTCTTCGTCATGGCGTCTGCATGAATCATTGCCCCGTCCATTTGTTGCTTACTTGTTTTGCATAATAGGGTCTCTTTAGTTTGAATAAGTTTCAGTCACATTTTATTTTGAGGTACAGGTGTCGCTATTAACAAAACATAAATTATAGCCTTTATGAAACTCCTAATTACTGTAGTAATGGGATATTAGTTAGCTTTAGGTATTAGGTAGGGATGTAAAATAACATCATGCAAAATATGCACTTTATAAGTACAGTGGTCCCTCGTTATTCACAGGAGTTACATCCTAAAAATAACCCGCAATAGGCGAAATCCGCGAATTAGTCAGCTTTATTTATTTTTTTTACAAATATTATAGATGCTTCAAGGCTGTAAAACCCCTCACTACACACGTTATACACTTTTCTCAGACAGGCATTAACATTTTCACACTTTTCTCTCTTGTTTAAACAATCTCAAAGTTTAAACTTTCATAGAAAAATAGGTCCAGTAGAATGAAACCAAAAGATCAAAGTCTGTGGTCAGGCACAGACATTCATCGCTTTCAGCTAAAGGTTCATAAAGATTTTTAGCTTTTGTGCTGATAATGTTGGCACCCCCCACCCCGGGAGATAATGTTTAAGTGGTCAGGTGTGCGGGTGGTGAAGGGATGCTAAAGTCGTGAGATATTGCAGGAAGGACAACTTTTGGTATTTATAGGGGTTTGGTCTAATGCTGATTGGATAATAGAATGATTGTCAATGATGTATTAGGAAATGCTGAAACATCTGTGCATGTTGCTTCCGAAATTTGTTTATAAAACATCACTTCGATACCAATCGGTACTGAAGTTTTAAAAACGTTCATTTCCTGCAAACATTATGCGCTATGGAGCACGTTCTTAAACATCACTGATTTGCCATTGTGTTCACATGCTCAACAGAAAAGACTGATTGGCAGTGAAGGTTCACCGAACTCACTGCTGTTTACTGCATGTAACCCCAGATACAGGGTCACTGGAGTGTTTCAAAGTCACGTTGATCAGCTGGTTTGTCTATAAGCTGACATACGAGCGA
Source organism: Danio kyathit (assembly GCA_903798195.1). Lineage (NCBI taxonomy): Eukaryota > Metazoa > Chordata > Actinopteri > Cypriniformes > Danionidae > Danio > Danio kyathit. The sequence continues at coordinate 25,200,702 of LR812527.1, forward strand.
TCCACTGATGAATCACGGCTTTAAAACGCTCCAGTGTCCCTGTATCTGTAGTTAGACGCAGTAAACAGCGGTGAGTTCGTTGAAACGATGATCTTACGGCCAATCACAGTCAACCCTAGTTCTGAGGCTTAGTTGGGCACCTCTGACAGCTGTCGACTTGTGGCGCCGGTGTGCAATACCCTGATATAAGAATTGTAAATGTTTACAATTCTAAAATGCATGGCGCTGCGCCACCGGTGTGCGACCCCCTTTATGACGGTCTTGCTGCGGACAGTTACAACCTTTTTGCGTCCTTGTTGGAACTCACACTGTTAGCGATAGAAGATTTATGTTAATATTTTCTTTTTTAACAGTTTTTTTTTTTTTTTACTTTCATTAAAAAAAAAAAAATATTAGCAACACTTTAGATGAAGTACCAATTCTAACTATTAATTATCTGCTTATTACCTGTATAGTGCTGTTTATTTGTACTCATAAAGTGCATATTTTGCATGATATTAATCTACATCCCTACCTAATACCTACAGTAGGAAAAAGGTGGATAATTTAGAAAATGATAACACATGACAAGAACTCAAAATTAAATGGTGCCAGAACAAATTCTTGATAATGTCAGATAACTTTGATAGAAAGTTACAGTATGTGCGTGTAAAAGATTACACTCAAGCATAAATAATTCAGACAACTGTCAGTATGACAATATTTACACAACTATCAATACTTTGTTGGTTCACCTTTGGCCTCAATTGCAGCCTGTGTCTCCTGGGCTGCTGTCAACCAGGTTCAAGTAAAAGCTGACCTTCAATATTTTCTCAGACTTGTTGCAGCAGCTTCTTCAGTTTCTGTTGTGTTTTTTTTTATTATTTCTACATTGTAGGTATAGAGAATTTCTGGGTACAATATGTCACTATTTTTTTTTCTAGAAATAAACTAGTGTTTTGCACCTACATGTAGAACATTTGATCAAAATTAAAGCAGTTTTTTTAAACACTTTGGTTCAACTGTACATGTGTATGAATGGAGGATCCAGCGTCTATAATTCGCAATGGTGTCGTAACATCTAAATGTATGCGCCCCTGTGGATATATGTGCTCATTATACCTGTGTGCAGATGGAGATGAGCTGCATCCACCAGGCTGAGATGGGCATGCATGTCCCCAGAGACGGGGCTGCCCTGCAGGGGTCCAGACAGCCGTGCATCAAACGCTGCAGCACACAGCCGCCATCTGTGCCCAAACGCTGCACAACTGCAGACGGCTGCGGCCCGTCTCGGAGACGCCACACGTCTTAATGCGCATCTGTGTATTGAGGCATTACAAGAAGACAGACAAATACACTACATAGTGTGCTGCAGATGATGGATGAATTGCTGATGCTCAAGAACTAGACTGTAGTAAGTCATTACACATCATCCAAACAAGTTGAGCTAAACTGATAAATGATGAAGAAACCACTGGAAGGAAAAAATGCCAGTTTCCATATGCTCAATTTTGCAAGTTCAGAATGATTAATAAACGAATAAATGAAAAGTAAATAGGAATTTATACATGTGTGTTTTTATGAAATATTCATTATCAGTAAATTTAACAATGTATTATAACTAATTTTGTATAATAAAAAAACTAATTAAAAATTCATACTAAGATCAAGGTTAATCCTTGATCTAATCAAATATAGATGGCTATTGTGACCCAGAAACAACAAACAGTTTATATGTACATTTTGTTTATAAAACTTTTGAAATGTTTAAAATAACAACGACTCAAAATGCTTCGAGTGCCATGGTTGACTTACTAAAATTACAAACGTTTAAATGTATAATTTCAGATGATGATGATCATGATGATTATTATTATTATTATTACTACTACTGTAACGGAGGCCAGCTAGCTAAGTGCTATGCAGTTAAACTTTGCTCCTCTGACTTCCAAAGGTGCTCTAGCGACTGATACTAGAGGCCATGGTCTTTAGCTTCTTTGTCAGAGCAACCGACTGTCATGCAAAGAATCACTGGTTCAATCTCAGCTCAGCACGGGTTGGGTTTAGTAGGACCAGTGGGTTACACGTGGGGGTTCGTCCGGGATGAGAGTGAGGTTTAGGGGGGTGAGTGTAACGGAGGCCAGCTAGCGAAGTGCTATGCAGGTAAACTTCACTCCTCTGACCACTAAAGGTGCTCTAGTGACAGACGCTAGAGGCCATGGTCTTTAGCCTCCTTGTTAGAGCAACCGACTCCCATGCAAAGAATCACAAGTTCAATCCCAGCCCAATGCGGGTTGGATGCAATAGGACCGATGGGTTACATGTGGGGGCTCGTCCGGGATGAGAGTGAGGTTTAGGGGGTAAGTGTAACGGAGGCTAGCTAGCGAAGTGCTTTGCAGGTAAACGTATCTCCTCTGACTTCTAAAGTTGCTCTAGCGACAGATGCTAGAGGCCATGGTCTTTAGACTCCTTGTTAGAGCAACCGACTCCCATGCAAAGAATCACCGGTTCAATCCCAGCTCAGTGCGGGTTGGGTGCAATAGGACTGGTGGGTTACATGTGGGGGCTCGTCCGGGATGAGAGTGAGGTTTAGGGGGTGAGTGTAACAGAGGCTGGCTAGCAAAGTGCTATGCAGGTAAGCTTTGCTCCTTTGACCTTAAAAGGTGCTCTAGCGACAGAAGATAGAGGCTATGGTCTTTAGCCTCCTTCTTTGAGCAAACAACTCCCATGCAAAGAATTACTGGTTCGATGCCAGCTCAGCGTGGGTTGGGTGCAATAGGACCAGTGGGTTATATTATTATTATTATTATTATTATTATTATTATTATTATTATTATTATTATTATTATTATTATTATTAATCAAATATTACCAGTGGATGACTGAAAATTAAAGAACAAAATAATATTATAATATTATTATATAAAATATATAGCTTTACAATAGTATTATTTAGCTTTACATTTATAAATAAATATTATGACTATAGTTAATTTCTTTTTTGTAAATGTTGTTTAATTGTTTTTGTTTAATTGCTTTTGTTGTGACAGAAAAGTTGATGAAGAAATGTATCATTTTCGTGTGCAAGTTTAGCATCTCTCAGAGAAACTCATAATCTGCCCACACGTGAAAGACATTTGTGATCTGCCATGCTGCAGTTTTTATTTCAGTACAATTTATCATGCAAACCTACACTCAGTAAGAATAAACACTCTCATCGCAGATGTGCATCACATTTCTTTTGTATGTACAATGGCCATACAACTAAAGTCAAAGGTAAACCCAGATAACACATCACGCCACCTACACACGAAGCTTCACCGCATCAACTCAATTGAACCATCTCGAAATAAATGTACATGATATACATTTGTCAAGCATATGACATCTATTACCACCCTAGTCACAAAAATGATACTTAGAGATACGCTATGAGTCAGTCACACATGCAGCAAAACAACAAAAAATAACCCACACACTCGAACAGATGAGATGCATCTGTGGGCCGAATCAAAGACAACGGAGGACAGAAAATCACTTTGATTTCTCCACTCTGACTAATCAGCTGATGAAATCTGCAGTGAAGCTGACGGAGAAAACATGACCTCGGAGCAACTCTGATACCATCTTTTATGCAAAAAGCACCCTTTGAAGAAAGACGAACGATTAATATACTCGCCTTAAACTATATATCAGCATGCAGTGCGAGGGTGGTGACTTCTTCAAAGCTGAGAAATGGCACGGAAGACTAGAATAGACACCAAACAAGACACTAGCAGGTGTTTTTCTTAGGTACAATTCTGGTTCTTTGATGGCCTTATTAATTAATTACTACAGCACTTCAGTGGGAGAAAGATAATCAATTTGACTAAAAGGGTCATGTTGTGTTCTTTTGATTCACTTAAAGGAACTGATTCATGCAGAATGACATGACAGCTAGACATGGGCCGGTATAAGATTCTGGTGGTATGATAACCTTGAATAAAAATATCACTGTATCACGGTTTTGTGATTACTGCTTTAAAATATATATTCTTTTTAAATGTCTGAGTAAAAAACAAAAACTTTTTTCCCCATTTGAACACAATATATTTTATTTTAAGAAACATTTAAAATATTTTGGAACAGTAAACATGTCAGGCTAAATAATTCAAATGAATCATAGAGTTCTGCTCTTTTCATTAGTTTCAAAAACACTGATTTCTTTACAATTTAAAACGGCATCTTTAGATATCTTTTCTGCTGGAGATACTGTTGTCCTAAAAAAACTTTAAAAAATAAATAAATAAATAAATAAATAAATGTAAATAAAAGAATCTTACATATACCTTTGGAACTGTATGCAAGAAAATTTTGGCGGATTTAAAACCTTGACTTTTCCAAACCATAGTATAGCTTGAAAGAGGTTATCGTCCCATGCCTTAATTTATCTAAATTCGAGATTTTTTTATGGGGGGGGGTTTGGGGGGGGGGGGGGGGGGGGGGGGATTGAGAGATTTATTGTTTTACTGTACGTTGAATACACTTTTGTTAATCCAAATTTGGTAAGTTAACTTAATCGATTTGTGTTGGGACAACATGAATAAATTGTGAGAAACACTGCATTTTTTTATGTGGTATTGATTGAAGAAACATTTCATTTGAGAACAGGACTAACTGGCAAAATGTTAAGGTTCTATTTGACAAAAAAGCACTAGTTTGTAAGATTCATTCATTTGAGAATTGGACCACGCTGGTACTTTAAAGCTTTGGTTCACTCATAAAATGCAACTGACCTGCGGTACACTGATCAGGTTTTATGGTTTTGATTTACTAAAATGAATGAATTTATTCAATTCACTAAAGAATGGGACTTTTCTGGATGATTAACTATAAAATGACTCATAAGATTTATTAATTTGCTATGCTAATAGACTGCAAAATGAATGGTTATGGTATTATTCACTAAAAGTTCTTGTTAGATTCATTCATTTAATGCTGTACACTGGCACTTTTGAATTATAAAAAGAATCAAGTCATAAAAAACAAAAAAACAAAACATTTGTTTGAGAATTGAACAACACTTGACTTATGGTTTGAGTCACTGAAAAGAATCAGCTCATTAGATTCATTAATTAGAACTGGACAACACTGGAAATGCTTTATATCATTCAGAAAATTCATAAGATTCATTAACTTAAAAACTAGACTACACTAGTAATGCTGTATGTTTTTGACTGACTAAAAATAATCCGGTCGTTAGTCTTATTAGATTCATAATTGATTAACACTGGTATAACTTTGTGGCTTTGATTGACTAAACAAACACAAACTATACAAAATAATTTATGCACACAAAATGTATTAATTTGAGAATTGGACACTGGCAATACTGTGTGTTTTTGATTTAGTGAGAAAGAATCAGATCATAAGACTTACACTGGTATGATTTTGATTCATGACAAATAATAAACTCAGATTCAATTATTAAGATCGATGGCTTTGATTCACTAAAATGGCTTGTTATGAGTCATATGTTTCAGTTACAGAACTGAACTATTATTATAGCTCTATGACATTGATAAATGAAAACAATATGTTCATAAGATTCAGTCATTCAAGATCTGCACTGGTTGAGATTTAATGATTTTGATTCACAAAAATGACTTAATAAAATAACTCTTAATGTTGTAGTTTCACCTAAAATAGCTGTCTCATAGATTAATTTACAGTAGGCTAAGAGTGCAGTACAGTAGGTGTAGAGGTTACAAAAGTAATATCTCTGCATATTATGAAAATGTTCGAAGGCTAATCAAACATAAGTGCTGGAAGGTGAAGGAAAGTGAGTTACATTTAGCTGAATCTTCACTCCACAACACATTTTACCCAGCATACTTTTCCCTGCTGATTTGATGCTAAGTATGCTGTAATCCTCAGCACACATCATCCCTAACACAAATACTGCTGGGAGAGGGTGTCCATAGCAACTCTCTGGCATTTAATGAGTTCATGTTCATATCTGCTGCTTTCTGAAAGTGGAGGTCTCTGCTCTTTTGCTCACCAGGGAATGCATGCTAAAAAAGGGAATGCAACAGGTCCTTGTGTAATTCAGAAACATCTTTACCAGCACAGTGGAGGGTGATCTATGTGGAATGTAAATAATATGAGTCTTTTTTTTTTTTAGAAATAAACATGTTTGGAAAACATAGAAATCAACATGTTTGGAGTTTCTGCAAGAGCGCCCTCTGGCCTTCGAATGAGATTTACTACTGATCACACAACCTGCTTAACTGACAAGATGTGCATGACAATTACAAGGATGATCAATAGTGTTTTGCAACTTCATTCAAATTAATTGCCCAGCCATAGTAAATGTATCATCTGTATTCAAATGTTATGACGAGTAGAGATTTTACATCAGCACAATCTTATAGGTAGGCCCACATGGAAACTGCACATGCAGAAATCCACATATTTTTAGCCCATCACTGAGTCTATTTATTTACTTGTGTAAATTTATATTTATTGAGTTTTAAATTATTTGTATGATTATTACTGACTAATAAGAAAATGCTCATATGATTTATTTACAATACAGTTTGTAAAGTAATATTTTTCTGTCTTTTAGTAGATATATTATAGAAGAGACTTGCTTTGTTTACTAAATTGTTTTAAAATCATAGTAAGAAACTCCTAACAAGCTTGCAATACTTTTGCAGTATTAAAAATACTAATCATACTGTATCTAGAGCAGTAGTTCTCAACCAGGGGGTCTTAAAAAACATCCAAGGGGGCATAAAAAGGACATAACAATTAAAAGAAGTTTTTAAAAAAAAAGGGGGGGGGGGGGGGAATGGGGGAATAGGAGGTCTTGGAGTTAGTTTTAAAAACCTCTGATCTAGATTTTTTTCCAAGTGAAAATATTCGGTATTAACATCCATCTGGTGTGATGCGCAGTGGTCAGCACTATGGTGAATGCATACATATGTAAATAAGATCCCAAATGACCTGATCTCTCAAATCAAAATCAGAGGATGTCTGAAATAAGTACATGTGATTTTTTTTATTTTTATAAAGTTATAAAGTGAAGTGAAGCTAACATGAATGCTTGAATAAAACATCAGTCTTCCATTTGAGTTTGGATTAAAGTTTGAGGAACTTTTAGAAAGCAAAACATTTTTTTTGAATGGTCACACTGTTGAGTGATCATAAAATAACTTTACCACCTCCTCCTCTATCACACAGTAATACCAGTAAATTGTCGTAAAATTACAGAAATGACTACTGGTTAAAACAAAATGTTACATTTGACCAGTAAAGCACCTTTCACCAAACAGTTTCAAATAACGTAAAATTCTGTGACATTACTATCCCCAAAGGCCCTCTAAATAGAAGTACCTCCCAGTGTTGTGTTGGAGAGGTATACATGGTCAGTGTTTCTGTTAATGTTTTTATTTTTGTCTTGTTTCCACATACACAGAGGTCTGTGTGAAGGATGTGAACACCAGAGTAAAATAAAGGACTGGGCTGAACGATATTGGAAAAATTGAATAAATCCCAATGCAAATTACTTAGAGTTGTCTCTATTTCTTGTTCAATTAAAGATTAAATACAATTCATCTTTGTTAAACGTCACAATTTATTGTGCCCAAATGTTTTAAACTCTCTTGAAATGTTCATAGTCACAAAACACTTTTACTCTGTTAAACTTGCAGTGTTCTGTGTCTCCAGCTCAACTATAATCCAGACGCAACATTGCGGATCCTGCAATGTGACTACTGCTGATGTACACATTACGATATCAAGGCTGAAACGATATATTGTGCAGCCAAGATAATACAATACAGCCAATATAACTCCAGCCTGTGCTCTCAAAGAAAGCTTCATTTATTGAACAGAGTCGCAGTTCACTGACAAGCTACACAAAAGCACATTTAAAATCAAAATAGATTTAATCAGGAGAAAATCATGACATCGTTCTGTAATAATGATAGCTGTTTACGTCGCTTCTCCGTGATCTTCAGCTGTGTAGTAAATGCTGTACATGAAAATACCCCATTTAATAACGTTTTCAAGTGTTTGAAATAAACTCCTTGTGAGATTATTCTGTGGTCGTGCGATAAGTAGTCACAGTGAATTAATAAAAGCAGTTCAAATATTCTGTTTGTAATGCAATGCTATGGGGATTTCCTAATTCTTCATGTTTGGAGTTTCTGCAAGAGCGCCCTCTGGCCTTCAAAAGAGATTTACTACTGATTACACAACCTGCTTCACTGACAAGATTTGCATGACAATCGCAGGTATAATCAATCGTGTTTTGTGCTTTCATTTAAATGAATTGCCCAGCCATAGTAAATTCGTCAATTGTATTAAAACGTTATGATGAGTAGACTTTTTACATCAGCACAATCTTACAGCCCATTTCCACTGACTGGTACAGTACGGTATGGGTCGGTACGGGTCACCTTTATCAGGCTTGCGTTTCCACTGCCAAAAGGGTACGAAAGTTTGTTCATGGTTTAGGTTGCTGAAAGAATAATTTGCTCAGAATAATTTTTTCCGGCTTCTCCTTTGTTTTTTCGTGCTTCACTCTCACGCTTGTCCGTTTCTGAAACAATCGGATGTCAGAAGCACTTTAATAATCATGCACACGTTATTATCAAACAGTTTGTAAGTTCAAATATAGACATGCACACGAGCGATTGCAAGCTCTCTGGAGAAAGTGAAACTGCTCGCACTTTTAGATGGCCTCGAAAAAAAAAAAAACAGGACACAGCAGATTTAGTTCTTCTTGGCTTTATGGCTGTTCATCAAGACAATGACAAGGTTTGTTTGACCTCGAGTTGCCCATGGCTTGTTATTATACAGTATGTATATAGTATTACGATGTAATGTCTCGGCTGTGTATTTAAAAATGGCAGTTTATTTGTTTTCATTCTCCTGCTTGTGTATGCACTAGTGACGTATCTCTATAAACCAATAGTGTTCAGCTGCACATCTAGCTTTGCCTTTTGGTACCTTTTTATCATGCTAAGTACCCTTTGTAAAGGGTACCCAAAAATGGTTCACTTTTTGGTACCTTTTGACAGTGGAAACGGCCATAAAAGTGTACTGAACCTTACTGTATCATACCACTCAGTGGAAACGGGCCATTATAGGTAGGCCCACATGGAATCTGCACATGCAGAAATCCGCAGATTTTCAGCCCATCATTGACTATTTATTTACTTGTGTAAATGTGTAAATTTATATTTATTCAGTTTTGAATTAATATTATTATTGATTAATATGAAAATGATCATATGATTTATTTACAATACAGTTTGTAAAGTAATATTTTCTGTCTTTTAGTAGATATATTATATGAGAGACTTGCTTTGTTTACCAAATAAGTGGTTCTAGATGGATTTGCAATGTAAACGTTAAATACAAGTTAAAAAGGTATTATTTTCATTCATTCATTCATTTTCTTTTCAGCTTAGTCCCTTTATTAATTCAGGGTCGCCACAGCGGAATGAACCGCCAACTTCTCCAGCACATGTTTATGCAGCGGATGCCCTTCCAGCCGCAACCCATCTCTGGGAAACACCCATACACACTCATTCACACTCATATACTACAGACAATTTAGCCTACCCAATTCACCTGTACCACATGTCTTTGGACTGTTGGTGAAACCGGAGCACCTGGAGGAAACCCACGCGAACGCAGGGAGAACATGCAAACTCCACACAGAAATGCCAACTGACCCAGCTGAGGCTCGAACCAGAGACCTTCTTGCTGTGAGGCGACAGCACTACCTACTACATATGTTACCTTTTTAGTTACGATACTCCCAAAGTCATTCTGCATAAATCCAGATTTTTTACAACATTCTGCGCAGAAATAGCAAAAAATGTCCCTATTACAGGTAAGCTTACAACATCCTGTTCACACACAATCTTTTAACAGTAGTGGTTACCAGTAAAGACTGCGTGCATGAAATGAGCATTCATAACACCACAAGCGGTCACATGAGACTTAATTGAAATCTATCTCACCTGACCACTTATGATCACATCACCCAAGATTTAAATGTAAAAAGGGTTATTTCCATTCTATAGTGACAAAAGGGTTGTCACACTGACAGACACACCCTGATATGCCCGTCCTTGACCCCAGGGGGCACAGCTGCTCTCCTTTCAATATCACAATGCATGGATTTCAACAAAAGTAAGAAGAGAAAATGTCCAATTAGAGATGCTCTCATCCTATTCTAGCCCCAGGCACAGTCTGCATTTAGGTATATGTACAATATATGTGAGTATGGAGAGAAACCTAACACAGCAGTGTGGTCAGTTCTCCCTGTGGTCTTTCTTGCAGCCACACAAAGAGGGAAATGATCTGAAAGTGAGGGGGTTTCCCCCCAACCTTAGCTTGTGAACAACTGTGTGTCTTCTGTTACAACAAATCGTCTAATGGAAAAATGATGCTTGTAGGATTGAGACAGGACAACTGGTTCACTTGAATGGGAAAAAAATGCTGATGCCAGAGAGACAACTGGCGCTCTGACACAGTTAACCAGAGTGCTGAGTCAGTGAGGGAAGTCTGGGGTTTTCGAATAACATGTGTGACTCAGTGAAGAGAGCTGGCAGATGTATGGACTTCATTAGAGCCTGGCCACTACCTCGAAAAATATCATGAACAATCTATTACGAACTGTATATGAAGCGGATAATGTGACATTGCCATATTACCATGTAAACTCTCAAGGCAAAATGGGAGAGAGGGCGGAAGGGAAGGAAATGAGGAGAAAAAAAGAGGGATGATTGAGAAAGTAGGTTACAGTATGTTGTTGTGGGTAGCAGCTGATGAAGGGCTAATATGAACTAAGTTGGCTGAAATTAAAATATGTATGTGAGAGGGAAAATAAGAGAAGGAAGCAGCATTAATAGCTCTGATAATATTTCAGTAGGTCTGCTGTCAAATGAAATTAGACGAAAGCACCCGTGACATACTCAATGCTACTTGAATTTTATAAACCGGCCAGGAAAAGTTTTATATTACATCAAATATTTAATATTCTGAATACCTGAAAGTTGTTTTTCCCCAATATTATTTTTGTGATTTTAATTTTTGTAATATTATATCCTGCATTTGGGGCGGCATGGTAGCTCAGTGGTTAGCACTCTTGCCTCACAGCAAGAAGGTTGCTGGTTTGAGACTCGGCTGGGTCAGTTGGCATTTCTGTGTGGAGTTTACATGTCTTCCCCGTGTTCACGTGGGTTTCCTCTGGGTGCTCTGGTTTCCCCCACAGTCCAAAGACATGCACTATAGGTGAACTGAATAAACTAAAATTAGCCGTAGTGTGAATGTGTGTATGGCTGTTTCCCAGTACTGGGTTGCAGCTGGAAGGGCATCCACTGTGTAAAACATATGCTGAATAAGTTTGCGGTTCATTCCACTGTGGCGACCCTTGATGAATAAAGAGACTAAGCTGAAGGAAAATGAATGAATATCCTGCATTTGGTAGTAATTAGGTTCAACCACTGATGATAGATATATTTTAATATCCATTTGCCATCTCACATCTATTAATTAATGTCTAATGCAAGTAAATCAGGTCACCATGGGTTTAAAAAGAAGGCAGAAGATTCACATGAATTTGTGTATGTTGTTTCAAAAGCTGCCTTTAGTTTGAGATTCTGCTTACTTAAATGGAAACATTAAAACGATGGCTGAAAGTATATACAGACATGTTTTATGACTTTCTTATGTGTTTCATAAGCAGTTCTTATCAGTACATCAACAGCATAAAATTAAGATTTTTTTAAATCTCTATGAATCTAAACAAGGGATTTATGAATAAACGGTTTACAAATTTCCCAGCCTTACATGACACATCCCTAAAACATTCAGATATATATTATATACAGTACAGAAAACCCATATCGCCATCTGAGAAATATAACAAATACTATCTTATATTATGACTGCACACTTTTTTCTCTTGACTTATAGTAAAGACATGAGTGTAGGGGTGTACTGTTTTCAAAATGTGTCTTTTTATTCAATATGTATGTGTAGTACAAGTATTGTTGTTTAAACCACTGCATGAGTATGTGTTCATTTGAAACCTCAACTTTCTGTATATATAAACAAATCAATAGTAATTCTCAAATCTCAAGATCGGTCGATACTGTTTCAGTTGATTCCTAAATAAAACTTCATTAAAAGCATTATGTAGCATGTTTCCCATCCAATAATTGCAGGAGCATAATCTTTTGTTGCATATGATACAAAACAATACCTCATCTTTTAAATTCTATCCATTTTAAAAGAACATTCAAAGAATAGAGTTTTTTTTAGCATTTATGTGGCATGAAAGAATGCTGTAAAGGTGCCTCCAGCCAGATCTTATGAATAAACAAATATTTTACATTTTGACAAATAAAAGTGTCTAATTAGTATGGAATTAAGTAGGCATGTACCCAAACCCACCCCTAAACCAATTTACAATTCATCTTTCTTTCTATAGCGCTTTTACAATGTATATTGTGTCAAAACAGCTTAACATAGAAGTTCTAGTAAATTGAAACTGTGCTAGTCCAGTTTTCAAAGTTTTTAATTTTCACAGCTGAAAGTCCAACCACTGAAGAGCAAATCCATTGATGAGCAGCTCCCAAACCAAGCATGCCAGTGGCAAGAAACAAACCATGTCTTCTCTGGCCAAACTTTTTGCGCATAGCTGCAGTCTAGGCACCGCAGACTGAAGATGTCAGCGGGGGTGACCAAATTGTACTAAAATGTACAAATAAGATTGTAAATGTAAATGTACAAATTCTTATGAATTAGCCAATAAATCAAAAAGTTACGAATTGCTGTGAGACTGAGTAGGCACCTCAGTTCAAACAACAGAGAATCATGAGTAAATGATAATCTTTGCTATTAGTTAGGGCTGGGCGATATGGGCAAAAAATCATATCTCTGTATTTTTAGGAGGAATGACGGTATAGGATATATATCCGTTTTTTTCCCATAAATGGTTACTTGAGAGTCAAAGACTTTATTAAAACTTTATTAAACAGTTTTTGAGCAAAATATAATTCAAACACAGGGGTTTCCCTCCCTGTTATTATCATCATTATAATTATCATTCTTATATTGTTATTTGTTGAAAGAGTAGCTAACAGCGAGATATTAAAATAGAAAAAGAAATGTTTGGTAAACAAATGCATGTTTTTTTATAACTTTTTTTTTTTAGTTTTTTTTTGTTTAAACCACCAACCGTTTATACACTAGGCACACACACACACACACACACACACACACACACACACACACACACACACACACAAATCAAATGACATCTTCCAGTTAAGGGGCTAAAATAAATAAACCAATTAAACAGAATAAATAAACAAATAAATACAATGATTAGAATATAATCAAAATTGAATTAGCATGTGCAATTAAATATGAATATGCAATAACAGACCAGAACGCAGAGCTAAATGTGTTATAACGTAAATGTAAAGAAGAGACCGTCGTGTAATAAATACTGAACTTGTGAATAATCAGTGAATATGAGGTGGTTTCACTTTCAAAATGCTGTATAAATTCCTCCCATTTTGGCATTTTTTATTCTTTTAAACACATTCAGGTGCTGCGTGTCAGTTTGACAAGGCTTATGTTCGATCTTGCTGTCAATTGCGGAAGAAATTATTGATAAAAGTTTCTGATAAACCACTGTGACAGCTGCAGGCGCGGTGTGACGCGAGAGCACGCGAGGGGGAGTCAGATTTCGATACAACACCGGCACTGCATGTTCCTCCATGTCGCGTGTAGTAATGGGTCGTTCTTGAACGATTCGTTCATTTTGAACAAATCTTTTGTTTGACTCAGGGAGTGAATCATTCATTTGCGCATGCGCTTATTTGTGCAAGTGGAGCTCGCGTGCTACCTTGGAGTGGTCTTTTTTGCGCAGCATGCGCATGTGTGGCCTCAAACCAAATCATTATGAAAGATATTGGATAATCCCGCATCGCATTGGGGAATCATATCGCCAAGATCTCGATATACCGCCCAGCCCTACTATTAGTTAAATCACAAAATGAATATGAATGAAAATCTCACAGCCAATCAGTGTTTCAACCACGGAAAGTTCACAGGAACTCTGGCTCAACCAATTAAATTAATTTGGGGTGGGGTTATCTGTTAGTTAACCAATGATAAACAGACAATTTGTATTCAGAGACATGGTTGAATACAATGGTTTACAAACAACTAGTCCACTTTAAACCAAGCCATCTCTAATCAAAGACAAAATGGAGTGTTTTTATCTTAATAAGGCAAAGATTAAGTATCATCGTTCAATATATTTCATGGTCATTGCCTGAAAATTAGCTTGTTTTCATGTCATAATGACTCGAATCTTACACTCTGCTAAAATGTGTCAAGGCTCCACTAGCCTAGCAGTAAACTTTATTTAGACATCAAAAGAAAAACTCACCAAGAATTTCACACATTTTACAGCTAGAGGAATAAACTGTATACTGAGACAGCAAGGCACTGACAGTCGCAAAACTTGGCGGAGGCTCTGTCTATGTTAATTTTATTATAAATAACCATTCCAAACAGTGTCAAAACGTGAATAAAACATGGAGAGGCCTGTCAAGAGAGTCTGACTGCATGTCTGGACCCTGTTTGTTCTCACAGCTGGGATTAGTTTTGCATTACCAGCTCTTTATCATTGGGATAATCAGCCAATCATTAAGGGGGGAAATCTAATGGGATGTTAGGGGTACAAGAGAGCCCTGTAATCCGATTACAGCAATGAGCTCATTAGCCATACCTCTATTCCCCAAAACATCAAGCAAAAGTTCGGCAATTTGATTTCCAGAACGAGGAGACAATAAGAAGGCCAGCAACAAATCAATAGGCAAGAGCTAATCTGTAAATCTCATCAAACGAATCGAGAATTTTTCATAGTGCTATAATTGAAGGCGCTGGAGAAAAATAGCACAAAAATAATTACTGATAATACATCTGTGACATCTAGTCGCCGTCTCATTACCATAATGGCTGTTGTCGTGGCTTCCAAAGCCCATTCAGAAATGAATCAGACTGCTGATGTTCCCACTTGAAGTAGGGCTCTGAAGCACCAAAAAGATAGATAAAGAACCGGCTCAAGGAAGGAAAGAGAATAACACACGTACACGAACGACACAACATCAGCAGGAAGGGAAGCGAGATGGAAAGGAGGAAGGAGCTTAAGATTGATGTAGAACAATGGCACAATGGATTCAAGAAGAAAAAAAAACAGAGAATTAAACCGCAGTGGACAGAAGTGAGTACTTCTAGATTTGTGCTATTTATTTCTCGATAACTCCCTCCAGGAATCTGTCTCTTTTCTTGAGCTCTAACTCAGCTGTCCTGCTAGTGTTCATCATCAAGTCGGAAGGACTGTCCTGCCATAGTACGAATGCTTGGATCAGCAGAAATGCAAAAGGAATACACAAAAAAGAAACTGATTCTCACTAATTTTCACAAAACACATAAGCACCGCCTTTAAAGTGAGTAAACGTTGTTAAAATGAGAATAGCTGTGTACTATTCATCTAACGTCATGCTTTGAGCTGGTCTGTTTTAAAGATAGTTCACCCAAAAATAAAAATACTGTCATCATTTACTTAACCTTGTGTCATTCCAGCTTATTGATCTACTGTATAACTTACTCAGTACAACATAAAAAGTGAATTCAGCATATTTTGGCATTCCTAAGTATCTTCAAGTGTTCTATTAAAGTAATACACTCATTCAAAGTCTCCCTGCACATTATATCAATGCTATCCTAAGTGTGTAAATATAGTATTGTTTAAAGAGTTTAAATATTCATTATATAATAACAGAGAATAGCAGATCAGTACTCATTCTGAAAACTGAATAAAGACTGAATAAAGATATATTTAATTCAATTCGTGTTTATTTATATAGCTCTTTTACAATGTAGATTGTGTCAAAGCAGCTTACATAGAAGTTCTAGTAAATTGAAACTGTCCAGTTTTCAGAGTTGAAGTTCAGTTTAGCTCAGTTCAGTGTGGTTTAAATTTCACTGATGAAAGTCCAAACACTGAAGAACAAATCCATCCATGTGCAGTTGAGCACAAGTCCCAAACCACACAAGCCAGTGGCGACAGTGACAAGGAACAAACTTAACCAATTGATGAAAGTGAAGAAAAAAAACCTAGAGAGAAACCAGGCTCAGTTGGGCACGACCATTTCTACTCTGGCCAAACTATTTGTGCAGAGTTGCAGTCTAGGCACTGGAGGCTGGAGAACACTGGACGTCCATCGTGGAGAAACTGCAGGTGTGAGCATGTGCATACAGTTTTTGTGCCTCCATTAATTCAGTTTATGTAATGATGTTGTGTTGTACTATTGTTTTATTTGTTAACAGGGTGCATTTTGCAGCAGTTAATGATTTAACTTGTTTGAATTATTAATTATGTTTAAATTAATTATTCAGAAACTTATAACAATTTACTCCTATATATGAAACCTAGCACAATGGCATATAATTTGTGCTGTTTTAAAGAGTCTGAAATAGATGTTGCTCATTCGGGATATAAAGTGCATACATCTCTTACCTTATAGATAAATCCGAAAAAAATATTTGCTGACTGTGTGTGGACTTAAAGACACAAAGCTATATTTTCAGCAATTTATTGCTCAGGTTTGCAGTTTTGCACACAAAATGAACAGTACAAGAGACTTAATGTGATTCAATACCCCAATAAACCTGCAGTAGTTCTTTTTTATTCTTTGCAGTGATATAATGAACATCCCTTGCTTTCCTTGAAATAAACCCAACAAAAATAAAAAGCAAATGGGAATCATTGTGGATGTATCTTTGACATCTTGATGAAAGGTGAGGTAATTAAAATTACACTATTATGATAAGTGATCAAAGTATATGACTACATAGATATAGCTGTGATAGAATATAACTGAATTAACCTCTTATCTTTGCATGACACATTGTCATTAGAGTACAGTATAGCTGACTCAGGATTAACTTCAACATTTGTTCATTTGAACAGAAAAGAGGCTTTCTGGAGTAGCATCCTTTGAAATTTATCTGCATAAAGATTCTGTGTCCTTCACATAAGAAAATATCTCTTCAGGTAAACTAAAATTAAATAAACTAAAACAAATTTTGTTGTTGTTGTTTTTCCATATGTCATATTATATTAACACACTGTAAATAAATAAGTGATAAAATCAGTTTCTTATTGTAGCAGTTTAAAGGGCCATGAAACTCCCCTGATTTGGTTCAAGTCTACCTCAGAATTGTTTCAAAAAATGCTCCGAGATGGGCGTGGAGCGCTGCGAGTAGAGGGAGGAGTGGGCGTGGTCGGCAGAGCAGGGAAAAAAGAGGGGAGCGAATAAAATGAGACACAAACCATGAAGAGACCCTTGATTTTATAGTTTACAAAGTTAAAATGCAAAAAAAAATAAACAGTAAGTAATTTAATGTCCTGCTACATATATTTTTCGTAATTTCATATACACATAACCACAATTTGTTATATTATCATAAAGATAATTGCGTTTACACTATAAATAAGGAGGACTTCTCTCCTCCTCAATCCCAGAGTCTGAATGCAGACACAGTGAATAGCAGTGCAGCAGGTCTCTAGCCCTGTCTATTCCAACCATTAACCCTGCCGGTAATCTGGAGGATTTTAAACATAGGCGAACACCGCAGCACGAATATAGGCGATGTGTCTGAATGGTAACAAACTCAACTGATAAAAGACAAAGTCCACCATTCTCTAATTCTTGTACAGGTCTCCTGACAAAAATGCTTGCTGCAAACCAACAGCTTTGCTGTATTGGCCTTGACAGAATCACGAGAAACAACAAACCCCGTGGATCATGAAAACAAACACATACAACACGTGCCATGCGCAGACGCGGTCTCACCCAGTCATTGGGTCTCACAGCTTGGCAGGTCTGTCTTGCCTTCAGAAAGCATGTGCTCTCATGAATAATTAAGAAGCAAGGTCTTCTCATAGGATAAGAAAACTCAGCTATGAATAATAAGAAGAAACCGATACGTCATCACTCCAATCGCAGATTCACGCTACGTCACCGATTTTGATTCCGCCCCCAAAATTTTTTTTAAACCCAGAAGATGAAATTAGCTGAGAAAAGCTCAAAAGTATCCAGTGTTACCCACAATTAAAGCTGACAGGTGCTAACATTGTCTTAACTGATGCTCACCACACACAAATCTTTTAAAATTTCAAAAAAGTACTCCAGGGTGTCTTGAACTTTTAAAGGAACACTCCATATTTTTTGCAAATAGGCTCATTCCACAAGTCCTTCTACAAGTCTACAAGTTAAAAAGTCCATTTTAAATCCATTAAGCCAATCTCTGAGTCTGGCTGGAGCACTTTTAGTCTAGCTTAGCATAAATCATTGAATCAGGTTAGACCATTAGCACCTGGCTCAAAAAGAATAATCAAGGAGCTTTGCTGCTGTACCATGGCTACAGAAGGCGCAATGATATTATGTAGCACGTTACCTACTGTAGCTGGGGACTATTTTCATGCACTGTGTAAAGTTGCTGGAAAAATTGTCTATGCCAAAAACTGGAATATTATAGAAATCTATTTTCAAAAACAATGTGCATTATTGGCCAAAGAAGAACTGGTCGCCCCAGTTGGTTTTTCCCAAGATGTCTTCTATTTTTCTGTCAGTTAGTTGGTTCCTTGCACTCTCACCTCTGTCATTACGTTTCCAGTAGTTCTATATAAAATTGCTGGAATGTTCCACAATCTGAAACATTGTTATGGCTTTTGTATCATTTTTTTTTTCTTTGATGTTAAGCTGCTTTAACACAATCTACAATATAAAAGCTCTATAAAAAATAAAAATGACTTAATTTAGTTTTTATGGTGTTAAAACATTCGCAGAAAACATTTTTTGCCATGTACAGTAGGACACTTCAAAGAATTTTTTTTTTTAGCACATCACCAGGTCAGTGTTTACACGTCTGGGAAATTAACAAACCAAAAGACTACTGGTGCGTAAAAAAGTAACATGGAAACATTAAAACAGGCAACACCTTAAAGGTTGCATAAAGTGCTTTGAAATGTGCATTTTTTTTCAATGTTTGACGTAATCTCAACTGAAAAGTGAAGAGCGGGTGGACGCAGATTAGTCCTCCCCTTTTGAAAAAGCAGCCAATAGCGTTTTGTTTTAAACACAGCTCTGCCAGAAGCATCTTGAAGGGGGCGGGGTATGTCAGATACTAGAAACCATTTGATTGGTCATGCTTTGATGAGAAACTAAAGTATGAGGTGATGTGAAAAAAACGTTGATCCATTTAGACGGTGACTATCTGCAAGCTTTACATGTGTATGTCGGTTTTACAGTATATCTCCTAAACGCAAATTTTGTCACTGTTTTGGAGCACACTAACGTATAAATATCCCTAAAACTAACAGACTGAAACTAACATCTAAATCTTTTTTATTTTAATTTCATGAGACCTTTAAAAAACATGATATGGCATAAAAAGAAAATATCAGGAGGCTATTTCATGTGAATAGTTTTGCGACATGCTTTTGTTTTGCCAAAAAGAGAATTAATGCATAATTATCCTATTAAAGGCTCACTTATGGCGTAGAGGCATAAAGAAGGTATGAGGACAAAGATTTTGCCCCATGTGCTCTGGGGCTTTTGGCACCCCGCACCTCCCCTATCAGCGTGCCTCCCTCTCAGTCCTTCTGTCACTCGCTCTCCATCCTCCTCTTCCTCTCTTTTTCCATCCCATCTCTCAGTTGTGCCCTCAGCAGCTCCTGCCCCTGCTCATGTCTCTCCCAACTTTACTATTCATCTCTTTAAAGGCGCCGCCTACCACAGATGGACAACCACGGTGACCAATTAAACAACACCTCAGGATGGCCGCAGCTACAGGCTTTACCATCTGATCAGTCTGCTGAGGTGCGTTTAATGTACCCATGTGTACGAAATGTTGCATTGTGAAAAAGGGTACGAATAAACGAGTTTCTGATTCATTACATGTGCCATGGTGTGTGACTAACAATTGTGCCCGTATGTGACAGCATTACGTGTGGGTGAGGAATTGCTCTCGTAAACCCCGTGTGGGGAGAACCGAGGCTTCGCTGAAGGATTAAGGCGACAAAGGCTACAAAGGCTGCGCGGCGCTAATGCGGCGGCTGGTTGTAAACCACAATGCAATGGTTTCATATCCTTCATGGCGAGCCAATAAAAAAATTCCCTGTGTTTAAACAACTAAAAATACCATAGAGAGCAAGCCAGTCTGAACATTAGAAGCACAAAAGAGTCTGCAGGAGAGGTCAAATCCATTTATTTGGTAGACTGAGCAACCACCATGGACTCACGGTGAGAAATCAGCCGTACAAAGGGCCAAGCTAATATCATAACTGGCCACGAAGGGTGAACAGAAACAGAAGGAAGGCTTCCAAACAGGGCAAGCCTTCAGCTGGACTGTGGGCGGGAAAAAAACTGACGCTGCTCCCTTAAAGGAACAGCTCTACCAAATTAAAGAAGATTCTGTCAATTTTTATGCAAACCTGTATGGCTTTACATAATTTTAAACATAATATTTTATGTTCCACAGAAGATATCCTATTTGGTAACACTTTATTTTGATGGTCCATTTGAGTATTAGCAGACTGTCTGCTTAATATCTGTTGATGCTGCTCCTTCAACAGACATTTAACTGACTATAAGAAACTTTGCAAGTACATGTCAACTTACACTAACCCTAACTCCAACCCCAACCTAAAAGTCTACTTATAATCTAATGAGAATTAGTTGGCATGTAGATGCAATGTAACTTAATTCAACAAATGTGTGACCCAACATTTCTGCAAAACATTTATTACATAAAGCTTTCTCGGTGAAATGTGAAGTGATTGAACTACAGTAAAACCATTTTCCCAAAACTGATGACTGTGAATCTTACTATTCTGAATAACATTAGTTGTCATATGTTCTTTGCAAATGATGCACTTTGCAAATGAAAAGCATGTTGAGTGGCACTAAAATGTTAATGCTCTATTGCATTTGAAAATATCCTATTACCTACACTAAACCCAATAACAAACCCAATCAATGATACTAATACAATACATTTCCTAATGCAAACATGGGATTTGAGCTTGCTTCTACAAGTCATTGAAAAGCTTTATTCCTGTTTCACATGACTTGCTGTAAAAAGTTTCAAACATTTTTTATCTGAAATTTTAAAACTACTATTAATGGGGGGGGGGGGGAGATGTGTTCTTGACATTTAAACTTTAAAAAGATAATAACACTGGAAGGATTTGTTTCTGATTGTTAAACTGCATTCTGAACATTTACTGGATTTGAAAACAACCCTTCATTTAACATTTTTAAGTATATTTGATACTTATTTGATTGACTTCCTATAATATATCTTCTTAACTACGCCAAAGCAAGAATATTAGTCTAGCTTCAATACTTATACTTTTCCAATTTTTTATTAATTGCCATTTTCACTATTTACCAGCCCACTCTGTATGTGCGATTCTGTAACAGGAGAGACACCAAGCAAGTTTACACAATCAAAAAAGCCATACACATTGAAATGCTTATGTGATCCAGATATCCAAACATATTAAAGCTTACAAATCCCCTTTTGCGGTCTTACCTGCATTTTGCAAGCAATTAAACAATAAATAAGACCTCACTAATCAATAATCTGCCAGTGTAATTGTAATGTGTTCTGTTCATTGCAAATGGAAATGCAGTGGACTGTATGTATACAGTATAGTAGGGCTGGGCGATAAAATCAATATAGATATTTATTGACCGAACACCATTGTCAATATCGATAATAAAAAAAGTTTGGTATGTATTTATTTCCAATGGAGGCGCACACATGGGAGCAACATGCACATGGTGTGCAAGCGGCTCACACGTAACATGCGCATTTTCCAGGTACACCTAGTTGAAAAAAAAAATCGGAACTTTTCCAAATGCCCCGAGCACTAAAACTAACCAATCTGCTTCACACTTTGTATGTAATATACACATTTCAGTAATAACGGCAGACTAATTTCCTCAGACAAACACAAAGCTTTGTGTATTGTAAATAAGACTGTAAATAAAAAAGGATGTCACCAGAGTGGCTTTTTGGTTTCTTTTCTTGTGCATCCCAGCCAATAGCACCCTATCTAAAAGACTTTTTAGCATAGGGGTAATGTAGTCATTCAACTTCATAATTTGCAATGTTGCAATATGTATTTGAATAATGATGGCTGATGCCTTAAAAGCTCAGATCTGATTATACCAATTTGTTTTGTTTACATAGTTTGAGGTTTACTGTATCATTATTATTGACACCTTACAGATGTTGATCTACCTTTAGCATTGCACACACTTTGCAACATGTTAGTTTAAGAGTCTCTTTAACACTTATGTTTATTTTATTTTACAGAGATAAGATATTTAGTATAAATATTTTAGTTTTTGACTATTAAAACTATTTGCCTTAGTAATGTTGGTAAATTAAAATAAAGTGGTAAAATAAAAAAAAATCCTAATATTCCTAAATGTATTGTTAAAAAATATTCTATAATTATTGATATCGAATGATATGTAACATGATATTGTGATCATTTTTTTTTTGCAATATCGCCCACCAGCCCTAGTATATAGTATGCATAGCTTGTCTTCTAGAATATGATGAACAAGGCGACCTCTACAGGATAAGGAACAAGGAGTTCAACAAGGAGTCCTCAACAACTTCAAAAGACACAAGGCTGAGTAAACAGTGACAGAACTTTCATTTTTGGGTGACCTATTCCTTTAATGCCCAGCCAGACTGCCGGATGGCGGGTGGCACTGAGGGCAGCAGCAGATCTGCATGGCAGGATTTGCAATTGAGCGGATGCCCAGGGGTCTGGCCGAGATGCAAGAAAAGGGGATGGGATGTAGAGGCACAAATCCAGGTGGACAGCAGATGCAACCAATGAACACCAGCTTCATCGTAACCATGAGGAGGGTGGGATGTACGAGTGGGGTGAATGAATTTTCCCTACAGAATAGCAGGCTGGGCAGATACGTCTGTGAGGAGGGCACAGGTGGCAGCATATGTGCACTGTCCTGGTCTACTGAATATGGCTGACATAAGCTTTAGGAGATTAGCAGAACACACAACCTCCATTAAATCAGTATAGCAGAGGGGAGCAGGAGGGAGAGATATATAATTACTCAAGGTCTGACACTTTCTAACATTGACTAGATTTAACCAAAAGTGCGCCATCGTGCTTTTTAGACATTAGCTTTATATAATGTATAGGTATACAGATGTCATGAATAAGGTGATGGCTTCAGAATTTTATAAATGGTGAAAATGTGATTCAAAAGTGATTGAAATTGGTTAATAGGTCAAGGTTTGTTTGTTTTTTTTTTGTTTGTTTTTTTTTTTAAGTTTTATAATATCTAGTTCAGTGTTTCTAAACCACACTCCTGGAAGACCACCAGCTCTGAACACTGCCAATGGCTGTTTCTCAATATACGTTCTTTAATGTTCTTGTGTCCTTGTGTTTTAATGTAACATCATCATCAACAGTCAAAGTTCGGTTATATATCGAGGATGCACCGATGCAGACTTGAGCACCGAACTTGCTAGAGAAGTCCCAGAAGTCATTGCGATGAGTTAAATGAGGTAGGAAGTGCAGCATTTTATATAGATTTATTATTAAAGTTCAGAGATATAACTTATTTATCTCAGACGTTTCCCTAAATGAACCAGTGAAAGTAAACATTAACATGAAAATCTTAATAAAGACATAAACACATTTTGTGCATCTTATACTTATATTGAAAAGGGAAAAAACAATAAATTGTTGTATGAATGCTGTAATGTTTAAATACAGGACGCGTTCTCTGTTCTCGTGGTCTCCAGAGTTCATTCTAACGAGATGACCTGGCAAGACCGGTCTTCACAAGAACACAAGTCCATTCTTTGCATTCTTGGAATTGAGAAACAGCCTATGTCTCCTCACCCAAACACACCTGATTCAGATAATCAGCTCATTAGCAGTGACTAGGGATGCAAAGATAAAAGATTTTGGTTGTAGGATTATAGTCTGAAGAATAATCTTGGTTTCATGGTTATCTCGATTATTATGCATTTATTAATTTCAAAACACTACTAGTTTAGAAAATCACAGGAAAACTTCTTATATTTTAAAGTGTTATTTATTGTTGCTCAGTAACCAAATAATACAGTACAAAATAATAATAAAAAACAAACAATAGTCCATTTCTCTTTGGACTTAAAAATTAGTGAAAAAAAGTTTTTGACATTTAAACATAAGTAATAATTTTACACTGAAAACAAATGTCAGAACAATAAATAAATAAATAAATCCAAATATTAAGTATTACAAACATTATTTGTCTAATGTAAATCTAAGCTACTAAGTATTTCCCTTTTAAAGGGAACAAATGTAGTCAAAGGCTGCTAAACTTCTGTCTGAAAGGCACTTTTGATCAACCACATTATAAAATTGTTTGATATTTTTATTATTATTATTTTTTCTCTTTGGAGTAGAAATGTGTACATTCCATGCAAAGTATGAAACTGAATGGTCAGTTCTTGTCACGTGACTCGCGGTGCACTTGCAGCATTCCTTCAACTAGGTGAGCCTGGAAAGCATGAGCATGTTGCACCATGTGCGTCACTCCCAATATGTGCGCAAGCCGCGTGCCTAAATTGGAAATAACTAACTTGAGCGCACAAAAGATGCAGTATGTGAACGACCCTTAGTTAATTGCCTCAGCCATAGTTAATCCAGTGTGTGTGCATATTAACCTCAGTGTACAAGCTCGGAACTTTAAACCAGTGCACAGTTGGCATAACTTTGTTAAGTTGCAGCAGTTTTGAGAATCCTTTACATTTAATTAACTGTGACAAATTAAAGCATGATTAATATTTATTTATTTATTTATTTGACATGGGCATCACAATTACACTGGACAACCAAATGCATTTGCAAGTGTTTTATCAAACTTGCTATTTCTCAACACCTGTCCACAGAAGGCTTCACAAAATTGACAAAATGGAAATATAAAAATATATTTACACAACATTATAATTCTTTACATAAAATTACTGAAGGGAAAAACAAAGGCAACATGATCCAACAAACTAATAGTAGTCTATTTGTGCAAACACTGCTGTTTAATAATGAAATCAGTTAATCATTGCATCCCTAGCAGTGACAGAAAGACCTGTAATGGGTGTGAGAGACAAAGGAGACACCCAAAACATGCAGTGTTGGTAGTCCTCCAGGAACGTGGTTGAGAAACACTGATCTAGTTGAAAAGCCAATTTCCTACTTTCAAACTTTATATTCCCAGAACAAGAAAATGAGTAATAACTCATAAGATTTACAGTCTGAAAGCTGAATAAATAAGTTTTTTTCATTGATGAATACTTTGATAGGATAGAACCATATTTATCTGAGGTACAACTGCTTGAAAATCTGTAATCCAATTATTCAAAAGATCTAAATATCGCCTTTAGAATTAAATTAAGTGCTTAGCAACGTATACTACTAATCAAGTTATATATATATATATATATATATATATATATATATATATATATATATATATATATATATATATATATATATATAAATATATATATATATATATATATATATATATATATATATATATATATATATATATATATATATATATATATATATATATATATATATTTACAGTAGAAGTATCTTCATGGAACACGATCTTTGCTTATTATCTTAATGATTTTGGTATAAAAAAAAAATCAATCATTTTGGCCCATACCCAGAAAATGTATTTTAGGGTGATGCCAAAATATACCAGTGCAACACAAGATCACATATATAATATGAACTAATGTCCTCTACTTTTATGATGTAGATACCTAAGCACTTTTAAAGGCCTATAAAAAGCAGGACATGAACTGATTTTTGTGTCTGTCTGCTGTCTGGTCACTGAAATTCGTGCAGAAATTGGAAAGCAATGCTGGCAGGAGTTAAGGATAAATCATGAGCGTGACATTGCTTTAATGAGCTGGATTTTAAAGACAACAGATTGTCAACTTTACCCTGTGCTGGCACTGCAACACGACCTGCAATGCATGAAAGTATAAAGAAAAATTTAAATACTTAAGCTCGAGTGGCTGAATAATCTTTATGGGTAGACGTTCAGTTAATTAATTCATTTAATTCCCCCTCACATTTTAATTAGATTCTTTCCAGCTGAATGTAAATTGTGCTGGTCTTGAATTGAGTGGGTTAAAATGTGGATCAGATCAAATGAACAACCAGAGGAAGATGAAAATCTCCGGACAGGTTTTAAAGATATGTATATAGTAGGGCACGGTCGATTTAGATTTCAAATGCAAACTCACCCAGCACTCAACCTCGAGAAAAAAAAAACGAGACAGGCTGGAGATTTTTAGTAAGTATGCATAAATGCTCAGTGTGATGCAAGCAGAGAGGACGCATCTGCACTGAGTAAATGATGCACTTATCTTCAGGGCTTTGAAGAACTGGCTGCCTGGGCTGCAGATAAAAGGAGGTTTAAGAGTGTGTTGTCCCGGTTATACAGTTAAATGAGGTACAGGCTGACTGCTAAGAGTGGGAATCAGTTATACCAAATTATATTGACATCTGGATTATAACTCAACCTGGAGATGTTTACGGTTAATCTGCAGTCATTCAAAATTGCAATAAATTGTCTTTATTTTATGTTTTTTTCATATCCATTAGACGTGAATCACTTATTGGTGGGAGTCTCAAAATGTATTATTTACAGAGCAGTTTATGATCAAATATGGTATATATGAATGTGCATCTTGGTGAAGTTTCTCGCCACTGTCGCCACTGGCTTGCTTGGTTTGGGACTTGTGGAGCTGCGCATCGATGCATTTGTTCTTCAGTGTTTGGACTTCCAGCAGTGAAAATTAAACGACAGTGAATTTACTAGATCTTATGTTAAGCTGCTTCGACAAAATCTACACTGTAAAAGCCCTATAGAAATAAAGATGAACTGGACTGAATCTTAAAGGTGTACTTCACCCAAAAATAACGATTCTGTTATTAATAACTCACTCAATGTCATTACAATACCCCGAGACCTTCGTTCATCTGCGAAATACAAATTAAGAATGAAAACCGAGAGCTCCCTCATCTTCCATAGACAGAAATAGTCTATACCAGGGGTTGGGAAACTTTTTTCAGCAAAGAGCCATTTCTGGGGATTTTTAGCAAATGCATATATATATATATATATGTATGTATGTATGTATGTGTGTGTGTATATATATATATATATATATATGTGTGTGTGTGTGTGTGTGTGTGTGTGTGTGTGTGTGTGTGTGTGTGAATATATATATATATATATATATATATATATATATATATATATATATATATATATATATATATATATATATATATATATATATATATATATATTTTTTTTTTTTTTTTTTTATATGGTGTTGGTAGCATAATCTGATAGGTAGTTTAAAATGCCAGGACACCGGACGATTTCCTTGAGAGCTGCTCCATAGCGCTACCATTCCCTTCCCTCGATATCTGGTGAGATATCCATGAGAGACTGCTATACGACGTTGGTTCACGGACGAACCTTTACCACTGTTGTCGTGTCGTATTCTGTTGTGGGCATCCTTGCCCTATTATATCTGGTGAGATCTATACACAGTTGTGACTCTTTTAATAAATCATCTTGTTTTTACTTGCATTTGGATCTCCTGTGTATACCTTTGTGACAACATCACTATTCACTTTGCTAACACCACTGACATTCATTTCACTTCACTATTATGTGCCAAGCGAAAATGGCTCACTCGGACTAAACTTCAAGATAAGCCACAGTTACATCTACCTTTTTCTGGCTGACTTGAGATCGTTTTGCTGCGGTGTCACAAAATATCCTGATCCAGGGTGCAGTTTCATCTCTTGATCAGGCTCATTATTCGATTTACTCATAGTTTTAAAAAAAATAAAACATTTATATGCTTGACTGCCTCTGGCATTTTGAAAATACAGATGTTATTTAGTATGCCACTGTGCCGTTATTTATTTGGCGATAGTTCACTGCGCGCTAAACAATAATCACCAACCAATGAGAGTGATTGTAAACGTAAGAAAGCTGATTGGTCAAAAGTGACTACCTTTATGTGTGTGCACGCGTACTTGATCCACACAGCCAGTGTTGCCAGATTGGGCGTTTTTGAATTTGACTGGGCGGTTGTTTTTGCATTTCGGCGGGTTTTGGATAGTTTTTGGGCTGGAGTCAGTCAGCAACATCTGGCAACGCTGCACACAGCTTTGCTAGCTGTTTTTCACTTTGACTCATTCACATTCTCACAGCACACACACATCCAGGTATTCACCACGCGCAAGTTAATGCCGGATCAATTAATATAAATACCGGAACGCAAAACACGAATATCTGACACTTCCCGGAGCAAGATCCGGCTCAGATTAAGCACTGCCGTGAACAGTTTATTTGCCGTACTTAGCATACACGACTTATTCGCCATTTGTGAAAGGTTTGCAGTTTATGCTGGAGCTCCTCACACGCCTTCTTTCGGCTTTCGCTCAGCTTGTACTTTGCCGCAAAAGCTCCATAGGATTTCAAAATGTCTCTTCACATTTGATTTTTTACAAGTGGAAATGCGTTTGGTGCAAGTCAGAGCAGCAGAGTTTTCAATAAAAGCAAATATTTCTGCCCACTCATTTTGAAACTTTCGATGTTTCTCAGAATCATCACCACTCATAAATGTTGTTTGAATTTACGTCACAAAAATCAGTTTCCTATTGAAAATACAATTACAATTCCCTTGTTGTTGTAATTTGATGCAGGAAAAAGAATAAAACTCGACGTTGCAAACAATGCGTGTGCGGCACTGTGAATAAACGTATGTTTCTATGGTAACCGCGCGCGCACACGCATTGTTTGCAACGTCGAGTTTTTATTCTTTTTCCTGCATCAAATTACAACAACAAGGGAATTGTAATTGTATTTTCAATAGGAAACTGATTTTTGTGACGATTTTTAAACTATAGAATATTATTGAAGGGAGACAGCTGGAGAGCCACATATTTTTGGTCAAATAGTCACATGTGGCTCGTGAGCCATAGGTTCCCGCCCATTGGTCTATACTATAGTCTTTACTATGGGCAATATGATGCTTGCACATTGTGCTGCTGACTCTAATGCCAATACAGTACATCATACTCCTCGTAGTAAACTCGCACCCCGATGAGCTGACAAGAAAATGAAGAAAAAAGTAAAAAGTTAAAGTTGTTTTTGAAGTTAAAAATAACCAAAGTGTTCTTGCTGTAGCATCCGCTGCATTAAACATATGCCAGAGTAATTTGAGGTTCATTCCGCTGTGGTGAGTCCTGATAAATCAGGAACTGAACCAAAAAAAGTGAGTAAAAGTGTTCTTGCTGCTTTGATTACAGTTAAACCACTGAAGTCACATGGAATGTTTTGACTGTGCTTTTGGTTCCTTTTCTGGACTTTGAATACATCATGTCCGTTACTTTCTATGGAAAATGAGACAGAGAGCTTCTGGATTTCATCTAAAATATGTTCATTTGTGTTCGAAGGAGGAAAGTATGTCTCATGTGACTGGAATGGCATGAGGGTGAGTAAATAATAACAGTATTTTACTGTTATTTTAAGTATTTGCTTTGTCGCTATCACTTGTAACCATATACTGTACAGTGACAAAAGTAAATATCAAAGTTGGCGTGATTCAAACTTCAAAGTCGTACACGCATTTGATGATGGAAGTTTTGACAAATCTGATTTATGATTTTATCCACAGAATCTCAATTGATCGATAGTAGCTTTTATACATCAGAGCCTATCGCTGCAGCAGATTACAAACTCTAAAGCCACTGACTGGATGACTAAATCTTTGAATGATGCACAGCTAAAATTTGTGTTTTTACAAAAAACAAAGTTTTACATAGCCAGACCTTCAGATGACGGCAGAAGGTCTGGACTCCATTACAGCCTTCATTGCCCAAGGACCGGCAATGAGTCCATCTGACAGGCAAATAAAGCAGCCAATTAGGGCTGCATAACATGTTGTTTCAGCATCGACACAGCACTGCAGTGGTTACCTTGCAGGATGTGCAATCTCAAATCAGTATCCTAGCTGACCGGGAAAGAGTGCTAAGAAAAGCATTAAAGCAATACTTCACCCAAAAATGAAACTTCTGTTATCATTTACTCATCCTTCACTTGTTCAAAACATTTGATTTTCTTTCTTTTGATTAACACAAAAGCAGATATTTTGAAAAAAATTTTCCATAGTGCATAGTTTTTTTGGGTCCCAGCAAAAAGCTTCTCAAAAACCTTCTTTTGTGTTCAGCTAAAGCAAGAAACTCATAAAAGTTTCATAAAAACCCACATAAAGGAGAGTAAATAATGAGGTAATTTTCATTTTTGAGTGAACTGTGCCTTTAAGCATAGTTTATTTTACATTTGCATCATTGTTCAATTACATTTATCTATTTATTTATCTTTATACATTTATGTAATTTATTTATGCAGATGTACTCCTCTACAAAGTCACTTCCAATCATTTCAAATTAACAAATTCTTTTAAAATGGAGCTACTCAAGCCATCTGGTGAAATAGTTTTTCATATTACAGAATATTTCAGAGAAAATCGCAATATTATGCAACCCACTTGCAGTTCATTTTGCTCTATATCATGTTTAGGGCCATGAAAATGTTACACCAATAGGCATGGGATGATAACCGTTTTCAAGGTATACCACGGTTTGGAAAAGTCAAGGTTTTATAACCGTCAAAATGTTCTGCTATACCGTTCCTAGGGTATCTACCTAACAGTATCTCCAGCAGAAAAGATACAAAGATGCCGTTTTAAATTGTAAAGAAATCTGTGTTTTTGAAACTAATGAAAACAGCAGAAGTCAATGATTCACTTGAATAATTTAGCCTGACATGTTTACTGCTCCAAAATATTTGAAATGTTTCTCAAAATAAAATATATTGTGTTCAAATGGGAAAAAAGCTTTAGTTTTTTACCTAGACATGTAAAAAGAATATATTTTAGACCACTAATCACAATACCGTGAAACTGTGATATTTTTATCTAAGGTTATCTTACCATCAGAATCTTATACCGGCCCATGCCTATACACCAATGTCCCAATAACAGGTCGATGTGCCATAATTAAATAATTCATTCAGCAACTTTGTCTTCAGTCATCAAGAGTTTATGCCCTGAGCTTAAAATACTTTGAAAATCCAGTGCACTAGTTTTCAGAGTTGTTACTCAACAGTTTTCTACTTCCGTTATGAGGGGTTGGGGACACAATGCCCCTTGCGCAAATGTTTTTTTCTGGGCAGAACATTAAACAAAATTTATTATAGGATGAAACACGTCTCAAAGAAATCCTGAAGAGTTCAATCAGATGACAACTTTGAAACTCACAAATTGTTTTCCATTTAGTGTAGCGCATGAATCAGATATTCAACAATCATCTGTTGCCATGACAACAGACACTGAGACTTCTGAAAACAGACTGGGACCGATCACACCGAACGTGCTTTTTGCATTGAGAGGCACCTTTTTTGAATGATTTACTAACGGCCACAAGCATTGTGCGTGTTGCTTATACGCCCTACGCGCCTTACGTTTTAACCACCTGCTGCACCTTGCGTTTTTGCACTTGCGCTCTCAGTTGAAAAAAAGTCAACTCGGAACGGAAAAAGGACGTTACATCAGTCGCGTCTGTTTCATTGTCCAATCAAATGAAAGCAGAAGCGGGGTTTCAGCTGAGGTGCCTGCAGTGTTTATGTTGTCAAGACGACTACGAAGACTTTTGAAGATTGAGGAGTGGTGGTTGCTGTTCTGACTTGTGGTGGTTGTTTTGAGTTATCCAGTGCTGTATGACTCACAAATCTTGAATATCACAATAATATTACATTTTAAAATTATATTAATACCAACAGCAACACTCGAGCATATTACGCAGCTGATGATTCAGTGATGATTCAGTTGTTGCCTAGCGACATAAAAAGCACTTCTTTTTTCTTGTAAACAAAAAAGGCAATGTGGTGCGTCTCGCATTTTTGGAACGTAAAAGCGTGTAATGTGAAGTGGACGCTGACAAAGCAGTGCAGATCCAAACGCAGGTTTATTAAACACAATGGTCACACAGGCAACAGTCAACACAGGGGCAAACGGGTATATACAGATAATCCAGAGAAGTAAACAAATAACAGGCGAGTGGTCAGAAAGCAGGCAGCAGACAAGAATAAACAGTAAAACAAACAAAACAAAGTGAGGGTCAAAACCGGCAAGGCAAGAAAAACGCATCGTAATGTTCCATTCAGTATAACAAAACTCAGACCAGAGGTGTGCATGTGTGCTGTGTATATAGTCCTGTAATCAGTTCATAACGATCCTCTGGCTGTGTGTGTGTACAATCAACGGAATCCGAAACAGGTGCATGTGATGGGTGCATGACTGGATCTGTAGTCCATATAATGACAAATTTGTAGTTCTATGCGATTTATAATGATTAGATAGCTGGTGATTGTGACACTTATATTGTGTGACAGTACAGACAACCACTTGTCCAGTATGATTACATTAACACAATTAAGAGCCCTAAAATGCACAGGTATAAGTTTGGTCCTTGACCTTGTCGATATAGCAAATAAACAAATGTGTGAGTACGCAACCATATTAGTATCTCAAATATAATTCTGACAACTGTATTCTGCTGCTGTCTAAATGTAAAGTATGACTGGGAATCAATATTGGCATGTAGATGTCTTCAGGAGAGGAATCTTATCAACCATGTGAAGTTTCAGGCAGATCGGACATTGTTTGATTGAGTTATAAGCCAAACTACCTTCTGCCAGCAGGTGGCGCTATGACTGTTACTCAATATTGGCATGTAGATGTCTTCAGGAGAGGACTTTTATCAACCATGTGAAGTTTCGGGCTGACCGGACATTGTGTGAATGAGTTATAAGTATTTCCTGGTCTCCGGCGAAGCGTTGATGTTTGTCAGTCCTCCACGGACACGCCCTTCGGTGAAAACTCTAGATCTTCACAATATATCATCGTTAGAGCTTTCAGATAACACTACCCAAATTTAAGGCTTATACGATAACATTTGTGGGAGGAGTTTGTTATGCTGTAAAACACATCACTTCCTGTTGCCAGCAGGTGGCGCTATAACTGTAACTGGATATTGGCATGTAAACGTGTTCAGGTCAGGACTCTTATCATACGTGTTAATTTTGAGGCAGATCGGATAATGCATGCCTGAGTTATAGCAGCTTCCTGTTTTGTGGCGAATCGCCAAAGTTTGCGAGGGCGCCACGGACACGCCCATCGACCAAAACTCTAGATCTTCGCAATTTCTTCGCCAAAGCATTTAGATAATAAAACTTAATTTTGGTATTGATCGGATGAAATCCCTAGCAGGAGTTCGTTCAAATACAACGCCTGGAAATGGCAAAAACGCCACTTTTTCGCCGCAGGAACTTAAAAATATCCGACTTCCTGTTGAGTTTGAGATATTGCTCCAAGAGACTTTTTCGTATGGTTTGGCATGTTTGAGGTGTGTGCCAATTTTCGTGTGTGTGCGTGATTCATAGCTCGGGGGCTAGTCCGTCACATGTGCATAGGTGGCGCTGTTGAGACATTTTGCCACGCCCACTTCCGAAACCTGTAACAAATGTAAATTTTCGCCATTTCTGAGGCGTGTGCAAAGTTTTGTGAGTTTTCGGGCATGTTTAGCCCCTCAAAATCGCGATTCATTCCACGAAAAAAGAAGAAGAAGAAAAAGAAAAAGAA
This sequence comes from Danio kyathit, assembly GCA_903798195.1. NCBI lineage: Eukaryota > Metazoa > Chordata > Actinopteri > Cypriniformes > Danionidae > Danio > Danio kyathit. The sequence goes on from LR812527.1 coordinate 25,234,629, forward strand.
GAAGAAGAAGAAGAAGAAGAAGAAGAAGAAGAAGAAGAAGAAGAAGAAGAAACGGAGCAATTCCAACAGGGCCTACGCACCGTTTCGGTGCTTGGTCCCCAATAAAGAGCTTGTTGATCTAACATAAATAAACCAATTTTTATTTACAGTAGTAAACATTTGAAGTGTATCAAAACCTTTCACCAAAGTTGTCCTAAAACTAGGGCTGGGCGATATTACAAAAAATGTTTGATATTGATAATTATTGAATATTTTTTAACAATGCATTTAGGAATATTAGGATTTTTTTTATTCAACCACTTTATTTTAATTTACCAACATTACTAAGGCAAATAGTTTGAATAGTCAAAAACTAAAATTTAAAACTAAAACTTACAGCCTTTTTCATTTACAATCTGCTCACTGCTGCTATACTGGACTCAGGCCTCATTTACACTAATGCGTTTTCGTTTTGAAACGGCGTTTTAGATCAAAACGATCCGCGTCCATACTAGCGTTTCATCTAGCGTTTCTAAACATATCTCCGTCCACACTACTCCACCAAAAATGTATATCACGTGACCATTCGCACACTCTGGGCATGCGCGTTCAAGTATAGACAGGAAGCATGCGTCTTGCTCGGCATTTGGTTGTTGTTAGTCAACAAACGCTTGTTGAACGATGAACGAGAGCGATTAGCGAGTGCTCGAACAATAGCTTGCCTCTTGCGAATATATGCAGCTGCTGTAGTAAAAAAGGCAGAGTTTAACTGCATAATTGCGCCTAAACCGACAATAGTGCAAACAACGCTCCCATTTCTGTGTCAATGTTGTTGTTTACAGTGAAGGCTGGTCTGCCGTCTTCCGGTAGCGTTATAGTCATGTGATAGGGGCTTGATGAATAAGGGAAGGATACGCAATGACCCAAAAGCTCCAATCAGGTAGCGAATCTCAGCAGCCACGCCTCCCGTTTTCAGATGTCTCCGTTTTCCCCCATCCACACTGAGACGGAGCAGCGTTTTTGAAACGCTCTGTTTTTGGGGTTCGAAAACTCCGGCGTAGTGTGGACGGATGGCATAACCGTAGCAAAACTTACGCATTAGTGTAAACGGGGCCTTATTTTCATGTGTGTTGTTATTCTGACCTGAAGTGACAAGCCTGAGCGCGTGCTTTGTGTTTGCCTGAGGTAATTAGTCTGCCGTTATTACTGAAATATGTATATTCCATGCAAAGTTTGAAGCAGATTGGTTGGTTCTAGCGCTCGGGGCATTCCGAAAAGTTCAAACATTTTTCAACTAGGTGTACCTAGAAGCGCCCCACAGCCACATTTAATAAAACTACAGGGAGTGCAGAATTATTAGGCAAATTAGTATTTTGACCACATCATCCTCTTTATGCATGTTGTCTTACTCCAAGCTGTATAGGCTCGAAAGCCTACTACCAATAATGTGGTCTAATGACATCAACACCCTATATCAAGTGTGCATAATTATTAGGCAACTTCCTTTCCTTTGGCAAAATGGGTCAAAAGAAGGACTTGGCAGGCTCAGAAAAGTAAAAAATTGTGAAATATCTTGCAGAGGGATGCAGCACTCTTAAAATTGCCAAGTCTCTAAAGCGTGATCATCGAACAATCAAGCGTTTTATTCAAAATGATCAACAGGGTCGCAAGAAGCGTCTGGAAAAACCAAACCGAAAACCAAGGTGCAAAATAACTGCCCATGAACTAAGAAAAGTCAAGCGTGCAGCTGCCAAGATGCCACTTGCCACCAGTTTTGCCATATTTCAGAGCTGTACCATCACTGCGTGCCCAAAAACACAAGGTGTGCAACACTCAGAAACATGGCCAAGGTAAGAAAGGCTGAAAAATGACCACCACTGAACAAGACACACAAGCTGAAACGTCAAGACTGGGCCAAGAAATATCTCAAGACTGATTTTTCTAAGGTTTTATGGACTGATGAAATGAGAGTGAGTCTTGATGGGCCCGTGGCTGGATCGGTAAAGGGCAGAGAGCTCCAGTCCAACTCAGACGCCAGCAAGGTGAAGGTGGAGTACTGGTTTGGGCTGGTATCATCAAAGATGAGCTTGTGGGGCCTTTTCGGGTTGAGGATGGAGTCAAGCTCAACTCCCAGTCCTACTGCCAGTTTCTGGAAGACACATTCAAGCAGTGGTACAGGAAAACACTGACAGAATCCATGGATGGCAGGCTTTTGAGTGTCCTTGCAAAGAAAGGTGGCTATATTGGTCACTGATTAGTTTTTGTTTTGTTTTTGAATGTCAGAAATGTATATTTGTGAATGTTGAGATGTTATATTGGTTTCACTGGTGAAAATAAATAATTGAAATGGCTATATATTTGTTTTTTGTTAAGTTGCCTAATAATTATGCACAGTAATAGTCACCTGCACACACAGATATCCTCCTAAAATAGCTAAAACTAAAAACAAACTAAAAACTACTTCCAAAAATATTCAGCTTTGATATTAATGAGTTTTTTGGGTTCATTGAGAACATGGTTGTTGTTCAATCATAAAATGAATCCTCAAAAATACAACTTGCCTAATAATTCTGCACTCCCTGTATAGCGCTTCATACCAAAACTACATACTGAACTTTTTTAATTATCAATACTGACAATGGTGTTCAGTCAATAAATACAGATATTGCTTTTATCGGCCAGCCATACCTTAAACTATTCAACAGCATCCAATCTTGTCTTAGGACAATTCTGAAAAACATTTTTGATCCACTTCAAACATACAAACATACACAAAAACCTAAATATATAAACACGCATGTACAGTAATAAAGTCATTTACAGTCCAACTCGTGCTTGAGTTCTTCACAAACTGAAAAGGGACAGAGAAAGCACTGTGGCTCTTTAACTCAAATTTAAACTAATTATGTCAGACGTTTTTAAGTAAATCAAAATTTTTCAATTCCAAATAATGGAATAGTGATTAACATTTTAATGAGCTGGGTGAAATGGTAATATCTTTTACAGACTCAAGGGAAAGTTGATTATTGATTCAGGGCTACAGTGCCGTTTTCCACGCACCAGCGCACCTCGACAGCCTCCTTTTTATGGCTTATGAAAGTGTGTATTTGCATGGCTCTGCATATGCATACACTCCCACACACACAAAGCAAAGGTGAACGAGCGGTTGTGTACAAGACAATAAGCTGGGGAACGCTTGCAACAAAAGCATGCGAATTTATAGCAGCATTAACATTTTTCAATGTCGCAAATAACCTGGCGAGCAAAGCGTCAAGGTCACCCCGATAGAAGATGTTACACTCATTCAAGAGACATGATTGTGGCACGACAGGTTTTAATGGGCTGCTTCAGACACTGGAAGTCAGAAACGCCCGAAATGATTTATCTGATTTATAGGTATCTTATTCATCTGTTCTTCAGCTTCGTTTATTGCTTCATAACTCTGCGCTGACCTGAAAGAGCAGAGCAGTCAGGAAGGTGAAGCGTCTGGGAATAATTATAAGCCTTGGTGAGCATCATAAAAGCATGCGCGCTGATGAGCAGACAGGGAAAAGACGTACTGATGGGCTGTATGCAAATAAGTTCACAGTGAGAAGAGAAGGGCACCTTGAATGCCTGGCTTACATACGCGAACAGGAACAAAACACAAATATCTTCATCCAGGGGCGTTCAATCTTTCACACGGAAATCTACGATCATGCAGAGTTAAATTCGAACCCTTGATTAGCTGGTTGAGTTGTGTTTGATTAGCCTTGGAAGTAAACTCTGCGGGAAGGTTGTCAATAGGACGCCTGAATGCGATGTACGGTAAACTGAACTCATATTCGTATGCATTTCTTCATTGCAGAAGATTTGTTGCATTCATTAGCCACTGCTGAGAAGAGAAGCCCTGGGGTTTAGTGGTTTTAAGCGAATCAAATCTAAAGCGACGAAGCAGTGCGACGCTTCACAGACGCTTCAGCCCATTTTCCCCAATGTAAAGATGAACCTGGCTGACATCCTCATAAAATCAGCCTAATAAGACACTCTCATTAGCAGAGAGCTTGTTATTGTTCGTGTTTTCAGGCATGCATTTGTTCCAAGTCATATTAATTCCATCACATGGCGGCTGGTTCGGCCATTATTCTGCAAACTGCTCCAGATTGATCAAGCAAATTCAACGGTCGTGGGAGGCTTACTGTACTCTCACTTTTCCTCCCTCGAGCTGTTAAACTTTCTTCTCTCCTTATGCATTTTTTCCTAATAGGTCTCTCAGCCACTTACCGCTCAGTCCACTTCAATCTACTGATAGCCTTCTGGCAGCTCCTTGCTGGTAACGGTGGAGATTGTTCAGAGCGAATTACGGCTCTAATATCTTTCAATTACTGCTAAAGCCAATCTGGCTGTGCCGGAGGAGGAATCTCAGTACATTTTATGCCATTATGTCTTTACTCCGGGAGCTCCCTCCGATGGTCGACAGGACTGTCAGGGAAATAGAAAGAAAGAAATCTTTCCTACAGTGCAAAACAGTGTAAATCGGAGGTGCCAAATGAAAGCATGTGAAAACCGGCAGGGACGTGATTGAAAAGTGTGAAGAACCACTCACACCTATGCACACACATCCATATTTTCAGCACAATAGTATTTTAGATCAAAACAACTGAAGTCTGGGATTTTGTTTGGAAGGGGGGATGGCCCTCCTACCAGACAGATATCACTTTAATAAGTGTTATGTAAAATCACACCTTTTTTCTGTCAGTATAAAAAGGCTGTCTGCCTGTCATTCAGTGTTAATGTACTGTACTGTGCATTGCAATGCGTTTGATAAGACGTTAAGCACCATAAAGGAATGGTTAATGCAAAATAATCATTTTTGTTTATTATTTATAAATACGAATTGATAATGATTCATCCTCATATCACTACAAACCACATGCTAATAAGGTTTCCCTGTGGAACATTGAAGATATTTTTAGTTGATAGAGTTAAATCTAGTGCTGGGCCGTTAACGGCGTTAACGTGCTGCGTTAACGCGAGACTCTTATCGCGCGATAAAAAAAATATCGCCGTTAATCTATTCTCAAAGTTGGGTTGGGAGCTGGGTCTATTCTACGCAAGCTATGATGACTTTCACCTTGATATATTACCGCGGATGTATACCTGACCGGTGAGCCGTCTGCTCTATTGAATCAAATCAGCAGGATGCCTGACTCTAACTGCAGTTTCACTTTTCATTTATTCCTTCGTGACAAACTGGGGTAATCTAGACGCAAATACGGAGTAAGGACAGGTGAGAGAGTTATGGAGTTTAATAACGCATGCCAAATGGTAAGAAAAAAAACTTCCGCATTTCGCGATGTGTGTGTGTGTGTGTGTTTGTGTATGTGTGTGTGCAGTCCTTTCTGACAGCCGCGTGTGGACCTTGTCGGAAAATATGGCGAAAGGTCCTAAAGACCGCGGTGTTTACTTCAATAATGCCACTAAAATCTGCATACTCCACGTCTTAATTCCATTTCTGTTTAGTTCAGTGCTGACTTTAGTCTGATAAAGCTCATCAGAATTCAATGTTTGGAGCTTATGTAGGCCTACAGTTCAACATTCATGTTTAACTGAATAAACAGTTAGTAAACACAAGTAAGTAAACACATCTTATTGAACATCATTTATTTTCATCACCAATTATCATAGTAGAACAGTTTCTCAAGCAGTTTGTGATGCATTTTGGAAACATTTTGGAGATGAGACAGTGGTCTAATGCGACACCCGGCTTGAGAAACCCGTTCTCAAAGACTTATTATTTGGGTAGCACACATATTCTGAATGCCTTCAGCAGAATTCAAATGAGCCATTTTAATCTAGATTAATCTAGATTAATTTTGAAATTAATCTAGATTAATCTAGATTAAAAAAATTAATCTATGCCCACCTCTAGTTAAATCCTATAGCATGCAATGACACTTTATAGTGATCATAGTGATGATTGTAAAAAAAAATAAATAAATACAAATTATATATATGCATACATATATACACTCACCGGCCACTTTATTAGGTACACCTGTCTAACTACTCGTTAACGCACATTTCTAATCAGCCAATCACATGTCAGCAACTCAATGCATTTAGGCATGTACACATGGTCAAAACGATCTGCTCCAGTTCAAACCGAGCATCAGAATGGGAAAGAAAGGTGATTTAAGTGACTTTGAACGTGGCATGCTTGTTGGTGCCAGACGAGCTGGTCTGAGTATTTCAGAAACTGCTGATCTACTTGGATTTTCACGCACAACTATCTCTAGGGTTTTACAGAGAATGGTTCGAAAAAGAGAAAATTTCAAGTGAGCGGCAGTTCTGTGGGCGCAAATGCCTTGTTGATGCCAGAGGTCAGAGGACAATGGCCAGACTGGTTTCAGCTGATAGAAAAGCAACAGTAATTCAAATACCCACTCGTTACAACCGAGGTGTGCAGAAGAGCCTCTATGAGTGCACAACATGTCCTTGAGGCAGATGGGCTACAACAGCAGAAGACTGCAGAAGCAGAAGAAAATCGTTGCCTGGTCTGAGTCTCGATTTCTGCTGTGACATTTGGATGGTAGGGTCAGAATTTGTATCAACGGTTCAGGCTGGTGGTGGTTTTGACATATGTCTGTGTACTGTGAATTATTATTATGTATATACAATACATAAACACACACATGCATGCATGCATATATTTGATAAAATGTTTATTTATATTTACATATGATATATATATATATATATATATATGTATATGATACAAATTATATATAAATGTAAATAACTATGCAAAAAAGTTATATAGTTTTGCTTTTATACATGTGTTTATGTATTACGAATACATAAATATTATACACACATATCTTATGTCAAAACAAACTTTTATCTTGGATGCACCTAATATTTGCCTAGCGCTAATTAATTTTCAAGGTTATTTCATGATTAATTAACAGTATTATTCAACAAGGAGGCGACACGGTGGCGCAGTGGTTAGCACGATTGCCTCACAGCAAGAAGGTCGCTGGTTCGAGCCTCGGCTGGGTCAGTTGCAAATTCTGTGAGGAGTTTGCATGTTCTCCCCGTGTTCGCGTGGGTTCCTCCGGGTGCTCCGGTTTTCCCCACAAGTCCAAAGACATGTGCTATAGGTGAATTGGGTATGCTAAAATTGACCGTAGTGTATGTGTGTGAATGAGTGTGTATGAATGTTTCCCAGTGATGAGTTGCAACTGGAAGGGCCTCCGCTGCGTTAAACATATGCTGGATAAGTTGGCGGTTCATTCCGCTGTGGCGACCCCAGATTAATAAAGGGACTAAGCTGAAAAGGAAATGAATGAATGAATTCAACAAGGATGCACTAATTGATCAAAAGACCATAAAGACATTTATCTTCAAAATCCTGACATGGGCTAAAACCTAAAATAACCAACAAAATCTCACAGCAATTCGTAACTTTTTGATTTAGTGGCTAATTCGTATGAATTTGTACAATCTCATTCGTACATATTAGTACGATTTGCTTATCTCCCAATGACGGTTGAGATTAAGGGTGGGGTTAGGTACCAAGCCTCCTTTTAAAATCCTACATTTTCGTACCACTGAACTCGTACAAATTTCTACGAGTTAGCCACTAAACTGACAAAACGTAAAATAGTAGCGTTTCCTAGTGAGATCGGGCTGAAAATAACAGCATACATGTTTTAGACTAAATTAAATACAGACTTTAAAATTCAAGCAAACAAACACAAACATCAACAAGAACCAAAGCAAGCGATTTAATAAGAACCAAGAAATCTGCAGGCGACAAAGCAGAGGCATGTAGATGCTGTATGTCAGACACTGACCAGCACCTCTGACGGACTGATAACAAGCTGATAACGGCAGGAAAATAACCTCCAACACTCCTCCACTCACTCCCAGACTGCTTTTTTTCTCATCTCCCTTTAACAGCCTTCCACTTCAGTCCTCCTCTGTTGTCATCTAGAAAGACTCTTGCTTGCCCTCATTCCTCCTCTGGTCTTCACAACGTCTGCTCCTTTTTTTATTATTCTCATACATCTCTTGTCTGGCTGGTTTAAGGGCCTTGTCCTGACTTCCAGAGAGCCTGTACAGGAGTCTGCTGATATAAAGACTGTCTTCCCTAAGACAGGAAGTGCAGCTCTAGTTCCTCGACTTCAGTCTGGCCATATGAACTAAACTCACGGCACAGGAACAGAAATATCAGTGCAAAGCAGAAGTGGCACACACACGGTGAAAAAAAAATAAAGAGATCGAGAAAAAATGTTCTCACTCTGACACTCCTCACCCCGTTCCTCACACAAGAAAAGACCAAATGTCTTCCTAACTATGGCAGGCACGACAATTTAGCTCTTCGCAAGCACTCAAATCAATTTCCCTCATAGAGGTGAATGTACCGGAGTCGCAGAATAATAGGAAAGGACATTTTAGTTGGCTAAAAAGAGCTTTAAAGAAAGATCAAATATAAAGGAGACACAGATTGCCTTCTTCTATGCTGATTCTCTAGAAGAGAGGAGAGGAACAGCCTATCTCCAGCTCTTAGCTCTCCCGCTGATCTCAGCAGAAGTGCATTTAAAACACGCTTCCATTACGCTACATTACCCTCGCTACAGGACTCCAGGCGAACTCTTCACCCCTTCCAGCACCGTGTACCTCTTCATGAGGAGGAATACAGCTGACTCTGTGATATCATTTCATACTTAGACATACACAGCATGTTTCAATGCCTTATTGGCTAACCAACATTTTAAAGGCTTTGGTTTTCACAAACTGCAAGTACACTGAAGTACTATTCAAAAGCTGTTTTCAAGAAATTAATACTTTCATTCAGAAAGGATGCAGTAAATTCATCAAAAGTGGCAGGCTTTTACTGCTAAATGATAAACAACTTGCAATACTGTACATCTTTAAAACTTCTCAAATTTGTCAAACAATGCTGAAAAAGCATGCTTTACACAGGTATACAGTCACAGGCCTCAAAGACATATCAAAATGATTAATTATAATAAATATTATATAATAATATATAAACTCAACATTGCATATCCATTGCGAATAATCACATGATAATGATGCTAAAACAATATATTGTGCCGCCCTATGTATATATTAAGTAGGGCGGCTCAATATACTGTATTGTTTCAGCATCATTATTGCAATGTGATCATTCACGATGAATTTACAATGTTGAGTTTATATATATATATCATGATTGATCATTTTCATGTGTTTTTGAGGCCTGTGACGGTATAATGATTTTAAAAGCATTAAGAAAATAAGAATATTAAGAAATTGCACCATTTGTAACATTAAAAATGATTCATTTGATTGAATTATTTTTAATATGCATAAAATTATGTGAGGTACTTATTTTGAACAAATAATTACTTTGTAACTAAAACTAAACAAAAAAAAAAGATGTTCTATATAGTTTGAATATGTGTGGAATAATCTGGACTGCATTTGCCATGTTGTCGTCCAGATATGTTTTGGATTTTAACATTATTACATTATCACATACTGGTTTTCACCCACTTTATAATGGTGAAGCAAACTGTTGTAAAGTTTTTTACGTTTAGAAAACCAAACGATATACATCAAAAGTACAAGAAATTTAACATATTGGCCCCTAAAACATACTGGGATAATACAAAGCTTGAATAAAAATGATAAAACTATTTAGAACATGAAAAGTGATAGCAAGTGTGGCAGCAGAAACATCTGAATGGAATTTTTCTTCATATTCAAATTAGAATTGGGCTCGATTTAACAATATAACAGGTATGCCTCCTGACAGCATTATGCACTGTGAGAATCTTCAGGATGCCGCTGAGGTAAACATGGACTTCACTGTATCAAACATTACTCACACACTGTGCCAAATTCTCATAAAAACTCATTTCCTTCCCTGCAGGTTCATGACTTAATCCTCAACATCTTTTAAATGAGTCTAATCAAGAATACATTTCTAGAAGGTAAAGCATCTTAATATTCAAAATGTGTTCACACTGCTCTCTGGTAAATAAACATATTTGCACAGGGATAGTTCACACAAAAATTTAACTTCTGTCATCATTTACTCACCCACTAAACTAATCTAAAAAGATGTTGAGTTTCTAGGTTCTGTTGAACACAAAATGTTCTGAATAATGTTATTAACCATTGACCAACTCTAAAAGTCTATAGCCATGTTTCCATCCTCCTAGTTTTATGCACATTTTAGAATATCTCATAGAAAATGCTTAATGGAAATCCCAAGATGTGCATACATATCGAAGAAAAAAACATATGCACAAAAGTAGGACAAACTTTTTTATCCAATAAGAAAAAATATGCATAATCTATGATGGAAACACATTTACCAAGCAAATTCCAGGATGTGCATCAAAACAAATCATCTGCGTGTTTTTTTTTTTGTGATTCTTTTTTTTTTTTTTTTTTTTTATGGAACATTTTGGTTTTGAACAAAGCCCGAGATCCATCCAACAAAAAATTAAAAATTAAAAAATAAAATTAAAAATAAAATAGAATAAAAAAAAGAGTAATACTGTAATAATAGGTACAAAATCAGGATTGAAACATATCTGACACAGTCTCTCTCATATTTAACCAAAACTGTACAGTTTTTTTACTGGTCCCATTTATTTTGGCTGTGGTGTATTCCAAACTAATAATGTCCAGTAGATAGAGCCTCCAGGATAGATCAGTTGGAGCAGATGGATCCAGCCATAGTTTCAGGATTGTTTTTTTTTTGCAGCAGTCAGAACAACTGACAGAATCTTTCTTTGGTTGATGGATAAGGAAAGTGATGAATCGTCCAGCATGAGAAAAAGCAATGGGTCGCATTGGATCTGAGTTTCCATTAGTTCTGATAGTAGGTCTCGTACCTTGGTCCAGTATTTTGCAATTTGGGGACATTCCCAGAACATATGAAAATAAGTACCTTGTGTAGAGTTGTTACATAGGTGACAAAAAGGGTCTGATTTTCTTTTCATTTTAAATAATAAGTGGCATAAGCCTTAAAAATTAATTTATAATGAATCATTTGGTGAGCTGGGTTTTTTGAAGTTACAAAACAGTTCTCCCAGACAGTCTCCCAATCAATTATTGTATTGAGTTCTCTCTCCCAGAAGCCCTCAATTGATATATTTGAACATTGTCGTACTATAAGTGATGTATAAATTATATTTACAATACCTCTAGAGTCCAAACTAGAATCTATCCATTCTATCATAGGATGAGGGGACATTTTGAACGACCAAGGTACTCCATATGCTTTCAGCGCAGACCTCAATTTTAAATATAAGAAAAAGGAGAATCCTGGGAGAGAGAATTCTTCTTTCAAAATCTGAAACGATTTAAGTCCATCATCATTGTATAGGTCTTTTAAACACAGAAATACCTTTTTCTGCCCAGCATTTGTATATAAATGGTTTGTTACCAGTACATATATTATTGTTATACCAGATAGGGGTGGAGTCACAATAACAATCAGATGCTCCCATAATCTTTTCTGCTGCTTTCCAGGTTTTAATAGAGTGACCTATAATTGGACCAAATTTTTCATGCAATTTTTTGGACGTTTTAGTAAAGGGTAGATCCTGTAGACGAAGTGGATGAATAATATTTGCTTCTAAGGCCCGCCATGGAACAGGGGAGTCAACTTCCAACCAAGTCCTCAATGGTTTCATTTGGTATGCTAAATAATATGATGAAAAATCCGGCAAGGATAAGCCACCATGAGGTTTTAGCCTATGCATATATTTAAGTCAAATTCTAGGCCGTTATCATCTGCGTGTTTTAACAGATCATGTAATAACAACAATTAGTGCCATGAGAGGGCATTATTGGACAAATAGTGGACTGACCACACTGTAAAACATCTAAAATGTTGTTTTGGTCATTGTAAAATCCCTCAGCCAAAGTCTGTCATTAAAGTGGTTTGGTCGCTTCAAGCTTCTTCTCACTTTCTGGCTTTTTTGACTTTTTTCAAGTTTTGACCTTTCCTGATCCCACCCCCCTCTCTCTACAACTTTAATTTCAGTCAATATATCTACTGTCCTATCATAATAAAGGTAAAAATGCTAAGAAAAGGAGATCAACATTATTACCTCCCAGAACAGTCTTGAGCGGCTGGTCTCTCACCTCCAAAAGCACGTTTATTGCATTTCATCTTCACAAATTTATTTCATAAAAAAGTCCCACAGTGGCTTTTCCTACCGCAGAAATTCCACTTTTCTTTTTGATGATTGGTGCCAGATTATCGGCAACTTTGTTCTGTTTGACTCATTGGGTAGAAATGGTGCTTTATTTTCAAATATTTTATGAGCAATTCCATGCAAATGTCAACTTTACCATGAAAAAAAATAAGCTTTCACAAAAATAGCAAAATCGTTTTTACATTTTTTTTCTGTATAAGCAAGTATTTTACAGTACTGTAAAAATACTCACAAGTGTCTCTGTCAATGCATTTAAACTATTATATTTGATTTACCAAATTCACACAAGTGCCAATTTCACATCTGTCACATCTATAACAAAGCTTTTTCCTCATAAATGTAAAATAAAATAAAATCAATCCTTTTTGTTCTATAGAGAGCCAACTCTTATCCTTCTGATTAGCATTATTTCTTTTATGTTGTGCAGTTTAATTCACATAATTACAACAAAGTAATTTTGTATACTGTAAACTCACAGACTTTTTTCATCCATAACGCATGTTTATTTTCCTCATTTAAAATATTTAAAAAAATGTTTGGTTGGTGTTTTTCTGACTCTATGTTAAGTTGTTTTGAAAAATATAAATGTTATAAAATATAGATGTTTCAATATAATCTTAATATATACTTTCTCTGTGGATTTATGTTTTTAAGTTTTTACTGCAAATTTCACTTTTATTTTATTAATTAATATATTTTATTTATTTATTTATTTTGACATGGTCATCACAATTACACTGGACAACCGAATGCATTTGTTTAAGTGTTTTAGCAGACTTGCTAATCCTCAACACCTGTCTACAGAAGGCTTGACATAAAATGAAAATAAAACATCCATAATGCTGGAATAGCTCTTATGCAATATTCCAGTTTTGCCCCAACTCTAATGATATCATTAAATACTCTGGATGAAAGCAAGAATGTTTATTCTTCACAATGTCTTCTTTTGTGTTCAACAGTAGAAAGTTTGGAACCAGTTAAGTGTGAGTAAATATTGAGTATAATTAAATATTTGGCTGTATTATCACTTTCATTTTTAGCATTCCACAGTGCCAAAACAAATCTGAAAATTGGTCAATTCTGCATCCATAGGGACAACATTGGCTTTTTATCAGCTCTGAAATTTACACACTTCAGCTTTACACCCTAGCAGGTCGACACTTTTGAACTTCATTAAACTGAAGAACTTCTCAAGACTGTGTGATGGCTTCACTCGGAGGTTCCGGCTCTCGTCCAGCCTTCTCTGACCAGACCGAGCTGCTCTTCACACTCTAATGAGGTATCGAGCCAAACACCAGCCCGCAACCTCTGACTCACGCTAGCACACTTCTTAAAGCAGGAGCTCGACTCCTAAATTACTAACGCCCCTCTGGACTCCCCTCGCCGCCAGCATACGCTCGCTGACAGCTTTGAAGAAGGACTCGTATCGCAGCTCTTTAGGACTCCGGCTTGTTCATGTGTTTTGCCATGATTAAGAGAGAGGAGGTCTCTCATCGGCCGCTCAAACGAGCACATGTTGGCATTCAGTGGCGCCGCTAGTCTGGTTCAGAGTTTAATATCACTCTCTGTGTAATACAGGGTAGCGAGCATGTGATTATTGAAGGTTGAGGGCTCCCAGTTATGCGTGCTATAAAGTGCAGGCTGTCGGGTTTTTTTCAGTGTTTGTTGCGAGGGCTGGTGCGTAGGTTGTAAAGCTGGGCTCCAGATCTTCTCCCACTCTGCTGGATCAATGGTGGGAGAGTCTGGGAAAGTGATGCTTCAAAACCTCCTCTGTGATGCTGGTATTGCGCATGCTGACGACACGTATTGCAACCAGCGTTGGGGAATTTTGTGAGCAATAATATGTTATTATTATTCCTGATAAAACATATGATGTTATAACCACTACTGTATAAGTGTAGTTATATTTCTTCATACTAGGCCAACACAGAGAAGATTGAACAAATAATAGTTTGGGGGGCAGATACAATATTTAAGCCTAAAATGGAGCAGGTAGTGGGGGATTATGGAGTTTTATGGAAATGCTGTATTAACGTCAAGATTTAAAGAAAAATCTTTCTGTAATAAAATTTTATCTGAAACCAATAGTTAAATGAAATGCTCACATTGTGAAACGCACAAAAAACACACGATGATGGAATATAAAGTCACAAGTAGTAAAAAAGAGATATCTGTTATTCGTTCATGTCAGCTTGAAAAGAAAAAGTTATTATTGCTAACAAAATGTATTAACCCTTGTGCACTGTTCAATTTTACTACCTTTTGTTATGTCCATGATGAAAACATCCATTAAATTGCTTCAGATAAATATTATTTTCTTTTTTTTTTTTGCATAAAGTTGTTAATCAACCTCAGCTCTGATCAAAACTACTAAATGTTTTAAAAAATTACAGGATTTTAACTCTTTAACTGCTAAATTCATAAATGATGTCACTGATTTGGTGAAAAATGACGTATTTTCACTATAAAAAGTAGTTGTTGACTGGATTTTTTTTTCTTTTTTAAAAAAGTCTTGGACATGTGAAAGAACCTTGCCTTTGATGCCTTGTTTTGATTGATTTTCATTTTTTCTCCCTAATTTACTGTTTGACCTCCATTTGACTTTGGATTGACTTCAATTATAACCACATTTTTTCCTTGTTTTCCCTGTTGGGAAAGGGTAAAATTTGTCATTTTATTTGTTTATCATCATTTGGCACCATTAGCCCTTTAGATAGGCCCGTGCTTAAAAAAGCTTGGTTTTCAGATTTTATATAAAGTTATGTGGAGTATAACTGCAAATTAAAGTGTGTGTATTTGTGTCTGTGAGTGTGTGAGAGTGTGAGTGTGATCTTTACGCACTTACCTTGATGCGCCTGAGAAAATCAAAATATGCACATCAGCTCTCAGAACTACATGGAGTAAACAAAAACAAAGACTGTATTTATGCACTGGCATCAAAGGCAATGTTGTTACTGATCGTTCACATGTCAAAGACTGTGATAAAAGGTAAAAAAATCCTTTTTGTGTGTGTCTTCACCAAATCAGTGACATCATTTATTACTTTGACAATTAAAATCCTGTAATTTTCTAAACAATTTAGTAGTTTTGATCAGGACTGAGGTTGATTAACAGATATATGCAAAAAAGAAAAAAATATACATTAATCTGATGCATTTTAATTTAGTGGATGTTTTCATCCATAACAAAAGGGTAGTAAATTTGCTCAGAGTGTGTCATTGAGTTTTATAAAAATTTCAAAGCATTTTCCCAAATTACTGTATGTGTCAAAATAAGATTTGTCACCAAAAATCATTCTGCTAGCTGAAACACAGAAAAGGTTATGGCCAGATTAAGACTCAAAATCACCCCAGAGTGGATGAAAACATCCCCAACAGCACATAAGGGTTAATACTGTATCAACATCTAACATTATCTAATCATACCAGTGTTACCGGTGCAAAAAAGGCACATTAAAATGAAAAGTGTTTTATTCATTCATTTTCTTTGGAAACAATGATACTTTTTTCTTTTTGAAATTTCTTTAATCTAAAAAGCTCATAAAAGTATTACATTTGAACTATCCTACTGACCTCAAATTTGTGAATGCTACTGCATAATTGAAAAGAAAGAGAAAATGTGGTATTATGATGTAAACTCAACGCTCTGAAAAAGTTTTCAGAAAAATTATTTCTAAACCACAACCACTAACAAAGCCAAACTAATGATGCAGCAGCAGTACCTTGTTGAAATGCTAACATTGCGAAACACAAAAACAACAACAACAACAACAACAAAAACATACAATGATGAAATACAAAGTCACAAGCAGTAAGAAAAAGAGATATACATTGCTTGTTCAAGTCAGCTCGGAAAAGATAAAGTCATATTTTCATTAATGCCAACAAAAATGACTTAATACTGTATCAACTACTAACCTTATCTAATCATTCTAGTGTAACCGGTCCAAAAAAAAAGCACATTAAAATGAAATCTGGTTTATTCATTGATTATTTATTCATTAATTTTTCCCTTTTATCTGAAGAAAAGGTGATAGTTTCTTTCCTTTTGAAATTTCTTTAATCTAAAAAGCTGTATGCTTCAATTTTATACATCCTTGCCACAAAAAAAGTATTACATTTGAACTATCTAGCTGAACTCAAATTTGTGAATGCTACTGCATAACTGAAAAGACAGAGAAAAGCTGGTATTATGATGTAAACTCAACGCTTTGAAAAATTCCTGATCCACTACCATCAACAAGCCAAACTAATGACGCAGCAGCAGTACCTTGTTGAAAACACACACTGTTCAGGGTCACCAAAACACTGATTACAGTGAAAGTGCTAGTGTATGCTTCGACCAGAATGAGGGCTCAAAACACGCCAAATATGGACATACAGATAAACACAGACAGAAGCACATAGATTAGCCTGTCCTTGTAGAACATCACTCACAATTTCCCACACTAATGATGATGTTACTTTCATCACTCCAGGCACAAACCTGCGGCATGAAATGAGTGTGTTTTATAGATCATGTTGCAGCAGGTCCAGGTGTAGTCTGGCATACTGTTTTAGTCTAGTATAAAGTTTCTTGATGATACACAATGACACACCTCTGACGATCAGCAACTCACATTTTGACTCAATACTGACTCTATTCTCTCCTCTTCTTATGTTTCAGGCTGTATGAGGTAGTCTGGTGCCAGGGGCCTAAATCACGTCAGGTTAGGGAGGATAAGACCTTGGTTTGTCCCTGAAATTGCTCACGTAGCACTTCTGAACAACAACAGCATGTGAAAGAGTAACAAAACTGACCCTTCAATCCGTGACCTTACTGCAAAATGCTACTGAGCAATTCTAGTAACTGACCTTATTGTATTCAAATGAAATGCTCCTCTGTGTTAGGCAAGGATTAGGATTTAGGAGTTTGGATCATTTAAGAAATATAAAAATGATTTGGTAAGAAATTTGGTAATAAGATGTGTTATAATAAGTGGATGCATAAAATGTCTAAATGTTTTGAACTAGTCCACTTTCAGAGGTAGTAAAAAAAAAACACATTGCAATCAGATTGCTTTATTAATACGCTGTAAAACCCAATGAATTAAGCTAACTCAAACCATTTGAGGAAACCGATTGCAACAAAGCATCTAACTTCAAAAACTAATCCTAATAAGTACTGTGAACTTAATCCATTTGAGTAAACGAAGCAACTTGAGCACAGTAAAACCCAATAAATGAAGAGAACTCAAACCAACTGAGTACTTTCAAACCCAATAAGTTAAGGCAACTCAAACCGTTTAAGGAAACCGATTGCTACAAACTATTTGAGTTTAAAAAAAATACTAAGCTATATGAGTACTGTAAATTGAATCCATCTAAGTTGAAGTAATGAGGTATTTAATTAACTCATTACTTTCAACACTGAGTTCAAAACTCTTCTCAAATGAGTAGAATTAACTGTCAGTAAATTTTGAGTTAACTACACATTTCATTTGATAAAGTTGACTGCTGGGTTTTAAAGTGTATAAACTCACAAACCCACTCAAATTAATTCATACCTAAATCTAACTTGTATAAATAATTTTTTTAAAGAAAATATTGACCTGAGATAGACCATCCATAAAATTAGTCCACAGTTGACGGCATTAGTATTCAAGTAGTGGATTCACTCAAGTGGGACCTTAAGTTTTGGAATCCTAACCCTAAGCGATGAAGACCTCTAATGTCAATGTGTCAAAATGTGTTCAAACTACAACAAAAGAGAACATTTGAACGTTAATACCTTGTGGATACTAGTGAACACTTTTTCTCCAGGATAGCATTTGATTTTAATTCATTCAAAAGTTGTAAATGTTTGAAGATAATAGTTCCATGCTAAATGAGTGGATCTGAGCCATATCTGAAATTGCTACCTATTACCCTTTAAATAGTTGTAAACAGCAACATTTGACCACAAGATTGTATCCACTAGGGCTGTGCGATTTGGGAAAAATATCTAATTGCGATTATTTTGACACATATTGCATATATTTTGATTTGATTTGAGATTTAATTTTGTAGTTAAGCTTCAGCTCAATAATCTGTATCGTAGCTTCTTACTGCTAAAATGCAATGAGTGTTAGCTAAAAAAAGAAACTGAAAAATTAAAAAAATGTAATAAAAAAATTTGTTATTAAATATTCAGAAATAAAACATGCATTTTTCTCTAGAGCAAACAGTAAACATAGAGCGACCTTCCCTTTCTGTAAACAAGTTTAACTCAAATTAGGCAGATAGTGTAGCTTAATATACAAACAAAAAAATTATAATTATAAAAATACAGAACACTTAGCAAATTAAATGGCTGAAACAACTCTGAAAATGTACTTTGTTGTTGTTTGCTACTAGATTAAGTGTCACTGGTAATACTTTCGGTTGACTTTTTAGCAAGTCACGCCTGTGATGCTTTTTTAGGTGCTGGTTGTTGTATTTCCTCATGCTGTGTTAACAATTCTACGACAGCTCTTACAAATGACCTGTTTTTGTTCGGTGTCTGTGACTTTGAAACTAAAATATTCCCATATTACAGATGTCCTGTTTTTCTTTGATATGAATTCGTCTATTAATGCCTCTAAAGCATCATAATTCCACTTGTCCGTGCTTTCCTGTTTGTTTGTGTCTTTGTCTTTTATTGTGGGCCTTCCACATAGTTCGGCTGCACAATTCTGATTCTGGCTAGTAAGACTCTCACACACAGACAGCAGTCACGTATTTGCTCTGGGCAGGGGAAATTAAATAATATATATTTCGTATTGCAGCCTCTTGCGATTAGCTAAATGCAATGTTTGAAATTGCGATTGCGATTCAATTTCGATTATTTGCAAAACCCTAGTTTCCATAGTGGATTTCTATTGGTGTAATTTCTAAATTATTTATTATTTGATTGTTTGATTAATGTTTGTATACAGAAATCAAAACACTTGGTTTCATTCCTAAATAACAGTTCCTAAACAATTTATTTGGTCCCACTTTATATTAAGTGTCGCTTATACCTGTGAACTTACATGGTAATTAGATGTGTAAGTAGTATGTAACTACAGTGTATGTGCACACTGGTACAGAGTATTTACTTGTGTATACTGGTGTAACTACACTCATGTAACAACCAACTGAATAGTATGTGTAAGTACAAATGTGTAACAGGACATTGGTAACAACACTAGGAAAGTACACATCTGTAACAAGAATTATGTAAGTGCATTGTGTAACAACAATATGTACTTGCAGATGTTTTCCCACTTCCACACCTGTTTGCAGATCATGTACTTGTGAACACTGTATGGTAGAACTAATGCTGCATTAGAAGGTTTCACCTTGTGATACAAGTGTACTTGCATGGTAAATCCACAGGATCCACTCAATATAAAGTGTAAAATGGTCACAAATTACTGTTCATACATTCATTCATTTTCTTTTCGGCTTAGATGGGTTGCAGCTGGAAGGGCATTCACTGTGTAAAACATATGCTGGATAAGTTGGCGGTTCATTCCGCTGTGGCGACCCCAGATTAATAAAGGGACTAGCCCGAAACGAAAATGAATTTTATTTTAAACTTTATATTGTGGACCGTTCCTGTGGAGTTACCATGTAACTACACTGTTATTAAAGTGTTGCATAGAAGATATTTCTACAAGTTACACAGTAATTTGTGACCATTTTACACTTTATATTAAGTGGACAGTTCCTGTGGAGTTACCATGTAAGTACACTGGTATCACAAGGTGAAACCTTCTAATGCAGCATTAGTTCTGCCATACAGTGTTCACAAGTGCATGATCTGCAAACAGGTGTGGAAGTGGGAAAACATCTGCAAGTACATATTGTTGTTACACAATGCACTTACATAATTCTTGTTACAGATGTGCACTTTCCTACTGTTGTTACCAATGTCCTGTTACACATTTGTACTTACACATACTATTCAGTGGGTTGTTACATGAGTGTAGTTACACCAGTAATACAAAAGTAAATACTATGTAAACGTGTGTACATACACTGTAGTTACATACTACTTACACATCTAGTTACCATGTAAGTTCACAGGTATAAGCGACAATATAAAGTGGGACCATTTATTTTTATCAACAAGCAAAGCAAACACAGTGCTCACTCACTCGTTTTCATTCACTCCATTAAATTTAATTCAATTCAATTCAATTCAAGCTTATTTGTTCTGTATAGTGCTTTTCACAATGATTATTATTTCAAAGCAGCTTTACAAAAGGCGCACATTACTGCATTACTATCAAAATCAGAAAAGTTAAGGAGTTGTGTATACGTTATATATAAACATATTTAAAATGCAGTTATATAGTATATAGCAGGGCTATTCAATTGGCGGCCCCGGCCCTCCAAATAGTGTGACCATGACATCAAAAATAAATTTAGTTCAGTCGAAAAACGACCACTATAGTTATGAAGTGACGTGCGTCTGTTCAATACAGAACAAGCTGCAGTTCAAGGCTGCGCAGAGCGCGAGTCACCTGACATTAAGTGAGTGGTGCAAGCAGCCGAAAACATTAGGATATGTTTGTAGAAAATGCCTTTTGTACAATGCACTGATATCATTAATAGAGATGCAGTGATTAGCCGATGTCACTATTAACCCTGCTTTTATTCATTAAAGGCTTCTCAACGCTGCATTTCTGTTGCACGGAAAAAAGCTGCTGCAACTAAACAAAGTTAAGCCAATACATACGTCACATTGGATTAACTATAGCAGCAAGCAGTTGACATATTGAGTCTTTTCCACACGCAAGTACATTATTTCCAATGGAGACGTGCGCATATTGGAAGCGGTGCGTGCACGGCTCGCAAGCGGACCGACGCACTCGCGCCCTACAGGCACGGCACACAGTAGAAATGATCTCAGGCTGTAGTGGTGAGAGTTGTGCGTGGCTTTCAGTGCAATGTAAACAAAAGATATGTCAGATGAATTATTACAAATTATTCAAATGATTATTTAAGTATGAACGCAGATAATAACAACAGTTCATTTAAATTCTTAGCTAATATATAGCTCAAATTGACATTAGACAAATACTATTTTTATTTATTCTTATTTTTATGTATTTATTCATTGTTCTGCCATTTATTTTCATTGTAATATTATCACTCATGTTTAAATCAAAACCTTTTTAAGTCCAAAGAGAGAAATAGACTATTGTTTTTTGTTTTTTTTTATATTGTGCTGAATTTGGTTACTGAGCAGCAATAAACAACACTGTTATTTACTAAACTAGTAGTGTTTTAAATTTAATAAATGCATAATAATGGTGATTACAGTAAAACCATGATTATTCTTCAGACTCTAATCGTACAACCAAAATCTATAATTGTTGCATCCATAATTGTTATGCAGTTCAGAACAGAACATATGAATGTGTCTGAAT
Organism: Danio kyathit; assembly: GCA_903798195.1. Lineage (NCBI taxonomy): Eukaryota > Metazoa > Chordata > Actinopteri > Cypriniformes > Danionidae > Danio > Danio kyathit. Next base: position 25,256,256 of record LR812527.1, read on the forward strand.
GTAGAAGAAGCCTACTTAAGCAATACACTGATTTTGTGCCTCGAAATGCATTTGGATATGCTTGTAAAAAAAGCCACATTGTACAATGCAGTGATGTTATGTAGTTTCAAAATACAACATATTAACGTTTTAATGTAGAAAAAGTCAACGTGGGTGTCTTAAGGAGCAAAAATACAGCATATGAGCTTATATTGCTGTTGTGTCATCGCTTATATTGCTTATATAGTCATATCTCTCCAGCCCCTCGTTTGGGATGCTTTTCATGAACTGGCCCCCATGACAAACTAATTGAATACCCCTGGTATATAGTGTCCTTCCAAAAAAGGTGTGTACATGTTCAGTAAAGTGTATCTGTGTATTAAGTCTATATGTTGTCCTCGAAGTCCTCGGATGGTTGGCATCGGACTGTTGACATAAGGACTTTCAGTGGACTTTATTAGTGGACTAGTGAATGAGGCAATAGGGAGCAATTTTAAATACAGCTCTTGTTCTGATTAACAGTCATTACAAAACATTACAAACATAAAAATGTTTTGCCAAATATTTTTTAAGAAAAATCATTTTCATCGGCTACTTTTAGGCTCAAAAAATGACTTCTGCTGCTTGTTTAAACTAGTTATTTAAAATATTTTTTGCACACAAGTTCGTTATTCTCAATGAAGGCGCACTTGCGTATTCCAGGTTCACCTAGTTAAAAACGTCTCAAACTTTCACAATGCCACGAGCGCACCCCGAGTCACATGACAAGAACTGACTGATCAGCTTCATACTTTGTATATAGAATATGCATATTTCGGTAGACTAATTACTTCGGACACACAATATTACTTCGAACACACCAAAATACTGCAGTGCTTTTTTGATTTTCTCCTTAAATAAAAATTGTATCAGAGCTGCAGCAATGATTTGTCAGTTTGTCATTCTCTGAGAAAACGGTTGATGGTCGCCTAGCAACAACAGACAACAAAGGAATGAGAGTGCAAAGCGGATAAAAAATGGTGAAGGAAGCGACGCGCTCACACGTTCCATGCACTTTTAGACGCAATATGTGAATAGCTGCTTAATTGTTTCACCTGTAATCTACTACAAATTTGTAAAATTCTTAAGTTAACTTAATCGATTTGTACTGGGACAGCATGAAAGAACTGTGTGGAACCCAGCCTTTTCACAGGTTAGGTCTGAAAGAATAATTTACTGAACTACATAATTTCACTTCTTCGTGAACATATTTATAAGCATATCTCCAATTTATGCCTAACATGGAATTTAAGTCACAGTCAACTGGCTTTCCATTTCAGCTGCGTTTGTTTAATCTCTCACTATCTCCAATGCTGCACATCTTTATTTGCTCTACACCTTCTCATAAATTCGAAGTGTTTGAAATGCATTCAACTTTCGACACTGGTATAAATCCAGAGTTTGCTTAGACAGTCTTCAGGACTGGGGCCGTCTGATCTCGGTTTTAGTGGAGAGCAGATAAGGAGGGATATGTTGGCATGAACACGCAGTGGAAACTTCAGAGGAATGTATAACACCCTACATGCATATCAGCAAATGAGCCTCAGATAGAGTCCAGACCACAGCTGAGAGTCTGTGCGTTTCAAACCTTCTGGGGATTGTTTGTGAGAATAATGTCTTTCTCAATATCTTCATCTCCTTTTTTTTCCAGGGATAAACAACGCCAGTGTTTAACAGCTATGTATTCCTTTAATTTAAATAATGATTTGAGAGGATAATATAATATGCGCAGGCACAGCCCTAGACTCCAAGGTAAATTTCCCTTTAGAGATAACGGAGCATTTTTCAAATTAGTTTTAATTGCTTTAAGTGAGAACAACACATTTCAATGGGGACTCCCAATTAAGCTATGTAATTGTGTATGTATGCATGACAGCTCAATAGCTGAGTGTCCATTCACATATTTTAAGCACATTTTAGGATATTGCTTGAATGGATCAGAAATTGCACACCTTACAATTAAAAAGACAAATTTAAAAAAGTAAAATAGATTCAGGGCGGCATGTTGGCTCAGTGGTTAGCACTGTCGCCTCACAGCAAAAAGGTTGCTTGTTCGAGTCCCGACTGGGCCAGTTGGTATTTCTGTATAGAGTTTGCATGTTCTCCCCTTGTTCGGGTGGGTTTCCTCTGGGTGCTTCGGATTCCCCCACAGTCCAAAGACATGCGGTATAAGTGAATTGGATACAACAAAATTGGCAGTAGTGTATGAGTGTGTGTATGAATTTGAGATTGCATGGGTGTTACCCAGTGCTAGGTTGCGGCTGAAAGGGCATCTGCTGCATAAAAGATATGCTGGAATAGTTGACTGTTCATTCCGCTGATAAATAAGAGACTAAACCCAAGACGACTGAATTAATGAACAAGATATAAGGGCGTACTCACACTATGCTATCCGAACCGTGCCCAGGCCCGTTTCCCGGATCGATTAAGAAGTGTGAGTGCTCTGAATCGGGCTCGGGCACGGTACACTTGGCCGGCCCTGGCCCGGTTGGAAGAGGTGTGCCAGAGCGCGGTTCACTTGGGCTCAGGCGCGGTACGCTTACAGTGTGAGTGCAAGCGTGCCTAAGCCCAAAACTGAAAGCAAGAAATGAGGCTGTGATATGCCCTAAATGACCCATCTGCGCTTAAATTACCCATCTAAAGTCCTCGTAAATAAAAAAAAGTCCTCGCCTACACAAATCTGTTTGATATGGATTAATTAATCATTCGTACTGTTCAATGAACGCAAACTGTGGTAGATTATTAAAGACACAAACCCCTCACTGCACCACAGCTGCGCCTTCAACAAACCTCCTAATTCCTGCAGCACGAGGACTTTATGATTGTTTATGAGCGCCAAAAGTGGCTGATCTGTTCAGCGAAATATTTGACTGCGTGTCACCGCATATGAAACTACTTAAACGATATAACTATAACTTACTAAAGAAATCGCCACTGTGCTGAGCGAAAGCGCTTACTGAACTGCGCGTCATCAATGACGTAACTGTGCCCAGGCCCCAATGTAATGTGAGTGCGGGCCGTCGGGGGAGAGGGGAGGGGGCGCAATCGTGCTTCGGCCCGGTTCAAGGCAACTGTACATAGTGTGAGTACGGCCTAAACAGATGTATGATATTACACACAGAAAAAGATATATTAGAAATGCAATAGTAAAATATATTATAATGAGAAAATAGTGAAATCTATTAAAGAGTTTATATAACAAAATACAATATATAATAAGAAAAATAGAAATAGATACAATTTTTATGGCATATAAAATATGGTGAAGATAAAATATGACTAACAATTAACAAATAAACTACAATAAAAACAGTTATGAAAAAGGGCTGTGTATGAGCAAGTGCCTCCTGATACGATACGATACATATGTCACGATACAATATATCACAATATACTGCAATACAATACATACTGTGAAACTTCAATTTAAAAAATGTCAAATAAAATAATAATACAGAAACTGTCACGAATATTACCTGGAGTAACCATCAGACTCACTAGAGGGCACTCCAGGTATATGTACACTTCCCAAACCATTCACCCGAACTACATATCCCATCATTTGTGCCAGTTCAGACTCTGACTACCTGCTACAGTTGACAACAATCTGGACACTGACACACACACATACACAGCCACAGATAATTTACACATTACACACACAATATTTAAACACCTCCGTCACACACTCAGGCTGCATCCAAAATTGCATACTTCCATACTATATTGTGTGCAAGCCAAATAGTATGTCCGAATTTATAGAATTTGAAAAATGGTACGCGAGAAGTACGCAGATGACCTACTACTTCCAGCGAGATTCTGAAGTGCGTATCCGATGGACGCTATGATATCCCATGATGCCATGTGAGAGAATTCATAAATAGGAGTGAGGCAACGCAACTGATGCAGGTAGGTCACATGATGATGGCAAGTGGTGAATGTAGTACATCTGCATTCCATTCATAATACTCACATTCATACTATATAGAACCTACTTTTCTAATGGTCGTGTAGTAAATTCAAATTCAAATGTAGTACCTACTCGAGTAGTAGACGATTTTGGACGCAACCTCAGTCATTGTGAAGTCTTGTTACTGAGTGTTTTTCTTGTTTAATTGCCATGTTTTGGTTTTAGGACTGTTTCATCGTTTATGATTGTTTGCTACCTGCCTTGACCCTTTGCCTGTATACTGGATTAGATTTTCTGGATAACCTTTGACATTTTTGTTTGCTCCTGTTTTGACCCCTGCCTGTCTGACCATCCTGCTTCATAATAAATCTGCATTTGGAACTCTACCAGTGTTACGGAAATGGATGAGGAAGCCATTTGACACACATTAGCCATGTTTCCACTGTGGAACCAATAGCCTCACAGTATTTCTATAAACACAGCAGACATGAGGTGTTTTTCGGTGTTTATCAGTGGTAGTTCTTTGACGTTGGCTTTGTGTGTCCCGGCTTGAGATTAAACCCACACCACAAGAGATAAAATTAAAGGTTAAAAGCACACACATCCCTTGAGGTTTGGTCAAAAGCCATGTTTGCATTAATAGCTCACCAAGACATATAGTCCATCCTCAAACTATTTACTCCTCTTTAACTTATAATTGAAATTAGATGTTTGCTATAAGAATCTTGTGTGGACACAAACATGGCTGAAATGTAAATAAGTTTGAAATACTGTACATATTATTACCATTCAGTCCATTGTTTTTGATAATTTGGCACGGTAATTAAATGAAATAATGAATTCTCAATTATGTCCTTCAAATTATGCTAAAATATGTGCACTTAACCAGCCTTGAGTATGTCGCAAACTTGAAAAGAGTGACTTACGGTGCTTTCACACACTTAATTGGTTTAGTCTTCTTTTCATCTTCAAAAATCACTGCAAGATACGTGCTTGACATTTCACAACTGTGTGAGATCTCGGAGGTTCAAAACTGCTTTGTTTAGACATGCACAGACATTAAAACCTGTCGCCGTGCATATTAATTACAGAAAAAGTGGAATGAGTTTTGGAAAGAGTTTTTAGGTATTGGATTGAGAATCACAAATGGCTAAACAAAAAAAGTTTTGCTGTTACAACCAAATCCGGCCCTTTCCCAAATTTAATTGGTTGAAAGTGTAAATGCAGCCGATTTTAGTAAAGTGTTAGAGAAAGAGGATTTCAGCCAGAAAGCTCAACAAAGCCATAAAATGTTTCAACTAGCAAATACATAAATAAATGAAAGCCAAAACAAAAACAACACTGTGCCAAACACCCAGTAGTGATTGTATCGCTCATGTTTGAACAGAGTTGCATCACTGGGGATGAGCCTGGGAAAAAAAAACACCAAGCTCGAGATGAGAAGCAACCATTTGAAATGTACAACTACAAAATACTAAATCTTCTTCAGAAGCAAACTGCTAAATAAATCATTGCAGCTGAGTGAGGCAGATTAAAAGAGGATGCTTCGCCCGTCTGCTTGAACCATTTTTCCTTGGCAGGAGTAAGGAGAGCTTCCTTTCGGCCCGCTGACGTCAGAAACAGCAAGGCGTCAGGGGAGAGCATGGAGATGGCCGTTTATTCAAGAGAACTCAACTTCTATCATCTTATTTCATCATTCTATCTTGCAATAGACCAGATGTAGGCAAGCACAATAAACAGCAGTGACTACAGGGATACAGCTTTAAAAAAAACAGACTACAAACAGAGGAGATGTAATAAGACTACACAAAACACAGGGATGGAGTTGATAAATTTCACAAAAACATGCTTGAGTTACTTTCTGATATTTTGTATACAGAGAATAAAGTTTATTTATGAATTAAAGCTTATACACTGCATATAGTTTTTTATTTATTTATTATTTTTATTTTTTTTTACAAATTTGCATTACTTTAGCTTAGTTTTATGGTAAAATATCTAAAAATAAATAAATAAATAAGTTACAGAAATGAAAATATGTTGTACTTTTTTCCATACGTTTTTTGTTGGTTGGTTGGTTGGTTGGTTGGATAAACAGATGGATGGATGGATGGATGGATGGATGGATGGATGGATGGATGGATGGATGGATGGATGGATGGATGGATGGATGGATGGATGGATGGATGGATGGATGGATGGATGGATAAACAAAAGGAACAATGAATTCAAGGATGGATGGATGGATGGATGGATGGATGGATGGATGGAAGGAAGGATGGATATATAAAAAAACAATGGATGGATGGATGGATGGATGGATGGATGGATGGATGGATGAACAAAAGCAACGATGGATGGATGGATGGGGGGTGGGTGGGTGGGTGGGTGGAGGGATGAATGGGTGGGTGGGTGTACAGGTGGATGGATAAGCTCATATATGGATGGATGGATGGATGGATGGATGGATGGGTGGATGGGTGGATAGGCTCACATATGGATGAATAGATGGATGAATGGATGGATATGCTCATATATGGATTGATGGATGGTGGATAAATGAATGAGCTCATATATGGATGGATGGATTGAAATTGATTGAGGTGAAATGATCTAAACAAGTGTTTCTCAACCACATTCTTGGAGGACCACCAGCTCTGCACATTTACCATGTCTCCTTAACCAAACACAATGTAATGGGACTGTTGGTGGTCCTCCAGGAACGTGGTTGAGAAGCATTGCTCTAAACAGTTTTACTACCCAAAACTGCCTGTAGCTACTTTCATAAATGGAGTTACAAATTAGAAAAGCAAATAACATAAGTGAGAAAGTGAGTTAGTGACTAAGGCAAGGCCTGAGTGATTTTTGATGACAGCCCACGTGCAGCTGCCAAGCTTTGAGCAATTGAAAAGCGTGTGAGGGAGGTGGTGGGGCAGTCCTGTAATGTGAGCGGGGCCACAGGGAAATGGGTTAAGAGGTTAGAGACACACAGAGGCTCCAGCGAGTGTATGCGCTTCTTCCCCTTACCTCATGTACACGGCCTAAAAATACAGCACACAGCAAGCACAGCCATTACTCCTGTCAGCAGCTGAGAACAGCCCAGTCACGGCCTACATTGAGCTCCCACATTCCTAACCTAGTTATGAAGCATACTGATCATTCATTAGTCTTTGAAAACAGATACTAATTATTACACAGGGCAAGGATTTATTTGTGGCATCACATTTGCCATTTCACGCTTCCACCTTCGATTAATCACATGTATCAGCTGTTGTAGTTTGGTCTGTGGAATCTTAGACATACTAAAGCCTGCACATGCCTGGCAAATTTGATCAGCTGATATATTCCTGTAAATGACTAGAAATCCCTGAAGGTCAAACATATGTTGTGTCTTTTCAGCAGCTTTGTTCTAAATGCAAGTGAGCTTACTGACTGTGTTTTAGCCACTTCTAAGCTAGGCTTTTTTAGGAATGGCTAGCAAAACCATGCTGCCTTAGGTTATTTTTGGCCAAAATAAATAAAGGGGCTTAACATTTTAAGGGACAATGCAATAGTAGCCCGTTTCCAATGAGTGGTACGGTACAGTATGGTTGGTTCGGATCAGTATGCTTTTATGGCCGTTTCCACTATTAAAAGTTACCTAAAAGCAAACTGCACCGTACCACTTTTTGGGTACCCTTTGAGTAACTAGCACAACAAAAAGTAACCAAAAGTCGAAGCATGACATCTCTAGCCTCCGGCGCCTAGACTGCAGCTCTGCACAAGACCTTTGGCTATAGGAGAAATGGTTGTGCCCAACTGAGCCTGGTTTCTCTCGAGGTTTTTAAATTCTTCACTTACGCCAATTGGTGAAGTTTTTTTCCTCGCCGCTGTCGCCACTGGCTTGCATGGTTCAAGATCTGTAGAGCTGCGCATCGATGGAATTGCTCCTCAGTGTTTGGACTCTCAGTAGTGATTATTAAACCACACTGAACTGAGCTAAACTGAACTGAACTTAAACACTGAAAACTGAACTAACACTTTCAATTTACTATAATCTTCTATGTGAAGCTGCTTTGACACAATCTACATTGTAAAAGCGCTATAGAAATAAAAGTGAATTAAACTGAATTGAATGACGTGCAACTGAACGCTATTGGTTTACAGAGATATGTCACTTGCTCGTGCAACAAGCCAGGAGAATGAAAACAAAGGAACGGCCATTTTTAAATACACAGCCGAGACATTACACCGTAATACTATATACATATAACAATGAGCCATGGTTGGCCCGAGCTGAAATTAAACTTTAACGTTGTCTTGATGAACAGCCACAAAGCCAAGAAGAAGAGCAGAATCTACCCTGTGCCCCGTTGTTGTTTACAAGGCAGTCTGAAGCGCAAGCGGTTCCCTTTCTTGCGTGCGTTTGCTGCGCGTCTTTGAAATAGCAAAATTTTGAGCTAAAAATAATAACTAATCAATCATAATGATGATTATTGAAGTGCTTCTGACATCCGATCCTTTCAGAAACAGACAAGCGCGAGAGTGAAGAACGAAAAAACAAAGGAGAAACCCGGAAAAACAAAGGAGCAAATGATTGTTTCAGCAACCTTAAACATGAACAAACTGCCCTGTACAACTTTTATCATCACCTTTTGGACTATTATGAACTCAGAATGACGAAAGTACTTTCCAACAAAAGGTCACATGCGCAGTAATGAATATTTATACACCAGTATTTATGTGTATAAAGCATCTGTTTTGTGAGAAGTGCTTTACATATGATATGTGAACAACCTGTACAGCTTTACTGTAGACATTTCCTCTAGCGAGAATGACGTCGACTGAAACTTTCTGTCGTACACCGCCAATACCATTGGTACCCTTTTGGCAGTGGAAATGCAAGCCTGATAAAGATGACCCGTACCGACCTGTACCATACTGTACTGTACCACTCAGTGGAAACGGGCCATAAGGTATATGCACAGCTAGTGCTTTTCCCCTACCGATAAACTTTAGGTGAACGGTTAATGTGACTTTTTTCAACTTTATTTACATTACAAAATTAATGCTATATAAAATATACTCAGTTAAATAGACTTAAGCCTTCATGTAGTTGTTCAAGAGCAAAATGAGATGAAAAGCCGTTTACACACATGCACCGTCAGGATGAGCAGGCTAGCACAGAAACTCCAAATACTGTAGTAAAATAAAGTTTCATATTTTGAAGACATGGTGTGGGAAAATGGAATTTGATGCTGGTCTGTTTCTTGTCTGGTCTGAGACATACTTTATATCGGATATCAATCAGGCAGTGAAGATCATTGATTTTCAAAGAAAACAGACCTTAAACACAGCTATTTTGTAGCAGCATACAGTTCACTGGAAGCGCTCTAACTTGGTTATTGAAACCTTCTGCATATATATAAATTTTGGTGTATGAGTGCAACAGAATATGAAAAAAATATTAAAATCTATAACAAAATCATTCACACTCAAAAGCAGTTCACATTTCCTGAAAACACAGACGCTAATGACTACAGAGTTGATCTTTAAAATTGAACTATTTTGTTTCATTTTTTTTTTTCAAATTTGTTAAGGCTAAACCCTCTTATTTTCACCCTGTATTTACATATATGATATATACTTTTTAATTCTTAAAAGTTAGCTGTATGTTAATGTAAAATAATTTAAATATCCTTTGTGATAAATAATCACATATTTATTCAGGTAATTCATTTCTAAAGGTGTGTTGCATTTTAGCTTAGCAAGATGCAAATATTAAGCTCATTTGGGATTGTGAATCATGTCTTATTATCAGGTAGGTCGTTACTAATGCAGTGCAGTGTTAGCTTAGCATCATACTAATGTAAAACGCATTTGTGATTTTAAAGCAAGTCATTTTTCAGGTAGTTTTTTCTAATAATATATTGTACTGTTAGCTTAGCAACTAATTTGCGATTGTAAATCAAGTCTTTTTCAGGTAGGTGGTTTTCTAGCAATGTGTCAGTAACTTAGCGACATGATAATGTTAAACTCATTTTTGCTTGTAAATCAAGCATCTTCAGGTATAGTTTTGTTATCAGCTTAGCTTGTGTTGTTAGCTTAGCAACATGCTAATCTAAAATAAATTTGTGATCATTAATCATATTTGTTTTCTTGTAGGTAGCTTTAAAGTCTTTTCAGGTATAGTTTTGTTGTTAGGTGTTTTTAGCTTAGCAACATGCTAATCTAAAATAAATTTGTGATCATTAATCATATTTGTTTTCTTGTAGGTAGCTTTAAAGTCTTTTCAGGTATAGCTTTGTTGTTAGGTGTTTTTAGCTTAGCAACATGCTAATCTAAAATAAATTTGTGATTAATAATCATGTTTTTTAATGTAGGTAGCTTTTAAGTCTTTTCATGTATAGTTTTGTTGTTAGGTTAGCTGTTGTTGGCTTAGCAAAATGCTAATCTAAAATAAATCTGTCATCAGTAATCATGTTTTTTTTATGTAGGTAGCTTTCTAGCAGTGTATTTTGTTGTTAGCTTATCAACATGCTGTGGTAAAAGCTAATTTGTGATTTTTAATCAAGCCACTTTTCAGGTAGGTAGTTTTGTAAGTGGACAGCATGTTTCAGAACAGAGCTGTTGTTATCTGTTTTTGCCAGACCTAGTAAACTTAGCCACAGGTTTTACTTCTGACCTTAGCTTGTCTTTCAAACATAATCCTGCCTGATACACACATAAAGGGTTGAAAAAGGTTTTAAAACAGGCCCTGTTGCACTGTGGGAATTTCAGGATGTGAGGAAAGTTCAGGCTGAAGAGCAGATGCAAAGGTCACTATTGCCTGACACACACAGACAAACACTGTTTCTGTCTCCAAAACACACTAAAAGCTCCATCTCACACTGTTCCAAATGAAGAGATTAAATTTAGATCAACACTGCACTTCATTAGGAATATGAAATCCTGCAGTATAGGTGGGAGCAATGGACATGGAAAGGAATAAATGTGTTTTATTACCAGCATTAGTATTTCAAAGACAGTCAGCAATTTGAATTCTGCTCTCTTTGCTAATAGGCACTCAATTTAAAATAGCTTTTCTAGCCAAATTACAAAAAGTTTTTAAATTACTTAACTGCCAACTTAGGAATAGAGTAAAGAGAAGTTTGTAATTCAAGGTAAGATGAATGTGAAAATATATTTAGTGGCTCATTAAAGATTTTAAGCATTAAATATATACCACTAGCTACATACAATGCACACTACGATGAACTGGATGTGCATCAAAGCAAAAACTTTAGTCACTTTGCTGATTGAAAAGGCAAACAATGCCAATAATCCGATATTATTACGATTAAGACAATACTCTGATTAAGCGTCTAGCATGTAAACAGTGATTTGAATTTTTTGATAAATTTAATTAAGAAAATTCTAAACAGAAATCGGATTAAGACCTGTGGAGTATGCCGATTTTAGTCGCATTATTGAAGTGCTGTACAGACATGTAAACACCGCAATCAAACTATTACCGTCGTGTAGGATTTTGCGACAGTATAGTCTATACACACACGGCTGTTTGACACTATTCTCTGCACCTACCAAGTCAGTCAAGGACCACAGACACCCGCATCACGAAATGCAGAGGTTTTTCTCCCATACAGTGTGCGGTATCAAATTCAGATAAAACAACACTCTTCCAGCAGTTCATACTCGCATCCAATATCTCGTTTGTCACGGGGGCATGCATGAAATGTTCCCGAATGAAAATGAAAGTGCCAAACTGCAGTTAAAGTCGACAAATTAAAAATGAAACCAAAATTACACAAAACTCTGGAGGAAATGTGGAAAGCGCGGTGACGCAATGACAATAATCGTATTATGTGCTATAACATGTAAAATGGGATTATGAAAAGAACATTCAAAAAGCAATTCATGTAAACGCCTTAATCATATTATTGTCTTATTCAGATTAAGGCAAATTACTTGATTGCTGACGTCCATGTAAACATAGTCAATGATCTGAGTCATGAAAATGTATGACATGATCTTTTCAGAACTCAAAATTCAGCAACAAATTTACAAAAATGACGTAAATAAGGACTTAAAGTGCAAGAAAGATAATGGAAAAAAAACATTCATATTGAGAAAAGTTCTTAAAAATATTTAAAATGCATGTTGTATTTATAAAAAGCACTGAACTTTTATCAAGGTAGTGTCACCGATTTATTTAAAATGCATGATGTATTTATAAAAAGCACTGAACTTTTATCAAGCCAGTGTCACCAAAGTATATTGTAAATATAACAGTAAAAGGCAGAGCTTTGAACATCATGTGACTATTCACCATATTTATATCATAAGAGTAGCCACTTGATCATCCAAAGGCTTCAAGTGTCATTCACATCCAGTTACATCTAGCTGTACAAAACAACCCATTACACTTACTAATGACAGGCTAAATGTTAAATATTATGCAAATGTTAAATATTTCCTATATTATTTTAACAAACTGTCATGATCATAAACACACTGGTAAGTAGAGCAATTATTTTTGTTATCTAGTTATCTACCTATGGCATCTAGTGCATTGGAAGTGTCACAAATTCTCTCTTTCTCTCAAACACACTTGTATACATGGTTTATAGGTGCTCTCCATATACGTAATGTATTGTATACAGTAAAAATGGCTTATTATATGGCCATACCCTAAACCCAACCCTCACAGGAACGCTGTGGCACATTTGGAATGCCAAAAGACCCCGTTAGGTATTGTTAACCTTTCTGAATTACAGGAATATAAGGTTTAACCCTGTAAACCAGCTTTATAGAGTACAACTAAGTCATAAACATGTCATTATACAACTTTGTGTCCCTCAACCACATAAACCTGTACACACACACATACACAAATAAAAATAATAAGGTGGTTACCAATAATGTGGTAACTTCAACCCTTCATTTGCCACAGGTTTGTTGTAAATGCTGCCAATGACTAACTCTAGTTATTTTTCCTCTCCACAATAATGGGCATTTTAAACGGTGGGTACAGGATACTAACTAAAAATGAGCACTTCCATGAGGTCTGTTAGTGCGTAGAGACAGCAGAAAGGACAATGGTGGGACCTCGTAATGGGGCATTGAGCAACATGCCTGTCCTTAAACAGGTGGCTCTCAGTGTGATGCTCTCCGGCCCACACCAAACACGACTCGTGACTCACCGATCCCATATTAAAACTGCTCCAGCTGGTCCACATGTCCATTTGTGCAGGCTCTCAAGACATGCAGTGCATGCGAGCCTATGCAGCAACGCCTGGCACTGACAACTCAGCCCACGCCGTTAGTCACAATCAACAGCCGAACTGTTAACAATGAGCATTTTGTAATAAGTTACGGCCACTCATAAGCCAGTGTGACTATGCTAACAAATGGACGAGACATCAGCGCTTATGTGTGCATGCGAGCGGAGCTGGAAGGATAAAAAGTTTAATTACAATTATAATTAAGAGGACTATTGATACTGATATCATGGTGGCAGGTGGCAAGGCAGCATTACAAGCCTGTGCCCTACTTAATAATAGGGTGGGTTGGCACACAGATGGACTGGCATGCTGTCAGGTAGCTTCTCTATTACTCCAGCAGAACACTGACTGATTTGTGCAGCATAAATCCACTCAGGCATTAAAAGTCCACCAATTAGCGCAGATCCATTAACATGAGCAATGACGAGTTGGAGAGGAATCAGCCTGACGGCTCCAAAAAAAGCTGCATTTCAAATGTCACTTAAGAAAAAGAAAATTCCCTCAACGTGACTTCCCAAGCATATCCAAGACTGAACTGCCAAAGTAGTCTGGAGAAAAAATAATAAAAACTCTAAAATTAGTTTCAAAGAGTCAATAATAAATGAGCAGTTCTATTCGGATCAGATTTGTTTTCTAAACAATGCTTAGAAAACAATGTCACAGTTATGAATAGGGAAGGTACACACTGATACATAATTTCTGTCCAATCAATTAAGCTGATCTTTGAAATAAACAATTTTGTATGAATATTAGGTTGACTTTTTTTTGTTGTTGTTTTTTTGATGAGCTATTTCAATTTCACAAAAAAATGTAGCTCTTTGTCTGATAAATAATACTGTAAAAAAACCTTTCCTGATTTTTAGTTAGTTTTAAATGTCATTAATCATGAGGAAGTTGTACCAGTTTCATGAATCGGGTTGCATTACATAACAGCGTAGAGTACAAATGTATATTTGTTTTTTAAAATTATGTAATTGAGTAAACAGTGTTATTAAAGTGATAGTTCACCCGAAAATGTAAATTTACTTATTTATTTACCCTCAAGTTGTTCTAAAAGTTATCTAAAGGCCTGTGATGTGCCTTAAAATGGGCATTTTTTATTCAATGTTTGACGTAATTTCAACTGAAAAATGTAGAGAGGGTGAGACAGAGTAGCTCCTTCCCGTTTAACAAAACAGCCAATCGGGATTTGTTTTATCATAGCTCTGCCAGGGAGAGCAGTTGAGCTCAAGCGCATCAAATGAAAAGCATCTTAAAGGGGGTGGGACATATCAGATATGCTAGAGAGTATTTGATTGGCCAAGATTTGATGAGAAACTGTAGTATGGGATGACGTGAAAAAAATCGTTGCTTGATTTAGGTGGAAGTGACAAACTGCAAGCTTTACATGTTTATATTTGTTTTATATCCTCTAAACGTGAATTGTGTCACTGTTTTGGAGCACACCAGCTAATAGACATCCTTAAAACTACAAACTGAAACTAATATCTAAAAAAATATTTTAATTGATATCAACTGATATTAAACTGTTCAAAAAATAAAATGACCATAGTGTTGTCACCAATCAGTACTGAAACTTTAAAAATGTCGATTTGCCAAAATTGGAGTGCTGTTAAGCATGTACTTAAACACCGCTGATTGGCCATTGTTTTCACGTTCTCAACAGAAATGACATACAGAAATAAAATACAGGGACACTGGAGCATTTCAAAGCCACAAATATCAGTTGATCTATCAGCAGATTGCATACATGTCTGCTTACAGACAGACCAGCTGATCGACGCTGCTTTGAAACGCTGCAGTGTCCCTGTATCTGTCTTTTGACTCGGTGAACAGCGGTGAAGAATAGTGAACTCATGACCTTCCCAGCCAATCACAGTCATTTCTGTTGAACACGTACTCACAATGGCCAATCAGCAGTGTTTAAGTACGTACTCATCGACGCTCAAATGTTAGCGGGAAATGGACGTTTTTAAAATGTACCAAAATTCCAGTATTGTGACAATAGACTGATTTCACATGGCCGCCATTTTAAAGCGAAAGCGAGGCTGCAGTAGGAAGAAACCCAGAAGTATCAACTGGAGTCACACAGGAACGGCATTCGCGATGGTGTATTGTTGTGTTCCTGGCTGTATATCTTATCAGCGAAGAGCAAGTGACACAAATTTATCATTTCACCGCTTTCCGAGTGACCCGAAGGTCAGTTCTGAATGCATAGTGAAAAAGGAATATCGGACATCATTTTCAGCTAAGTTAAGGGAAATGGCACTAGTTAGCTAACATTATCTTTCTCAAACACGTTTTAGATGCTATTTATCAAACTCAAGTTAATGAACTGATTCTTTCACTATATTAGACTTGTCACAATACTGAATTTCGGTACTGAAATAAAAGAAAATTCCTGATAACATTTAAGTGCTGTTGAGTGTGTTCTTAAACACAGCTGATTTACTTTAGTATTCACCAGTTCTCCACAGAAATGGCTGTGATTGGCCATGAAGGTCATCAGTTCACTGCATTTCACCGATGTTTACTGAGCGCAAACACAGACGAGCGATGCACTGTTGAATCGATTGATCTTTTCGCGGCTTTAAAATGATCCAGTGTCCATGTATCCGTGTTTGCACTCGGTGAAGAGCACTGAACTGATGACCTTCACAGCCAATCACAGTCATTTCTGTTGAACACTAATAAATACTATGGCAAATCAGGGAAATGGACATTTAAAAAATGTCATGACCAGGACAACACTATTACAGACAACACGAAGGTGTGCTACAGAGGACTCCGTTGTTACCGCTCACCTGGTTACATAGGCTGAAGCAGAGAAGCGACCCCACGGTGTTTACCTAGTGCCATGAACTGAAGCCTAGGAGGACACCTAAGGGTAAGGGTATTCCTTAATAATTTAGGTTTGTAGCCCACAGCATGTTGTTGCAATGTTTACTGTGCTGATCCTCTACTTCAGGGTTTCTTCCCACCACAGCCTCACTTTCATTTTTTAAAATGGCGGCCATGTGATATAAGCGTATACTAGACTATACTGTAGAAATCTATATTATTTTGTGAGAGGAAAGAAACTTACATAGGTCTTGAACAAGCTAAGGGTGAGTAAATGATGACAGAATTTTCATTTTTGGGTGAACTATCATTTAATGGATGAAGCCTCTGAATTGGTATGCAGCCAAATTGTGAATCCTGATTACAGTGGACCTCAAATCTAATTTTAACATACTAAGTCAGACAAAACTAAAATCTTAGTCTCATATTGATTCAAAAAATCAATTGAATCATTGATGTAATTTTCAATTTAAATTGAATGTGCACTACCAGCGCTTAAACCATTTTTTGCTCACAGAAATGGTCCAAATCCAACAGCAACACTGTAGCTATAACTCTCTGCTTGTGGTGACTGACACCTTTAGTTATGGTTTCTAATGAAAGGTCAAAATAAATGAGAAGCTGGGAGACTGAAAAAAATATATTAATATCCCGTAAATCACTGACATTGCCATCTGGATGGAATTTGATTTCTCACAGGAACCCAGAGTTATCTGAGAAACACTAGGTAATTTTCTCAGTAATTTGTCCCGAGGTTGTGAAAGAAAATCACAGATGTGTTTGATTCAAATGAGACGAAAATCACTAAGTACATCTGTGAAACAAGCATTTACCCAACCTCCTGCGGGAAAACCTGTCCAGTCTGAATAAGGCTTGTGAATGTAAAAACGCGGTGCTGTTGGAAGCGTACTATAATATAAATGAGGGTTAAGTGAGGGGCTCACCGGTGAGGTTGGTACGGGCACTGTAGGAGCCCAGGTATCGGCTGTCTGTGTTCGGGGTGTAACACTCGTACATGCCCTGGTCGGTGGCCTGCAGTTTAGTGATGTGCAACAGGACAGAGTCTCCGCTCAGCCTCTCGATGTAGATGTCCTTACTGTTGACACGCTGGGCATACAAGGCATAGGCGTAGTTGTGTTGGGACGTGCTCACGATGCGGATCTCTCTATCGGGAGCTGTGTAAAGGTACATGGACCACTCAAAGTCTTGCTCCACTCCTTCCTTGTAGCCAGTCACGTTACACCAGATGGTAATGTGTGAGCCTTCTGTTCGAATCAAAGGCCCCGGCTGAACTGTGACCTGCCGCTGGGCCGAGCAGGTGACCACTGTAAAAAAGACAGAATAAGAGATCAGCAGTGGTCCAAAAAAGTGACTATATTCAAAATAAATAATAATATTCACATGCTTTCTGTAAATAAAGTGACCATAGTATTCCTCAATCTATACATTATAAACAATATGACTAGAAATAAATGTAAACAAAGTATGTTTTTTTTTCTTTTTTTTTTGTAAAATGTGAGTAGGCTAACTAAAGACCTGAGGTTTGTAACAGTTTAAGTAAATCTTTCCTGCTTTACATTAATTACATATCCGAACAATCAATAAGTGTCTCTTATTCCTCAAAGTTACAATGTCTGGTACACAATTTGAACTCATACAACAGACATAACACAACAGTATTGACAATAAACTTAACATATAGCTTGAATAGCAGAGCAACGTAGAGCAATTACTCCTAATCGAAATAGAAGTGTGACTAGATCTAGATCTGGTAGATCTGGTCAGTGAGCGGTCAATGATCATAATTTTGAAGATGTTGGAAATGGTAGTTTTGAGAATATAGTTGAGATTACGAACATGAGGGAGATGCTGAATGTAGTGGAGAAGCGTCCTTTGACCTTTACAATGATGTTAAAATGATCTGCTCAAATCAAAATGTACCAAAAGGCAATAAAATAAGCTTTAATTTATTCTTTTGTAATTGTTATTAAAATATGAGGAAAGTTCTATCCTATTTCAGCAGTTAAGAGATTCAATAAAAACCAAAATATCTATTAATGACTGACAAATCATTAATGTGTTTATGGATTAACAGTCATTCAAGAGTTCACACTTAGCCTATGATTGATAATAAAGCTTGCTTGGCATGCTGTCCCAGGAGAGAGCCCTGAGCTCAGAAGATCCTCAAGCCCGGGGCTCCCTCCTGTTTGAAGGGCGAGAGGGGAGTTTGAGCTCAGGTAGATCTCGAGAACTCCCCTGAGTGGAATTGCTATGAGAGGAAACCCACACGAGCATGGCGAGAACGTGCAAACTCTGCACAGAAACATCGACTGGCCTGGTAAGGACTTGAACCAGTGACATTCTTTCTGTGAGGCAACAGTGCTAACCACTGGGTCGCTGTGCTGCCCTATCTAGGAAAAGGGAGGAGGACGAGGGGTGGAAGAGGGGATTCTTTAAGACAAAGATAACTTAGGTGAGAAACTCTACTTATTTATAGTGAGTTAGGATTCATCTGATTGGCGCATCACGTGTTAGCTGATGCAGGACCAGCCTTGGTCAATCATGAGCACGTTATCCTCTCGAAATTAAGTTTATAAATAAACCACACTTGGAGTTTGACAAGAAAGATATTTTGGTAGTTCTTACTTTGACATGTGGCAAAAAACATCACTCGAGAAAATGATTGTGTATAAATTTAAAGGTTTGCTCTCTTGAATTGATTCTGATCTTTGTTTTTACCCTAGATGGCATCATATGCTTTACAAACAGCCATATTCTGCTTGCATCCAATTCCTTACAAATACCACTTGAACGTAAAATAATCGTTAATAAAGTTAGGAAAGGTTTAAGCGAATTACAAGAGTGTTGATTGTGAGCGCCATTTAATCTCGTAACATAGAATCCAATTTACATGACTCAGCCAAACACACAAGCGTTCATCCTCATGAGCATAGATGAGTCATGAGTGTATGGATAAAAGCCAGTCTAGAGCGCCATCTGCTGTTTAAAACTAAGCTCAGAATTGATTTTAAAAGAGAAGAGCAATTTATTTTGAAAATCTCAGAACGGATACAGCATTGATTTCTCAAGCGATTTTCACCACAGCTCTAAACCTTCTAGCTCTTAACCTTCTATATGATAATATCAAACCCAAACTGCACCCAGTTAAAACAATCTGATTAAATGTTGTTTTTAAATTATTGTAGCAAATGGAATGAATGAATGAATGAATGAATGAATGAAGTCATCTCATTCTGTTTTCACCATTTTAGCCAAACAGCTGATACTTACAGATTCAAAATGTTTAAAAACATAAACCAGTCTAAATACATTTCGAACGTATCTGGTGTTATATAAACTTGATTAGAAGTCTACTCCTGCCTGATAAGAAAACCTTTAGGCTTTTCAGTGCCTGTAATTTATGTTTGGAGTTTGCAGTGTGTGAAGAACCATCGGCTCTTCAAGAAATCAAGTGGCCTTCAGCCAAGAGACCCATTACACAGTAAACACATCCACTCAATACAATCACCCTGAACTTCTGCCCCTTCGAGAAACGCACACTGTGTGTCTGCTGCGATCAAGACTCACACTGAAAATGCTACAATTAACACACGCATGAAGGTCAAAGTGCGAGCAGCTCATAATGAGTTTATATAAACATACTCAGCTGAAGCTCTTTTGGAAAAAAAAAGCATGCATAAAAAAAGCTTTGTAAGGGATGCGCACCAAAACAACACAGAAAAAAAAAAATGTTGTCAAATTACACGTTGGAAGACCATCACCCCAAGCAAGTAGATGATGAAATCCTTAGGCGAATTACTAAAACTAAAAATGATCTCATGACAAAATAACTATCCTCCTTTGGAACCAAGCAACGCACAAGAACAAATATTAAAGACATCATGAATGATTTTGGAGCATTAGTGAAAAAGGCAGATGCAGAACATTCTCTAGAAAAACTTATCTGCCAATTTGAATACAATTTAATGGGTTTAATACTTTAATGTGACAATTTTCTATCTCTGGGTACACAATGTAAATGTATAAAGTTGTTATTTTCATGCTGAATTATGGGACACTGTATTTATCTTTTTAAATATTTGAATAATACATTTAGGGAATATATATTTATCCATGAGGACATTTTGTCTGTGTGCATTACATCGACTCTCTGAAAGATCTAATCTAACAAAATAAAAACATAGCATTAAAAGTGTCTTAAGTTGTTATTTGCATGGTAAATTATGGTGTACTATGATTACATTCTTGATTGCAGTTTGGAAAGTGTACATTTATTTGTGAATTTCTGTGTGTTATAAGTTCAGCTTTATACACTTTATACACTATTTTAATTGTAGTAGTGATAATAAGAATACTTATAATAACAAAAAAAGAAAAAGAAGGAAAAAAAATCTGCTATAGTAAATTAAATGTTAGCATTAAAATCTTGTAAATTTCTAAACAGTCTAAACGATGAATTATGTAAATTTGATCATATACAATGAAAAAAACAAATGCATAATGCATTATTTGTCCATCTTTCAGTAAAATATTGTCAAGAAAATTATTTTTCTTTGTATATATGACCCTGGGTAGTGTCTATTTATGAGCATTGACTATGTTTTACATATTGTCAGTCTATTGGTTATCAATATACTATATTTAAGTAAATATCACTGGTAGTTCAATTAAATCACCTTTATACATCTTAATTAAATACCTTACTTACTTACTCACTCACTCACTCACTCACTCCCTTACTCACTTACTCACTTACTCACTCACTCCCAGGGCTATTTTATATCAAAGTTGATATTTAGCCACACCATATTAGTGTTTCGTAAGGTGAGTTTTTAGCCCAGGGGTGTCCAAACCCGATCCTGGAGGGCCGGTGTCCTGGAGAGTTTATCTCCAACTTGCTTCAACACACCTGCCAGGATGTTTCTAATAAATCTAGTAAGAGCTTGATTAGCTGGTTCAGGTGTGTTTGATTAGGGTTGGAGCTAAACTCTTCTGGACACTGGCCCTCCAGGACTAAGTTTGGACACCCGTGTTTTAGCCCAACGCTCAACCCCCAATCTGGAGGACCAGGACATACACTGCGGACAAATTAGCATACCCAATTCACCTACATCACATGTCTTTGGACTGTGGGGGAAACCGAAGCACCCGGAAGAGAACCCACGCCAACACCAGGAGAACATGCAAACTCCACACAGAAATGCCAACTGACACCAGACGGGGCTTGAACCAGCAACCTTCTTGCTGAGAGGCAACAGCGCTAGCCACTGGGCCACCGTGTCGCTCAAATATCTATAAGGTACAAAATATACATACCCCAATATCCCATAATACCTAACAGTGAATATTTGGCAACCACTGCTTGCTTTTTTTATACTACAAATGTTACAGGGTTGTTTTTGAGCAAGGTATCAATTGTCTCAGAATGGAAACCCCCACAGGACACACGAGCAGCAGAGGTTTATTTCAAAGGTTTTACAGCATCTGCATCTCTGAGACAGTGACAACACCTCGGCTAGAATAATGAGCGTTCTGTATACAGAGTGAAAGAAGTTAACCGAAACACAACCGTCACCCCAGCCTGTCCGATTCTGACAAAAAAGCGGTGGATAAAGGAAGACGAGTGTGAACAGTTGGAGTTGAGGGAACAGTGAGAAAGTCATTCCTTGGATGTCATTGTCCAATCTGTAACAGAAAAGAAAAAATACGAAGCCCATCTGCTGGCACGTCCCGTCTGGAACGGGCCTGTGACAATGAGTGAGTGTGTGTGGGTGAACGATCCCCTCGCCTCAGATGAGACGTCACTGATTTAATTACTTCTAAATATGCACACGCATCTGCATCTGTGGGCCGTCCTGTAGTCAACTAAAAGTGGCTCACATCACTGTCTTTATTCATTTGGTTTCTTCTCGTAACCCATGTACACCCACACATGCCTGTGTTTTGCCTTATGCCATCCGCCTACACATACAGACACTTAAAAAAAAAACACAGCAACGAAACTGCATTAGTAACAGCTTTATAGAACAGTACCGAACAGGTGGGTTGCTTGCCTGTGAGCTCCACTATTCAGATTGTTGAGTCTGATGTCACGTCGCATAGTAACTAGAGACCAAATGTTAAATCAGATGGCAAAAGTGAACAACAAATGGCACTAATATATGCACACAGTGTTCTGTGATACTATCCTGATTGTAATGTTTATATCCATGCCTAATCTCAGATGGTCAGACAGTGAATTATCTTTTATAAATCATTAAAATATTGGTGTCTGGGATGCAGCAAGTGCTGAGACTCTAGGGAACACCATGATTTTGTTAAAGATTAAATTGAAAGTCCCTGTGAAATCAAAAAGTTTTTTTAAATCTTAGTATGTAAGAAAATCTATTAAGCTTATTCCTGACGTACGAGCAGGCAAAAACATTTTGGCTCAAGACTTTCGGTCTCATTTACTTCCATTAATTTTTAGATGTTAAAAATCATTATGATCAAATGATGTTGAACTGACATTTTCTTATTATATTAGTATCCTTTTTATGTATAGTCACGAACACACTTGTTTGTAGAGCAAGTTTTCTGCCATTTGTATTCTAAGGGCCGTTTACACCGAACACATTTTTTGCAATGAGAGGCGCCTTTTTGAAATGATTTATTAACGGCCGCAAGCGTTGTGCACGCTGCTTATGCACCCTGCACACCTCGCATTTTTGCCATTGCGCCGTGCGCTTGCAGTTGACAAAAGTAAACTCTGAGCGAAACAAATCACGTTATGTCAGTCGCGTCTTTTTCATTCTCCAATCAAATGAAAGCAGAGGTGGGGTTTCCGTTGAGGTGCCTGTGGTGTTTGTGCTGTCAAGACAACTATGAAGACTTTTGAAGATGGAGGAGAGACTTGTGGTTTCTGTTTTGAGTTATCCGGTGCTGTATGACTCACAAGTCTTGAATATCACAATATTATCACATTTTAAAATTCTATAAATATCAACAGCAACACTTAAGCACATTACGCAGCTGATTCAGTCATTGCCTAGTGCATAAAAAGTGCACAGCGCTTCTTTTTTCTTGTTAACAAAAAAGGCAGTACGGTGCGCCTTGCGTTTTTGGAACGTAAAAGCACATTCGGTGTGATCGGCCCCTTTAGTCGTGTCTCCTATAGGCAATTGACTTGGAAGTTCTATAACAAATCGCATAAAAACATCCACACTTATCCACAGAATAAGGTCAATAAGCTTTGTTCTTCAAAAAAAGTGGCAAAATGTGCTTAGAAGATTTCTCACTTCCGCCTAAATGGATGAAAAACTATTTGATTACCTCATACCTCCTTACCTCATACAGTAAAATCTTCAGATCAAATGCTCTATAGCAATGATGCCCAAACTCGGTCATAGAGGGCCAATGTTCTGCAGTGTTTAGCTCCAACCCCAAGTAGACAAACCTGAACCAGCTAATTAGGCATACTAGAAACTTTCCGGTGTTGAAGCAAGTTGGAGCTAAACTCTGCAGGACTGATTTTGGGCACCCCTGCTCTTTAGTATCTGACATGTCACGATTCCTTTAAGATTCTATTGTTATATGTGCTTGAGCTCAACCACTCTCACTGGCAGAGCTGTGATAAAAACTAAATTCTATTGGTTGTTTTTTTTAGGGGAGTAGCTACTTTATGTTTCAGTTGTCATACATCAAAGCAGTTCTTGAAACCTTTAATTTGTGATATGACTAAAAAGTGATCATGAATGGCTACTGAGAGTTTTTTCAATTCAAATGACTAGAGGTTTTGTATACTAAACAAGCGGATTACTCAACTGTACACACACATTTTCCAAGGTGATGTGATGTTTGTCGTGCTCTGTGTTTCTCTTACTCCATGAGATCCAGCTCTGTGGGATGCCAGTGTTAGTGCTCTGCTCACCTGCCTCCCCATAAGCACCGTTGTATGCAGTATATTGTTTTTTTTTTTTCAAACTAGCCTTAGAGAACTACGGCCATATTCAACAAGGTCTGGAGTGGGCCACATGATTTAGACTGTATACAGACTGTATGTGTACACAGATATTGTGCCACAAAGCAAGTACATTAAGCTTTTATAGATTTATAGATAAAATATTATAGTATAGACAAAAACAAAGCAGGATGTTTATGGTTGTGCTTGAAAGTATCTTATTAGCTTGAAAAAAGAATAGTCACTTTTTTTGTAAATAAGTAATATGCTTTTAAGAAACAGTTTGAATATAAAACATTCATTCATTCATTTTCTTTTCGGCTTAGTCCCTTTATTAATCCGGGGTCGCCACAGCAGAATGAACCGTCAACTTATCCAGCACGTTTTTACGCAGCAGATGCCCTTCCAGCCGCATCCCATCACTGGGAAACATCCACACACACTCAGTGTTTCCCCTAGGTTTACAGTTTTGGGAGGGGGGGTTGGGGCTGCGGCACGACGTGGCCCAACGTAGCGTGGCTGTTCAGACTTACACTGACACAAGGAGTCATGGTCTTTTAATGACAGCAGTAAATAACTGAACAACTATTTGACCTGTACAACCGTTTGTAAATTATAAACTAACATTTATTTTATATCTTTTTTTGTCACAAACTGTGCAGCTTTTGTCACTGCAATGTATCTTTATGGCCTTCTGGAAGAACATTTCCTGAGCCTCTTGGTATGAAATGTCAGAAATGTCTGGCCCATT
Organism: Danio kyathit; assembly: GCA_903798195.1. Lineage (NCBI taxonomy): Eukaryota > Metazoa > Chordata > Actinopteri > Cypriniformes > Danionidae > Danio > Danio kyathit. The sequence continues at coordinate 25,280,999 of LR812527.1, forward strand.
TATTGAGACATTTATTAAACATGTCTCTTATAAAAATTTAGATGTGAACATGTCATGGTCAGAAGAAGCTTTACAGAAAATAATTCATCCATTGATTTTACTTCAACTTAGTTCCTTATTTATCAAGGGTCACCACAGCGTAATAAACCGCCACAGAAAAATGACAAACAATGCAATTTGGAAACATTGCAAATGATGAAAGATGAAAATGAGTTAAAATGCACATCTATAAATCTAATACTTCTGTACTAAAAGGAAATAGGCCCATAAACTACTTCTTATAGCAATGAGTGTATTACAAGAATTTATATTATTAAATATTTATGTAAAAAAAAGTTTTATCTAATAATTCCAGCCAGCTTTTGTAATATTTTGTAATATAAGATTTGTAATATTGTCAAAAACGCAGAAGACTTAAATACATGCAGGACCATTCCAATATCAACCTATCAAATGTAATGTTTAGACCATCACTGTGCCTCTCGCGATCTGTTCACTTGCTCATTCACTCTCGTCGCCATGATTTCCGGGTATTTTAATTCATTTTGGGGGATCACGGAGCCGGTATGAATTTGCGGAAGACACGCAGAGCCTCCGGGAGAGGTCATAACTAGACACTAGATAGAGGAGTGAGCTCCGCTCGCATCACAGATCACAGGCATGTGCGCGACGTATCTGAAGAGTGGGGAGGGATGCGGGACGTGTTTGAGGACCGGGCAGGAGACGCGCGATTTCCGGGAGATTATCATTCGTTTGCGGGCATCCGGGAGTCTCTATGCATTTACAAGAGACTCCCGGAACTTTCGAGAGACTTGGGATGTCTGCATCTGTATATATTTTAGCTGCAGTGACGCGAGCGCACAACAGAAATGACATGCTGTTGTGTAAATAAGATATTACATACGGCTATTTAGCTTGTGTATTAAAAGAAGTTGTGATCTGGCGCTTTATATATAATACATATAACGCGACCTCAAGAGGGGCGGGTACAGCCGTTGGGAGGGCGGGGCGCCTCCCTTATATAATGGTAGGGGAAACACTGCACACTCATTCACACTCATACACTACAGACAATTTAGCCTACCCAATTCACCTGTACCGCATGTGTTTGCACTGTGGGGGAAACTGGAGCACCCGGAGGAAACCCACGCGAACGCAGGGAGAACATGCAAACTCCACACAGAAACACCAACTGACCCATCCAAGGCTAGAACCAGCAACCTTCTTGCTGTGAGGCGACAGCACTACCTACTGCCCCACTGCGTCGCCCTTATAAAACATTCAGTATTACATAATTTATAAACTTTTTAAAAGTGGGATGGGTGAGACTTTAGGGAAACAAACAAATTCAGTAAATATAAATCAAATGGATCATCAAAAAATTACAAATTATTTAATTTTATATTATTTTTTTACTTTCTTTTCATCAAAAAAGTTAAAATATTCAACAGTTTTCAACATTATTAGTAAAAATAACATATTGGGAACCAAATAAGCACAATATTATCATTTCTGACAGAAGAGTACTGGCTACTGAAAATGAATCCCATTTTCAAAATCTGCATTTTTAGTCTCTCCAATGGCCATATAAACGTGAAGTTATTTAGTACATAATAGACAGCCAAACACATTCAAGTTTTTTCCAATTTAGTTGAAAATTGGGTTGTGTAAATGTACTCTTAAATCTGATGCTGACTTTCTTCAACATCTCGTATACAGACCTTTAAAAAAAAAAATAAATTAAAAAATCAATCTTTCTGCACGTCCTATCTCTGTCACTCACTCCAACTTTTGCCATTCTCATTTCAGCCATCTGGTTTATTGAAGATGTGGCCCCTAGTCTGTCTGCTGAAGTTTCGCTTCGCTGTGCCAAAGTCCTCGGAGCTACTGTTCATGCAGCTCAATAAGTCTGAGACTCAAAAGACTGACTGGGAGACTGTTCTCCTGAAAACAAGACTTAACCTGTCAGCAAGAGTGCTGACTGCTACACAGTTCACCATCCACCCCATACTAGAGTTTGCTGGTACATCGATCCGAGTGATTTAACAAAGCAGTCACTGAAGTTCACTAGTAAACAATAGTCACATCATTTCAAAGTAAAAAAAAAAGTCTTTACAGTATAAGGTTACAAACAGAGTTTCAATTCTTAAGAAGTGCCAGAGTCTGATTTGCAATTCCTGCATTACCGAGAGTGACAGACCAAGGTTTAAGCCCTGTCATTCAACAGTTGAAATGACAGTCTGCTAGACCATGAACCATCGGTCTAAATTCAGCAGGATGAAGATTTCACATGACATATTAAATCCAGAGACATTTCAGAGATATTTAACTGGAACATTCATGTCAGGCTCATTCCTCTTTCTGAGCTCAGCTGATGAAAGTAGCGTTTTCATGTGGGTCACAGAAGACTTCCCCAGAATAACCAGCTCTGGCCTGCCATCAGCTCTGCAGCATTAAATATGGATCATATATAAAACGCCATGCATGTCTTACAACACGTGCCCTCTCTCCTGAGGAAGACAAGGAGGAGGAGGAGGACGGCATAAATGATTTTGTAACCATTTCAAATCTAATATATTCTAACACCAATGTGTGGTATTTGTTTACGCACACCCTGGGAAATCCGACCCCTCTGGGTGCTAAGCATTTCCTGAATGCTTTATTTTAGGGATGCACTGATATGAAAATTTTGGCCAATACAGAAACTCTTTTTTATTATTACAAAAGAACAAGAATTAGTTAAGCACCAGTTCAGGAACTCTAGAGTATTGGTGTATATGTATCAGCTTGTTAAAAAATAATGTGTTAACATGTCAATCTAGAGACATTTTTCATTTAAAGGGCACCTATGATGAAAATCATCTTTTGTAAGCTGTTTGGACAGAACTGTGTGTAGGTATAGTGTGTCAACTGTCACATTGGAGTTATATAAAGACAATAAGGGCTTACTCACACTATGCTATCCGAACTGTGCTCAGGCCTGTTTCCCGAATCGTTTGAGAAGTGTGAGTGCTCTGAATCGGGCTCAGGCACGGTACACTTGGGTGGCCCTGGCCCGGTTGGAAGAGGTGGGCCAGAGCGCGGTTCACTTGGGCTCAGGCGCGGTACGGAGTGCAAGCGTGCTTGAGCCCGAAACTGAAAGCGAGACGTGACTTTTAAGGGACTGTTTCATATGGATTAATTAATCATTCGTACTGTTCAATGAACGCAAACTGTCGTAGATTATTAAAGACGCAAACCCCTCACTGCACGTCAGCTGCACCTTCAGCAAACTTCCTAATTCCTGCAGCACGAGGACTTTATGATTTTTTATGAGCGTCAAAAGTGGCTGATCTGTTCGGCGAAATATTAGACTGGGCGTCACCGCATATCAAACGACTTAAACGATATAACTAAAGAAATATCCACTGTGCTGAGCGAGAGCGCTTACTGAGCACCGCGTCATCGATGACGGAAGCGCGCCCAGGCCTGAATGTAATGTGAGTGCGGGCCGTCGGGGGAGACGGGAGGGGGGACAAGCGTGCTTTGGCCCGATTCAAGGCAACTGTATATAGTGTGAGCACAGCCTAAGGCTCTTTTTTTACATTTCCTGACGTCAAAATAGGATCCAAATCCCTCCTATTTTGAGGCCCACCGCAACGTGACATAGGAGTGTGGTTTCCCCGCCCACCGAATTGATTGACAGCCGTATAGTCATATCAACGCATATAATCATATCAACAATACAGGACAACTGGGATTAAAAGATCTGTTCAGCTCTCTGTGATCATCAATCATCATCAAATGTGATCAAGAATGAGTTTTACAAGTTTAAAACGTTTTTAAAACAGTGCATTTTTGTAATGAATTACAGTGATTTTACAGTCTTTATCACCACAATCGCATGTCAGTACAATTATAAAAGAAGCTGCTTCAATCCTGGTTAGTGGACAGGTTTATTTTGTACATTTACATAACGGATGTCCATACAAAAGGGGATATTAACATGTATCCTGTCACATTTGCCATGCAAAAACAGTGCAAAGTTAAACGCACGCACTGTATGTGTGTTCGTTGTGTGTCTGTGTGCATGCATGAACTTTGTAACAACATTGTGTGTGACTCTTTGGAAAGTTCTTACTGTAGCATTTCTCACAAACATTACGTGAGATCTGCTTCTAGGGATGTCTCGATCAGATTTTTTAGCCCTCTAGTCCGAGTCTGAGTCATTTGATTTTGAGTATCTGCCGATACTTAAAAAGAATAAAGAAGAGCAAAGAAACAGATCCAGGCTGTTTTTATTTTTTATTTAATTCACCTTATTTTAACATTCAACAACTCTGTTAACAAACAGAGCACTTCTGTGAGGTAGCTTGAACAATCAATTTATAAAAAAAATAAATTGCTCACAGTTGGACTTTAGTGCAACAGTAAATATTAAAAAATGTAATATAAAAACAAACAGCACCTCAGCTTAAAATACCCGGCAGGCAATCCCAAGTTTACGTATCTTACAGTTTGCTATGGCAATTTTGTCGTCATCAACTTTATAATACCTCCAGACTGCAGACATATTCGTGCTTTCCACTTCAAGCTGCTTCCGTGTTTTACTTTGCCGGCATTTAACCAATAGCGTCTCTGCAACAAAGTGATGTCATGCCGCACGAGTTGCTGTTTCTGTTTGAAGTCAAGAAAGAGGTCTAAATCTGTGCCACTGCAAAACTATAGATGTGTTAAAAATAATGAGAATATAATATATATATATATATATATATATATTTGAGTCCTGATCGGGAGGCAACGTCCGATTCCGATTGAGTCTGAAAGTGCGTGATCAAGCCCGATTTCCGATCATGTGATTGGATCTAGACATCCCTATCTGCTTTCTTTATGTCCGTCACTGTGCTGTTTATCTGACGTAGCCAAGGCGAAGATTGAGGCACACTCTGACAGGCACGTGGGAGCAGTGGGCGGGGAGAACTAGCATTAAAGGCACAGGCAACAATAACCGCTACATGGTGTCCAGAGCAGAAAATTCTAATGTTCTGAAAGGTATAATAAATAATCTGATGGGTGTTTTGAGCTGAAACTTTCCAGACACATTCTGGAGACACAAAAGACTCATCTTAAATCTTGAAATAGGGGTAAAATAGGTGCCCTTTAACAGATGAGGAGACACTTTGGAGATTTACAGAATATTCTTGAAACTTTTCCCCTTTTCTCATGAACTGTCCCTTTAAATAATCATTTAAAAAAGTCATTAAAAAACTTTGACACAGTATTATCATTATTTATTTATTTCTGGACAAATGATAACCCTGAAACCAGTTCTTAACTCCCATCCATAATTATTACCCTACAAGTGGCCTTAATAAAAGTCCCACGGGAACTAATAAAAAGAGAAAAAAGTCATCAACCACTTCAAAAACACAACAACAATTAGAGACAAGACGACATGGGGAGATAACAGACAAAGACTACTGTACAGCAGCCAAACAGATCATGCTGGATCAAATGCGGTCAAAGCTGCAAAGATCAAAAGAAAACATTGCCTGAAAGCAGTGAGTGAGACAAAGCAGGAGACTACAGTATAGTCTCTGGTCAGCACAAAAGTCTCTGATAAATACTGGTACATGAGAGGCAACCACTTTCCCAAGCCAGCTGTTTGTCTTGCTTTAATTGCCTCTCACACATCGAGCCCAAAAGCACTTTAATGGAGCCACTGTGTATACGGACACAAGCCATGATGCCGCGTCTGTCTGCCCAAGAGAGTAACTCTATACCCCTCAAAAGACATTCTCATACACACGCACACACACAGCTCTGGTGTTTTAACAGGGTACACACATGGAACAAATTGGGCCAGACCATTACCACCATCACCACACCTCACAAACTCCAAGCCCAGCGGAGCAATTACGAAAATCTCTTCTGCTCATTTGATGCAGGCCAGAGTACAAGCACTTCTTCAGAAGCAGAGCAAAAAAAATGGGGCTTGGCGGGAAACGATAGCCAATTAGAGGAGGATGCAGTGAGGCAAATGACCAGAAGAGGGAATCATATTGGGAAGAATACAAGATCATGGCACCGGGCGACTCAAAATCCCATTTCTTTTGTTTATGTGTGACAGATCTCATTTTCTGAGCAGTGTGAACATGAAAAATCCAATCTTTTCAATCCGATTTGAGCAGCTTTGATATGTGGTCCTTGATCCAATTATGTGTCCAATCCATGGCCATGTGACCCGAGGATGACCCATCAGATGGGTATTAAATGGTGTGCCATTTTTGTGCTTTGTCATGTACACATATGCAGTGCATGTGACTTACTGGTTTCATAAACATGAACATGGGGGTTCTTTCATTGTGGTTAATTGTTCAAACCTGTTTGATCATTTTAATAACCGTCATCCAATTTCTAATTTCCATCTTCAATTTACTGAAAAGGGGTGTGTGTTTAGGTTAATTGCTTTTTTTTTATCAATATTTTTTTTCAATAGCACTTCGTACAGAATACCACTTAGTATAGAAACTAGTCTTGTTAAAATCTCGAATAATCTGCTGTTGGCAACGGATTTTGATCAGCTGACTATAATTGTTTTACTTCACCTGAACCTTACATGGCCTTTGATACATTTTCACATAGTATCCTCCTAGAGAGGTTAGTTTCTTCTTTGTTCACATGCAGTACATTAACAATAAAAACAATCTATCCAAATCATCAAGTTTCTATTGCTGCTCCCCAAGGTTTGGTTTTGGCTCCTTGTCTATTTATTACTGACCCTTATTTATGTTTTTAATAAATTTGGCATTTATTTTCACTGCTTTGCTGATTAATTCAGCTTCACTAGACTTTCAAGCCTACTTCTACCCTCCATCTTCTATCTCTTTCCAGCTGCTTAGTTGAAATTTAAAACAGTTCTCGGATGCCTGAATTAATAATGGTAAAATCGAAATCATCCTTGTATGCATAAAATCTAACTTAGCATAAAATCTGACAGTTTCTCTGTGATGATTATCAATCAGCATTTTCTCCCTTCTCACAGGTTTATAGTCCAAGTGTCATCCTTGATAGAATCTCATCCTTTGAAGCCTCTTTTAACCCTTTCATGCGTACAATCACACCGGTGTGATTAAAATGTTCAGAGTGCACATCATCAACTGCTAAAATTCTAATCTGTTGGCAAGTAGGCATGGGACAATAACTGGTGTCAAGGTTTACTGTGGTTTGGAAAATTCAAGGTTTTAAAACGGCCAGAATTTTCTGTTATACCATTCCCACAGTATATGTTTTTCACAACTATTTTATTTAGTGGGTGACGCAGTGGCGCAGTAGGTAGTGCTGTCGCCTCACAGCAAGAAGGTCACTGGTTAGAGCCTCGGCTGGGCCAGTTGGCGTTTCTGTGTGGAGTTTGCATGTTCTCCCTGCATTCGCGTGGGTTTCCTCCGGGTGCTCCGGTTTCACCCACATTCCAAAAACATGCGGTACAGGTGAATTGGGTAAGCTAAATTGTCGGTAGTGTATGAGTGTGAATGAGTGTGTATGGATGCTTCCCAGAGATGGGTTGCAGCTGGAAGGGCATCCGCTGCGTAAAAATTGTGCTGGATAAGTTGGCGGTTCATTCCGCTGTGGCGACCCCGGGTTAATAAACGGATTAAGCCGAACAGAAAATGATGGAATGAATGATTTTATTTAGTTTTTTAGGGCAACAGTATCTCCAGCAGAAAAAGACCCTCCACAACAAAAGCTACTGTTTCGATATATTTTAAATGTTTCATAAAATAAAATATATTATGTTTAATAGGGGTGAATCTTTTTTTTACCCAGACATTTTAATTACAATACCGTGATACAGTGAAACCGTGATATTTTTATCCAAGGTTATCATACCCTCACAATCTTATACCGGCTGATGCCTAATGGCAAACACTGAGGCACAGAAAGAGGTGTGCAGCACTTGTCATAAATCACAATTTATCTATGCTTTCAAACAAATTGCATTGATTTTAGGTTTCAGACATTCAAATACAAATAACTACATACCATTTAAGATTTTTAAAATACGCGACTATATTATTTTAAATACGACTATGGAGATGGCAATAATAATTCTTTTTCAATATAAATGGACAATGTGCTTTGTTCACGTAAGATACACACTGTTTATGTTACTAGAATATTTTCTCTATACCTCTCCAAGATAAACAGTTCCTTACCTTCATGTATTTCAATTACATTTTTAATTAGATTATGCTATATTGACGTGAGTATTCTCAGCTGTATCCCATCTAGCTAATACATCACAATTAATGCATAATTTAATAAATAATATAAATACTTCTTGTTAACTTCCGATCGCAGTTGTATGACTTCTAGCAACAACGCTGGCACCCATTACTTGTCATATAACAAATGGGCTGGTGGGCCACAAATTAAACTTGACCACCATGGAAACTTTAGAACGCAATGGATTCTAAGTAACAGTCACAAAAAAAAAAAAAACTCACACGTGAAAGGGTTAATAACATCACTCATTCTGCATATTTTCATCTGTGTCCTCCTACAATGCCATTGTCATACATGTAGTTTTACATACCAAATTAACTGCAGCAATGATCGTTTGTTTAGTCTTTAAACTACTTTTAAACCTCTGCTGGTCCAAAAGCTGTACAAACTATTTAGAGATAATAATTTCTCCCTATATTGAGTACATCTCTTCTGTTCTTCAACATATGGCTTTCATTTAAATCAAACACTAAATTAAATTGTTAATGAAAAATTGGAATTGGGTTTTGAAATGAATAAGTTGATCTTAAAAATGAGCTAAATTATCATTTTCATTTTCAATTTTCATTTTAAAATCAATTTTTATTATTCCGTTTTCCATTTATTTGTGTGATTGCAGTTACTTCTACATATAGTAATGTTATATAGTGCTGACATTGTGTGCGTTATCTTAGAGCTGAGCTGAATCACAAAGCATCAGAAGTGCCTGGATATGTTTAAGGTTTAACAGAGCCCAGCTGAATAAAAAGCCACAGATTTAAGAAGCCTTTCCAGATAAGAGATAAGCAGGAGCCAGGGACTAATGAGGTTTCAGAAAAGAGGTGCAAGATTAGAGTCACATAAAACATAGAAGTCAGTGCCCATGCATCTAGTTACTCTGCCAAAAGTACATAAACTGAGAGAAAAACTAGCCAGCAGACACACTGGCTTTTAAGTGCATCTCTGAGATTGTAATTAGACCAACATTAAAGCAATAAAATAGGCTACATTATCTGCATGTCATGCCTTTTTGACACAGCTGAGGCCTCTTCGTGTTCAGCGTCAAATCATTAGACAACTAACAAGTATTTCATTATTTGCCTTTTAATACATTAGCCACAGTAAGAAAGAGCGAGAGACTGAAATGAATTGTGAAAAACCAACATTTTAAAACATTACAATTCTACAATCATCTTTGTTGAATTAAATTTAAATAAAATAAAAAATGAAAATTACTGGGAATGTCCTAATTTGTTGTCCTCATGTTATAAAAAGCATTAAATATCTAAATAGTTTGCTCTGCATTATATGTTTATGTGGAAAAAAAAAATCTATAGAATGCAATTGTATTCAAATTCCAAAATGTAATGAAAAATAAAAGTTAAAAACATCAAAATAGCAGGATTTATTTGAGATCCAATTAAATATTTAAGTTAAATCTTTCATGGTTTCCGCTACATTCATTCTTCCATGGCGGGGCGCCACACCAAAATTCACTCCGCCACTGCTACATTACTACTCATTCAAAACATTCAGTCATTGTTGTTTTTGTAATAGCGGGTTATAATCACACCAAAACATGTTAAAAGGTAAGTTAATTATAACTTTTCTGTAATCGTAGTAGTGCTGTGCGTCATTTTAACTCTTTAAGGTGACATGCTGACTGACTGACAGGTGCGTTATGCGTGAGGCTAGCAAACACAGCGTAGCTTTCAGTTAAGATGAACACAGTTTCCATAATTAGATAATGCTTTATAATATTTTAAAATTCATAGATAATGACTTTATCTAGCTGGAATTTATGGCCGTTTCACTTTACTTAAGGACGCATTAATGCCGCTCGGTGGGTCTATTGGAGACATTCATAAATATTCCGAGCAATCTAATAAATGTTGGAGACATACTCACTACATAAACGCCCTAAATTGCACTTCAACTGCGTTTATTTGAGAGCGCACAAGAAAATCTGCACTTGAGCAGCGTATATTTGAGTGTGTGCAAGAAGTTTTGTGCACAAACAGAGGAAATCGGAGCGCAAGCAAAGAGATTTGCATGCTCATATTACATAAATGCGATCTCGGCTTGTAATACTGCGCTCACGACATTTGTCATTGAAATTACGCCACAGGTAGTTGGTAGATCTGTGTAAAAGGCCCAACAGAGTCTGCCGCCACAGCTGGAAAAAATCCTAGAGGTAACACTGTCTTTATATTACTTTCTGACTTCTTTTTCTCATACATACATATTACACAATGTAAATAGTAGAGGTGTGAACCTAAACTGGTCTCACGGTTCGGTTACGATTATCATGCCATCGATTCGGTTCAATTCGATAACACAGTGCATTGACGATGCTTTTCATACACAATTTAATATTTTACTTTACAGGCGCTGTTCACCGATTAGTGACACTGATAAACGGCAGCGGCACAGTGTTGCCAGATTAGGCGTCGATCACAGCTGATCCATGATAGATGCGGTGAAGAAAACTCGCACGCTCGTGTCTGTATCCAGAAGTATCGCTGTAACAGCCGAGAGGAGAGGAAAAGTCACGCCAGCAGGTCAAATGGGCCACAGTGAAAGAGAGAGAAATGGAGATTAGTTTCATTCTCTCAATCACAGTGAAATAGGGGCTTCTGCTTTAAGTGTCAGTGAAAGACTGTCTAGCAAACACACACGCAGTGAAACTGTGCACAGCTTCTGCGTTTTTAAGAAGTTGAAGCGTTGTAAACACTCGCGCTCGCCTCCCTCGCCATAGTAAGCTACGGCGGCATTGCGCATATGAGATAAATGACATCAGTACATAATAACCGGTTATGATTATTACTGAACCGATACCAAATAGTCCGCATCCGCATTGAGGTGCACCGAAGAAACAATTAATTTTGACACCCCTAGTAAATAGGTGACATACAAGTTGATGTTTAGGTTTCAGATATATAAAATTGACCTCATGTCATATGTGCAACATATAGTTCAAAATATTGCAAAAAAAAGCTGTTTACATTTTTCTCAGCCACTTTAAATATGTGCATATGTATAATGCAGTGCTTCCCACACATAAACTTTACTTGGGTGGGCCAAAAACCTCCTCTCGCCATATACGTTTACTACTTCTTGTTGTGTGTGCGCGAGAACTGTCAACACTCTCACAGACAATCTCAAATGCTCTGCAGAGACCCACAGAGACGCAACTTTTTTGGACTTAAAAATGCATCTGTCTGGGGTTTCTAAATATCCTAAATTGTCCGAAATTCAGCTTTTGGTTTCACTTTCTAGGCCGTCGCCATTTTATATTTTAAACCTGATTTACTTTCGCTTAACTTCGCAGCTGACAGCACATGCACAGCCGCACTAAACGACTCAGATAAACTTTTTCTATTTACTAAGATATGATGAAATTACATCCAAACTGGCTGCAAAATAAATGTAGCATACACCGTTAGAAATGGTTAATTGTTTTGCCTTATTTAAATAATCTACACTTTAATTATACTTTTTAGAGATTTTTATTCCATACATGTTTTTATTCCTTTGTTATTTATTTCTTATTTGCTGTATGCTTTTTTTATTTGATGATGTTGATATGTTACATATTTTATACATATACATAAGAAACAGTGTATGATAAAAAAAAAAATATTGTTAAAAATCACTTTTTTGTCACATGTAGGTAACCATGTGCCGTGAGTAAAAGGTGTGTTTCCATTTGGCAACCCCCACAGTATATTTCAAACCAGTGGGAAGCACTGTAATGTAATTATACTATTAATCATGAATAAATTACTAAATATTTTCACAGAAAACATATTTAAAAATTTTTATTAAACTGGACATAATTTATTTATTGTTTTTATTGTATTTTTTAAATAAATGCAGTCCTTTTGACTACCATTAGTCACCATTAAGACTACCATTAAGTCTAAAGCAGACCTATGAATAATTACACAATATTTAAAAGTAAAAAAAAAAACAGTAAGAAGCAATTTTTAAAAACCTAGTGTACTTTTTATTTAAATGAATTACATTTTACTTGTAAATGTCTGCCTGTACTCCTGTTTTATTCTTTACATTTCATTGTGCCAAGTTTTGTTTTGTAGTGTGCCTAATGACTCTTCTTTGGGAAAAATAAATCATCAAGGTATATCTATTAATCGAGATTGAGAACATCCCATTTTTAGGCAAGTAAATTTGTGAGTGTGTGTGTGTGAAAGAGAAAGCATATGCTGTGCCCCTTCCAGGCCAGGACAGGGACTCCAGTCAGCACCTCAGCTGTGGCGCGTAAAATACAACACAGGTCTTTTAGTAGACTACGAGACAGGAGGGGGGGTGTTCACACTGCTTCCTGTGTGTTTGCGGGTGAGCAGCTGGCGGCACAGCTGTACTGGTCTGTGTGTGTCTGTGTGTGTGTGCGTGTGTGTGTGTGCGTTTTGAAAACTATTAACAATATACATAATGATGGAAATTTTTCTTAATGACTATGTCTACATGGACATCAGTTACCAAATTATTTGCCTTAATCTGAATAGGACATTAATATGACTAAGGCGTTTACATGAGTTAAATATTTTTATTCCATGTTCCCATTTGGGCAGCACGCTGGCGTAGTGGGTAGCACTGTCGCCTCACAGCAAGAATCTCGCTGGTTAGCATTTCTGTGTGGAGTTTGCATGTTCTCCTGGTGTTGGCGTGGGTTTCCTCCGAAAGCTCAGGTTTCCCCCACAAACCAAAGACATGCAATATAGGTGAGTTGGGTAAGCTAAAAATTGTCCGTAGTGTATGTGTGTGAATGAGAGTGTATGGGTGTTTCCCAGCGATGGGTTGCAGCTGAAAGGGCATTCGCTGCGTAAAAACATGTGCTGAATAAGTTGGTGGTTCATTCCGCTGTGGCGACCCCAGATTAATAAAGGGACTAAGCCGAAAAGAAAAATGAATGAATGTTCCTGTTCTACATGTTATAGTACTTAGTTCAAAAAACGTCATTACATCACCATTCAACGCTAATTCCTTCCAGTGTTTTACACAACAACAATTTGTGTTCGTCATGGCACCATGTGATATTTGGGCGTATTGTTTTTAATTTTGCGACAACTTCAACTGCAGTCAAATTCTCACACAATGAGTGCAAACAGACGATGGCAGATATAAATTCTCAAGCAACAAGCCACCTCTGCCATTTCATTCACTAGATTTTCATTCATGCCCCCGCCACAAATTCAAAGTCAAGGCACTTCATAATGTCCATTTCCTCCAGAATTCTCAGCGTAGTCATTTTTTTAGCCATTCTCATTTGTTTGTCAATAAACGCCTGACAACTGCCGTGTGAAATGTAGCGAATGTCGCAAAATGTAGCGAAAAATATTGTCTATTATAACTATTATAACAAAGGTGTAATAAGTACTTAAGTATTTATTTATTCCTTTCTGTGATTTTAAATTGGTTTATATTTTATATATAACTATATTTTTATAAATTTTATGAAATTAAAAAAAGCTTATTTATTTTGTTAGGTTTTTATAGTGTTTTCTGATGTTTTTTTATATTCTTGCTGGGTTCGATGTAACGTAATTTCATTCTGCGTTACAATCTACTGTGATGTTTTGAATGACAAAATAAAGGAAATACTACAAAACAGTAATCTGCTTGCTAAGTGTGACGTCACGTGAAGCAGCTTCCGGGTCCAAGCGATCTATCAAACTGTATGGGGAGACTCAACAAATGGTAATAAGAAACGTTTACAAAGCGATGTAATACTTTCGAAAATCACGATCGCCTAATATCCGATAGCCAGTAAGTGATTGATATTGTATACATTGTTAAAATATTGGTGTCGACGCCAGTGGTGTAGTGGTTAGTGCGTCGACACATGCACTCCGGTGCTCGCGGCGACCCGAGTTTGATTCCCGCCTCGTGGTCCTATGCCGATCCTTCCCCTCTCTCTGCTCCCCACACTTTCCTGTTAATACTCTCTCTACTGTCCTATCAATTAAAGGTGAAAACCCCGAAAAATAAATAAATAAATAAATAAATAAATATTGGTGTCTGTGATGCAGTAAGTGCAGAAACAGTTGTGTACACCAAGATTTTATATACAATTCACTTCAATGTGTGATATGACTAAAAGGTGGTCATAAATGAATATTTTCTCAATTCAAATAAGTAGTGGCTTGAACCTGGAAACAGTATACCATACGTCACGACTTAACAAGTAGATAGTTTGATTACGGTGTTTACAAGTCTGTACTGCTCTTCAATAATGCCACTAAAATAAGAATACTCCATTTGTCTTAATTGAACTTCCGTTTAGTTCGATTATGACTTTAGATGGATTAAGGTAATCAAAAACCGCTGTTTACATAGTCGCCTCTTAATCAGAGTAATATCTTAAACATATTAAAATCGGAGTATTGGTGTCCATGTAAACATTCTGAATGACAGATTAATAAGGAAAAGGCAGTCTGTGGGACAAACACGACATAGAAGCTGAGGAAATGAGAAGTAAGACAGCCTGCTCTGGGTTTGATCAGATCAATACAAAAGCATTCAGTGAGTAAGACATGACCACAGCAGTCCTGACGCCTGCACTATGGGGATGGCAGAGGAGTTGAAGCCCCATCCCGCTGCTCTGTTGAGTGGGCCTCTGTTCCATCCAAATCATTTAAAGTGTTTATGGGTGTGTTTACAAGATGAACACTGTACCAAATGATAGGGGGTGTAAATATGAGATGTCTTATTTTGAAAAGCAGCACAATCAGTGTCTACGTTTGTTGTTATCATGGTATGAGGTATTAGATATTATATTTTTTGTATTATTTGTATTTTCCGTTTTTGTTACAATTTTAGTTGTTTTTATATTTTGTTGAGTGTCTGTATTGCAATTTTTAGCATGTAATTTAGTTTTTTTTAATAAACTAAATAAAAATGAGAAATATGTCCTATATATATTGTATGTTTGTTTCAATTAATTTGAATAGATTCGAATTAACTATAATAACTTGGTACAGAATGCAACGGAAACTTAGGATGGCAGGCAAATTCGAGAGGGAAATACGATTATAGTATTATATACTTATGTAAAATGCCCATAAATTACAGAATCATTGTTCAAAATTGCACAAAAGCACAAAGTTTAAAAAGTTTAATTCAATTGTATAACTTTTTTAGTATTACTTTTATAGCCACAGCCATATCACCCTGCAGCCCGAGACAGACTACTCACTAAAGCTAGCAGGGCTGCGCCCGATCAGTACCTGGATGGGAGACCACGTGGGATAACTAGGTTGCTGTTGGAAGTGCATAACTGTCAACCCTCCAGTCTTTCCCGGGATTCTCCCGTATTTTACAGTTCTATCCCGCCATCATCCCGTAAAGGTTTGCCGTATGAAGGGTGAGCTGACTCACCCTTTCTATGGAGGGTGGCAATAGACATTAAACAGCCAATCTTCCCTATTTGCAACCCATACCGCTGAACAAGGGGATGCCCCTTGCTCTTAAATGCGAGTCTGTTCTGTGCTTTTGTTTAATTAAGGTATGAAAACACTTATAAAAATGGTGCAATTCCCTTCCTTTTTATTACAGGTGCCGTCACAATCCTCAAAACAGTCATGTGGTTGTGCGTGACTGTCAGCTGACGTGCTGCATAGTGATAAATAGACGTGGTTTCCCAAACGGATTCTGTACACACGATTTAAAGCGGAGTGAAAGTCTGAGGCCCCGTTTACACTAGTACGTTTTAGTTTTAAAACGGCGTTTTAGAATGAAAACGATCCGCGTCCACACTAGAGTTTCACCCAGCGTTTCTGAACAGCTCTCCGTCTACATTAAAACGGTGAAAACGCACATCACCTGATCACACACACACTCTCTGGCATGCACTGCAGCGTGCTTTGAGCGCATACCCATATGAGAGCTGTCCTCGTCGGACTGTTCATCAAGGATCTCCCGCTGGATCTAATCTCACTATATTTGTTAAACGGGATATTTAATTCATCTTGTTGTCTATATCTAACTACATATTCTCGACTTTGGTCTTTCGAATCTATTACTTGTGCTCAGGTAACGTGTTTCGACTGAGCGCAAAGATAATTTAGGTTAATATCTTAATTAGTGTAACCGCGGACACTAATTCTGCACATCTGACTGATTGCTTGCCTTTATTTTCTTTATTGTATAAACTTACTGTGCATTATGCTTTTATAATGGTCATTATTAATTATTAAAACTGATATTCAATGTAAGAGAGGGTATGTTTCGTATTTTCAATGAAAATGAAAGGAGGCAGTAATGTTATAGGCTCCGTTTTGTTATAAATATGCATGAAGATGATGGTCATATTATGAAGCCACCTGAAGCCTCAACATTTTTGATGTCTGTTAAGTTGCTAATAATATCAAAATGAGCAGTTCGTCACATCATGTTTTCATTTTATTGTTAAGATAGTGAAACAGCGTAGCCAGGGTGATGTGAATGACTTTATAAAGTACACACTCGGGAGTTTGTTTTCCTTATCAATTTGCGAAGTCTGAACTTACAAGGAGAGGATGCAGGACTGAACTGTGTGTAGGCTACTTAATATTGAGGGAAAAGCCCCAATCAGAGAGGCGAATGTCTGCAGCCCCGCCTCCGTTTTCAGATGTCTCCGTTTTGTCTCCGTTTTAAAATGAAAATGCATTAGTGTAAACGGGGCCTGAGTTTTGAGTGCGTGTTTGAACAGACATATACACATAATAACATCTAATGATGTCGATCTTGGTGGGGTTTTTTTTTTCTAAAAACAACTAATTTTGTCCTAAATAAGCATAAAAAGTTAGGAAAGCAATCGAATGCTTTCATTTTGACGTTAGATGTGTGCATTTTTAAAGTGACACTAATGTTAAAAAGTGTTATTTAATGTGATCAAATAAAAAATCTAAATAAATGAGAGATTAATTTGTTGCTCTTTAATCAGAATGTGTATGTTATACAGTGAAGGAAAAGATTAATAAGATTTGAAAACTTGATTCTATTTCTTTATAATAGCTATTAATTTTATTAAGTTAAACTGTTTGCTAATTGATTTGCTGCTAATGTATACTATTAATATTTTATTTTGTAAATAATAATAATAAAACATATTACTGAGCGTTTAACTGTTTATTTACAATGAAACAGCTCCAGTGGAACATATTTAGTAATTTGGGGATTTTTTTAGGGGGGTGGGGGGGTGCTGATTTAATGGGGGCATATCCCTTATTTTTTACATCGCAATGTTGACAGGTACGGAAGTGATGTTAGTGAGGCCAGCAGGGGACTCTCAACCTGAGGTCTGTGTGAGTCCTAATGCCCCAGTAAAGTGAAGCGGACTATACTGTCAGTGAGCGCCGTCTTTCGGAAGAGACTTTAAACTGAGGGCCTGACTCTCTGTGGTCATTAAAAATCCCATGGCACTTCTCGTAAAGAGTAGGGGTGTAATCCCGGTGTCCTGGCCAAATCCCTCCATCTGCCCTTACCTATCATGTCCACCCAATCATCCACATCCATCGAATTGGCTCCATCACTGTCTCTCCACTCCACCAATAGCTAGTGTGTGTGTGGTGACACTGGAGCTGCTGTCCTATGGCTGCCATTGCATCATCCAAGTGGATGCCACTGGTGGTGGTATGGAGAGACCCCCCCCCTCCCCCCTCATGACTGTGAACCGCTTTGGGTGTATGGCCATACATAATAAATGCACTATATAACTACACACACTACATTACATTAAATTTTATTTAGTGAATCATTTTAAAATGTCATAATCAGAACTTAAATATCCTATGAGGTTCATACAATAAGAACCATTACAGTAAGTGTAGTAAGTGCAAGTTTTTTTTTAAAACAAGCTAAATAATCTGCCAATGGTGTAAGCAAAATAATTGTATGTCAAAAGGAAAAACCCTATTTTTTTTACCCTATTGGCAGATTATTTTGCTTGTTTTAAGGGGAAAAACACACTTAATTTTGACTTATTATTTTTTAAAACAAGACAAAATGTTTTGCTTGTCTAGAAAATGCTTCTTGAGTTGACAGATATTTGGACTAGAAACAAGACACAAAAAACAGTAAGAAAAGCACTTTTTGCAGTGTAGAAAGCAAACCAGCATATAAGGATTTTGGCAGAGAGCTGAAGTGTTGTGATTTCACTCACAGACACAAGGTAATTCCCCATAACAGAACTGACGTCAAGAATGAATAATGAATCATGGTCAGAGATATGGGAACTGAATCAGTATTCAAAGAGGTAATCTCAGGACAGCATGGTGTGTGTGTGTGTGTGTGTGTGTGTGTGTGTGTGTGTGTGTGTGTGTGTGTGTGTGTGTGTGTGTGTGTGTGTGTGTGTGTGTGTGTGTGTGTGTGTGTGTGTGTGTGTGTGTGTGTGTGTGTGTGTGTGTGTGTATATGTGTGTGTAAGGGTCATATGCAGATGTGCTGTCTGAAGAAAAAGATGTAGCATGTAATATCCTGAGGGGGAAGACAAACTGCATGGTTTCTAGGACAGACAACAGAACAGGCCAACAGGAAATAGAGCTTCATAAAGAAGCGAAAGGAGGTAAAAATGACTGCGCATTAGGACCACAGACATCTCGTCCATAGACTATGAATGTAATTTGCACAGCGCTTGGCTGTGAGCACTTGGTTAGGGCACAAAAATGCATTCTAGCAAAAAAATAAAGTGCAAGTGAGACATTAGGACAAACGGTGTGTCTTTAGGCACAATTCACTTCATCAATAAATCACCATAGTACTGTAGCATTTTTAAGTTAATGCACGCCGGCCTCTTTCTGTCTCCAATTCATTTCCATCACACCGGCAGTCAATAGACTTGCGCCTCCGAGCAGGAGCGTACATGTCCGGAAAGGCTATTTAGATGAAAAATGAACGGCCTTATGCACCAAGCTGCACCCAGCCAGTCGAAAAAACGATATAAAATGGAAGACATTCATTTCTGGGCGTGTGAAGCCATATTTACAATATATGCAAAGCTACTCCATCTTTATTCCCCACCCCTCCAGCACTTTCTTTGTGCTGTTTTGTCAGGCCCTCAGTCTCAGGACACTTTTTTTTTTCCTTGAGCTCATAAATCCATTTGATATCTTGAATTTCTTTCATTTTTTTTCCACTTCACTTTTTTATTTTTTTGCAAAAGTGCAGTTTAATGGGATTTGCATTCTAAATGTGACATCATTTCAGAAACATCACTGCTCAGGGCTCTTAAGATGAGACAAAATCTTCCCAGAAACTCAAACAGTCCTGTTGATATTATTTAAATGAATTAAATGCAATGAGCGCAAAGCTGAAAAGGAAGCCCTAAGGAATGCAAGCGTTTTTAAAACTCGTTTTCTCCGCATCCTCATGCATCGTGGGAAGACTTTCACAATTTGATATATTTCGGGAATGCTGACTGTTAAGACAAGCATGAGAGTCTTTTTCTGTAAATGGGCATATAAGAAGCACTGAAGAACAAGAAGACACGGCGCCTCACTGTCTGACCAATGTAAAAGCGATGACCACAGTAACAATGCATTGTGGCTACTGAATGGTATCATGGATGAGAGGAAAACGTATGACTAAGCAAGCCTGTAAGCAGCATGATGGGATTCTATATTGGAGCATAAAAAGTAAATTTATTTTTATTTTTTTACCAGATGAATTTATTAAAACATGCACACACTAGTAAAAACATAAATAAATATCTGGTGTCTTGTTCCACAAAAACATTAAATGCGTTTAATACTAATAAAATTACAAATTAATGAATAAAATAAATGTAAAATACTTCCAAAATCATTCAATTTCACCAATTAAATCTTTAAAGAGTAAGTTTACAAAAAGATTCTGCCACTTCGGTCTTGTTAATTCTTGTTTTGGTGGCAGAGTCCAGACACTAGCATTGTCTAGAATGTTGTGCTCGAAGTTTTCTCGGGTCGAGCACTCATATTTCTTCTCTGTCTTTGTATGAGCGCCGTCTTGGCCACGCTCGGGCTGTGCTTGCTCCTCGTCCTGGTGTGTTTGTTGTTTTGTTTGCAGCATGGAGTTTTCATTCTCAGCGCTCCAGTCTAGTTGGTGTCAGGTTGGTGCTGAGATCGGAACATGCATGCGTTTTATTTATTGTATTTTATTTTAAGTGTTTTATTTATCGTGTACTCGTGTCTTGCATTCTGTCTGTGTTGCCGTTGTTTGTTGCACATGGCCTGCGTTTACACTTGCCACTCATTGACTGCGTGTTCTAGACTGGTTTTATGTGAGCACATGGCTTGTATGTTGTCTTTGTGTCATGTGCTCTCCTGTCTATCATCCAGTCCCACGTTCCTTGTTAACCCATTAATAGTTAATTCTGTTCACCTGTCTGTTAATGAATTATTTCTCCTTTATAGCTCCCTCTTGTCTGCTGTCTTGTGCTAATTCGTTGTCGTTCATTTGACGTACTTCATGTTCCTGTCGTGTTTTGTCCTAAATCTTTAAAGAGTAAGTTTACAAAAAGATTCTGCCACTTCGGTCTTGTTAATTCTTGTTTTGGTGGCAGAGTCCAGACACTAGCATTGTCTAGAATGTTGTGCTCGAAGTTTTCTCGGGTCGAGCACTCATATTTCTTCTCTGTCTTTGTATGAGCGTCGTCTTGGCCACGCTCGGGCTGTGCTTGCTCCTGCTTAACGCGGGCGCTCGAGGTTCAGGCATGCTCAGCATGCATGCTCTCCATAGGTGGAGCGTGTGTAAGGCTGGGGAAGGCTTAGCCTCCCCCTGGCCAGAGACCATGTAGATAGCAGCAAAGAAAAAAATGTAACGGGTGTAAGGTAGAATATGAATGTAATTTAATGTTGATGATTAACAGAACACTTTAGCTATTGTAAGTTTGTCAATCAAATTTAAAGTCCCCCTCCGCACAAAAATGGAACTGTCCAACTCGTACTTCGCACTGATGAGCGCTGTTTATTACTGGAGTTCGCAACAGCTCTGAAAACCAAACCAAAACTGCTGGCCAGCAGACAATTCTGATTTGCTGGTCAAGGACATAAGTAATAAAATGACAAATGAGTATTACGAGAGAGGTATAATAATATATTACACTGGTTTAACTTGTTTTCAGCATTAAATGAAATTGGTAGTTTCATTGTAACGTATAGTCTAGCTAGTCTATAGTGTAGTAATCTTGTTTAGGCAATCGTTTGGAGTTTTATTAATGGTAATAGTAATAAAAGCAACAAGGAGTAATAATTTCATTTAAAACTGCATACAGTAAGTAATAAATAAATATTTAATAAATAAGTATTTAACAATTTTTTAATATTTAATAAATGCCACCTTGATGAACAGAATCATTTTAATTAAATTATTAATTTTATTAATTATAAATTATAAAAAAAAAATTTACTGACCCCAAACTAGTAATGTAGATCAGTGGGTGAGTTTAATAAAATAATTTAATGTGCGTGTTGAATATAATAGACGTTTGTTGATGGGCATTGCTTTTGTTAAAACCTCTTCTTGGTCAGTCGCAAATCTTTTTAAATGCATTAAAGGGCAGTGCATATATTAGCCTTACCCTCCGCCTATGGTGCTCTCGTCCTGGTGTGTTTGTTGTTTTGTTTGCAGCATGGAGTTTTCATTCTCAGCGCTCCAGTCTAGTTGGTGTCAGGTTGGTGCTGAGATCGGAACATGCATGCGTTTTATTTATTGTATTTTATTTTAAGTGTTTTATTTATCGTGTACTCGTGTCTTGCATTCTGTCTGTGTTGCCGTTGTTTGTTGCACATGGCCTGCGTTTACACTTTGCCACTCATTGACTGCGTGTTCTAGACTGGTTTTATGTGAGCACATGGCTTGTATGTTGTCTTTGTGTCATGTGCTCTCCTGTCTATCATCCAGTCCCACGTTCCTTGTTAACCCATTAATAGTTAATTCTGTTCACCTGTCTGTTAATGAATTATTTCTCCTTTATAGCTCCCTCTTGTCTGCTGTCTTGTGCTAATTCGTTGTCGTTCATTTGACGTACTTCATGTTCCTGTCGTGTTTTGTCCTGAACTTTCCTGCCATCCCAGCCAAGTCTATTTTTTGTCTTTTAGTTATGTTTTTCCCCCTCGGGTTGGTTGCCTTTTTGTTTTAATTTTATAATTAATAAATACCCATTTTCCCTGCATTCGAGTCGTTGCTCCTTTCCCCACCCACCAACCATGACAATACTAAAATGTAAAAAAATTCATGCAATGCTTTTTACCTTTATTTCATCTTGGTTACTGTGAAATGTTACTCTGCATGCATAAAAATATATGCAAGGTTACAAAGCTCCATTCTAACTGGTGATATTCTACTTAATTTTTTTTTTAAATAATAAAAAAAAAACACTTTATTCATAGAACTATGCATATACAAAACATGCTCTGATTGCTTCATTAGAAAATGAAGTAAACAAAGCTTTTGAGTGAGAGAGACAAGAGAGCAAAAGTGTAAATTATGTGCAAAAATAATGTTTTTTTTCAAACAATCAACGATGAAAACTTATTCTAACACATCCCTAAAGCGAAATAAAGCCTTCATAAAAATAATAGGATCTCTTTAACAATGATACAATGACATGATAATCATGTTACTAATATCCTATTTAAAATTCATTTTAATGCCTTTTTAATGGCTCGTAAAGTCAGCAATTTCTTAATCATAATTAGGATTGCATAATCTTACATCATTGTTTCTTGGGGGAAAATATATTCTATCTAACTGCTTTGTTTCTTATGAAAATTGTAAAAAATAAATAAATAAATAAATAAAAACTACCCAGACACAAAATTAGACTATGTGACCAACACATTTCATGCAGTTCAAGTCCAGCAAGCAGGCGAAAACAAATACAATTTTTTTTCCATTAATTACTGCATGTGCAAAGATCAATAAGTCTCTTAAAGCACAGAGTCCATTTCTCAGAACACATGCATTGAATTTACTTTTTTATCTTGGCCGCACTCATAAGTAACTAACCCATTAAAGAAAATCCTTTAATGTTAGAAAGAAAACAAAAAGCATACAGATTTCAAAAGTCATGCGGTTTGACTACAGACTTCTCATTTTGAGATGAATTATCCCTTTAAGCACATAATGCCCATACACTCCTTCAAAGAGCGGTTCTGTCTGTGCTCAAAGAGTTGCTTCAGTCAGTAAGAGGATTGCGGCAAATTGAGGTCTGCACACGACTGCTCATAAAAACGTCATCACTTCAAGTGCTAAACACATGTTCGTGGAAACTGATGCAACCAAAAAACGAACGTCAAACACCATATTTTATCCTTTCCGACAGAACGACATCACTCAGTTTCGTTTTTTTCTCTCTCAAAATCAGGTTCTCTTGTTTCTTGTCCTCACAAACCCTCCCTCCCCACCTATTCTCTCAGCCCGTGACCACATGTGAGGATTCCTGCTGCTCGTGTCTGTCTCAGAGATCTTTGAACCCTTTCAGCGAGGTTTAACGGGGCTCAGAGAGACTTCAAAGTAAAACCACGGCTCACGTAGGCTGAAAACGAGGTCCTAAATCCCTCATCAGAGGTGTTCTACCTACGTTCTGACCACAGCTGCCCGTTCTAACACGGCATTAACCCACATCTAATATCTTATTTCACCTGCTCCGTTTCTGCTGCCAGCATAAATCTATTCAACCCACCGAGCCGTCAAACTCTTCCCAAGCTCATGATTGTGCTGCACCAGTGTCCCGTAGTGAGTGGGAACCAGGACAAGCGCTCACACGGGATGCTTGTGTGCGGATTATGCACAGGACGAAGATAAGGGGAATAAAGAACTAATCCAGTGAGAGGCACACCACATCTCCTCCACAGAGGGAAAAAAATCTCACTGCTTCATTATAATGTGACACCATATTCTGAAACCAGCTTGGGATAATCCCACTTCTGGTATGCCTGGGACTCACCGTAACTCACGCGAGGTGAAAAAGAAAGCACTGTTTCAGTGTCAAACATTCCCTCTTAGGTGCACTTCAAACGCTCTCATGACACAAGCTCTGAAATGTGGAGATGCTAACCTTGTTTGCCGTTTTTCAACAATAGAAGCGAGCAAATGCGTGCTTGCACAAAGTGGTGCGCTCTGTGCTGTGCTTGAATAAACACCTGTGCCGCCAGATACGGCTGGCCGAAAGGGATAACAAGCACAGGGCAGAAAATCCACTGGACGTGCTCCACTTAAATCAAACAGAGGCGAGGACAGACACCCTCCAGGAGAGGACAGGGAAGTGCAATTACCATAAAAATCACTCTCGCTCTACAATATAGTCATAATAATACCGGAGCGCTTTATCTAACAACTCAGCAGGCATAGATACTGTAAATGTCATTTGAGGTGATAAACTACTGTAAGGCTTGTGAACGCACACAAGTGGCTTTGACCTCCACATGACGAGCATTGCAAATCGCATCATGTAAAATATATTTTATGCGGTTGCTATTAAAAATGTGTCCGGGTGGCTTACTAATTTAATTTTTCTTGAAATTTTAGTTAGAGGATAAATTTAGATACAATCTCAGTATGCTGTTGGAGCATCTGTTAGCTCTGCCAGAAGTTGAAATTGTCACAGTCAAAGCTAGTGAAGTGACTGTCTGGGAACAAACTCAGATGCAAAAAAATTTAAGACCTTTAATGTCTGACTTTATATACTATATGGTAAAGAATTTTGACCATATTTTGATATATATGGTAATTATTTCACCAAAAAAGGTACAAAATGCATGTTAGACCTTCAATAAGTTGGTATATTAACATAACAGTTAACGAAGTAAGTTGGTACTGTAATGTAAAGTAAACCTACAATATTGCTACCATAAATGTATGTAACAAAATACAAGAGACAACATAATGCTCAAACACATCCATCAAGCTTATGTTTACATATAGGGGAAAGAACTTGGAACAAGCAGCACAGTAAAATTCAATACTGCTGTACATAATATTTAATTTTTGCATGGCACCAGACAGAAAATTGCTGTTGTTTTTTTTTTTTTTAAAACAATTTTGAAAAAAGAAAACATAGCCATTCACAGATTGGTTGGTTGGTACCAAATAGAATATGTTCGAGACAGATATGTTCAAGAACTGTTTATACAGCAGTTTTCATATCATATTTCATTTATCTTTTTAGTAAAGAAATGTATCAAATCGTTTATGTAACATCTACATTTAGAACAGAATTTTCTTCAATCAGAGTTTTCAATTGTTACTTGAATCATGACGTAGTTACATATCAAAGAGGGTACTATAGCATGGAAATATACACATTCTTGATATGCATCAGCACTAGTCATGTAATGGTACGTCATACTGATTGCCTGATAATCGTTGGTCGCACATCAAATGGCCAGCAGCAAATTGCTTGACTACTGCATTCAGATTGATGTGTATATGACACTGAACACAGCTCTCAAATGAAAAGTGTTATGAGTGAGCGAGCCTGACGATTCCCTGTTTATGTGAATGAAGGGGAATAAACCAGCCATGGGAGTGCTGGTAATGGAGTCGGTCAGTGAAGTGTTCAGAGAATGAGGTGAAAGGGTCTCCGGTCGGCACTGCTGCACTGGTCTCTCTCAGCTCCTGACCTCCAGTTAAATAGAGGCTCACATAGTACCAAATGAATTTGTTTCCACTCAATTTCCTAAAAGGTAATTTCCTCCAGGCCCCAGCTGTGGTGAAGCAGATAAATGAAAAAACAAGAGAACCGAAATCTTCAGGAGCCTTTCATATGGCTTCTATATTCATCATCAATAAGATGATGGACCAATTCACCACCATTACCCTTCAGAAAATTTCACATAGAAGAAGCATCCTTTATATACACTATACAGAACCTGGTACAACCTACAATACAGTGTGAGAATAAAAATAATCTAGATGTGAGCTTATCGTTCCACACTGAAAAAAAAAAAAATGCAGTAACTAAATTCTGTCAATTTCAAAATTAAAAACTGCAAGTAATGCACTGAGGCGACACGGTGGCGCAGTGGGTAGCACGTTCGCCTCACAGCAAGAAGGTCGCTGGTTCGAGCCTCGGCTGGGTCAGTTGGCATTTCTGTGTTTGCATGTTCTCCCCGTGTTCGCGTGGGTTTCCTCCGGGTGCTCCGGTTTCCCCCACAAGTCCAAACACATGTGGTACAGGTAAATTGGGTACGCTAAAAATTGAATGAAAATGAATGAATGATGAAGTAATGCACTGAATTATATTTGAAATGACTGCAATATTATTTTCTTGTAAAACATGTACCAGCAATCGACAAAAAACAAAAAGATGTTTTTTTTTTAGCATTTAAGCAATTACAATTTATTTAACTTATTTATTTATTTATTTGATTTTTTTAACAATGTTATGCTGATGTTATAACAACATATATTCAACACTTTTATTACATCCCACCATCATCACCGTTTTAGGTAGCATGTCAAGTAAAAAAAAACTTGTATTTTACAAGTTTACAAGTTTTAATTACAAATAAATATTTAGTATTTTCACTGCCATTGTATTTAATCTGTTGAATGCTTAAGCTAAGGCATTAGCTTTTTTGCTAATATGATAATCCAATGAAATTTATGTTAAAATTAAAATCGATATTAACATTTTAAGCTATTTCATGAAAGATCAGCACAAGTTTTTTTTTTTATTGATCGAAAGCATGGCCCTGTAAAAACATCAGTGTGAAAAGGGGCAACAATTATTGGTGTCATACTGCATTATAGTGTTTATTTTACCAAAAAACTGCAGTCAAACATATGTGGTTTTACAAAAACATAAGCTGACACATGTGTTTCCAATGAGCCTGTGTTGTCTCATAGATAACCAAAACTTTCAGTTCTTATAGATAACTTATTATATGATGTGTTTAAACCTGCATGATATTGAAAAAATCAGAGATTGCGATATATTTTTTAGCTATATATATTACGATAGGAATACAGTTTTACCAGATGGCTTGAACAGCTCTATTTTGAAAGAATTGATTCATTTAGATTGATTTGGGATGATTCTGTAGGGGAGTAAATCTGTCACGTTTGGGTCTCGGCATGGCGAAGACAAAAGAGGTAGGATCCAAGTGCAGCTTGATAATAATTTATTAAAGAAAGTATTCGTGCAGGTAATCGTGAACAAAAATAAAAAATAAAAAATCAAGAATCAAACAGGGCAATCCAAAATCATAGTTAAAACAAGGTCAAACAAAACAAACAACAAACTTAGACTAAGGCAAAAACAGTGACAGGAAACAACAAAGACTCACTCCAGACTGATGTGTGTAGGGTGTATATATAGTCCGCATAATCAATAATAACAAGAGTCAGCTGTACATGTGTGGTCAGTGGAGAATGGTGACCGGTGTGTGTAATGGCATGCAGGGATTTGTAGTTCATGGATGAGTTTGTAGTTCACCAGTGATCTTCCAAGAAGTGATCACTGGTGATCATGACAGAATCATGCTTAAAATAACTATAAGTGTAGATAATTACAACAGAGCAAAGACAAACATTTAATAAACACTAATTTATAAAAAATTTTTAAAATTACTCTTTTAAAATGTTAAAGGACTTAAAAACACATGCTCATCATAAACTTTCACTCCATTATGTTTAAATTCTGCTATTGACTGACTATTGCACACATTCCAATATCAATCCTGAAAATATATATTGTGCAGCTCTAGACACGTTAATACAATGTAATAAAAATCTAACACACCTTGGGCTAAACTGTACATGGCTTCCACCTTAGATATTCAACTAATAGCTTTGTCAACCCACTAACTACTATGTGTCAAAAACATACAGTTCAGCTCATCCTTAATAAGGAGCGCATATGTACGCGTGCAGCACTTGCGAAGAATCCACCCTGCATTAGGCACTAAAGTCTACATAAGCATGTGCCTTTTCAAATGCTGATGCATTAGCCAATGTGAAGCAAAAAAGCACTTATAAGGCCAACGGAGACGAGCTAGTCATTAGGATTGAGCATTCTGCCCCTTCCTCCTTAATGGATGTATCACACAAACAGAGGAGTAAAGGCTATTCTGTGGCCCTTCCCTGTAATTGGCAACAATTTAGCCCTCCACAGCCACTCCATCTCTCGTTTCAAAAGGAAGCCTGCTGCTACACACAATAGGTGAGAGAGCTGGCCTCTGTTTAACACAGATTCATTACTTTCAAGAGACGAGCACGCTGAGAACCTATAGTTAGCCATTCAGAGTATTTTCAGTGCTGAACCAAAAGCATCGACCCTGCAGATAAGACAGTTCATAGATTATTGCTGTTGCTGTTTATTGCAGATCTATGAGGCTTTTTGTTTTACTTCGCTTGGTTATGGTCATCCTCTGGACCGTTTACACAATGTTTGTATCCAAAAATCATCATCTTTCGTTTTCATGATAGCATTGTTTTTTGTGACTAAACTGCATAAATCTAAAAGTTTGCCTTTCTTGAAATACAAAAATTAGATAATTCGTGTGCAAAGTACACGTTGAGGGAGGTGTAGATTAAAAGCAAGTGAAAACAAATGCAACAATGGCGAAGTATGTGGTAGGGTTGTTGTTGCTAATGCTTCATCAGCAAAGTGTGGATTTACTTGACATTACAACCAGGGCTTGACATTAACACCCACCAATAGTGCTGGGCGATATGGGCAAAAAATCATATCTCGGTATAAATCATATCTCGGTACAAAATATATTAAGTATTTTTCCATAAATGGTTACTTGAGAGTCAAAGCCTTTATTAAAACTTTATTAAATAGTTTTTGAGCAAAATATAATTTAAATTTTATATTATTCAAATTTGAATAATATATAACTTCAAATTATAAAAAAATCTTTGATAATTAAATGCAGTACAGGGTTTTTTTCCTGCTTAACACTATACACAGCTCTACTGTGCTGCTGTGCAAACAACCATAGAAAACATAGCTACATTGTCAGAGCAAAAAAGGAACACACTTAAATAGTAACACAACAAAAAGTATTGTAGGATAGAAAAAGAACCACATTAAATGTAAATATGAAACACACAGTATTTTATGTCACAATTACAGTGTTGTTATAAGTAATCCTGTATACCACAGTTGTGGGATTTATAAACAATTAAATCAGCTGTATGTTTTTAGTTACACATTTACATGTATGTATTGTGCACAATTATTA
Organism: Danio kyathit; assembly: GCA_903798195.1. Classification (NCBI taxonomy): domain Eukaryota; kingdom Metazoa; phylum Chordata; class Actinopteri; order Cypriniformes; family Danionidae; genus Danio; species Danio kyathit. The sequence goes on from LR812527.1 coordinate 25,310,418, forward strand.
AACAGTGCACATATTGAAGATATCTAAAGATAAGTCTTTTCTCCATGTAAAAAAAATCCTACAAGTTTTCGTTTGCTTCTTTCATTAAATATTAAATAAGGAGATGAAAACAAATAGACTATACATATGAGAAGTAATGAAATTGTTTCAGAGTACTGTGATGAAATGCTGGTTAAGCATTTAAATGTAAACAGTCATTACAACAAACAATCATTATACTAGCATACCAATCATTTACTACTAGCACTTAGCGGATGGTTCACAGGTTCAAATAAAAATGTGATACGTTACCATATTAGTTACATCGCGCCACTTGCGACTTTTCTTTTCTTAAGGCACACTTCGGGTAAAGATGCTTCCAGAGAGTTTTGTTTTGGGGCAAATGTTTTGGTTTGCGGCTGCATGGTCTTCGTGGTCGAAATTGTAGCACGAAGCCCTGCAGATGGGCTGTTTTTGCTGCTCATCAGAAGTTTTAAACTTGAACCATCTCCAGTTTAGTGAACCATTGTTTTTTCTTTATACTGACCAGAAGCTTTTCTGTGTTGACCGGCACTGCGTGGTCCTCCATGTCGCATGTAGTAATGGGTCATTCTTGAAAGGTTTATTCTTTTTTAACAAATCTTTTGTATGACTCAGTGAGGGAATCATTCATTTGCGCATGCGGACATTTCTGCAAGTGGAGCTCGCGTGCTAGCTTGGAGCAGTCTGTTTCGCGCAGAATGCGCACGAAACCATATCGATATGAAAGAGTTTGGATAATCCCGCATTGCTTTGGGGAATCATATCGATAAATCCTCAGAACTTGATATACCACCCAGCCCTACCCACTAACCTGCTTGGTTTCGCTTTAACCATTCTTTAAACAGATTATTAATGGGCCTAATGTTAACCATGTGTGCGTGATCCTTTCATTGTCAAAATATTTATTTAAATATATTATTTAATTACGTAAAATAAAAACCAATTGCAATGCATCACTATGACCACAACCCATTTGCTCATGCACATTGAGCAAGGTCATACACAACATACAAAAAAGGTTAAATGAATAAGGAGTCAGGTAAGCATAACACAAAATCTAAATCAAGTAATTTTAGCATACCCAAGTCAAATTTATTCATATAAAATATATTTCCCACCAATAAAATTGTAGCTAGTGAAAATAGCGAGTGGCTGATAATGTTAGAAAACTACTAGATCAACTACAACCAACAATGGAGATGCATCTTATATATACACAACATACACAACAGCGCTAAGCCACTGCACAGGGTCACTTTCCTATACAGTAGGTATAACAAGGTGACAGTTCCAAATACTGGCCTGACATAAGTAATACAGCATTTTTTGGTTGTTTTTGTGTGTGTGTAAACATGGATCATTTTAAAAATGTTGTAAAAGTAAAACGTTTTTAAAACACAAGGGAAATACGTTTGAGTTTTTGGCTACATCGTTATCATGCAAACATAGCCTTAAATTAATCCAAGTGCTTGTGTAAGGTGGTTTATATGTAGACACAAATTGTGATGATATCCTCGGGACAAGGGTACAGGTGGTGTTAGCTACTATGGTCCACTACACACTGCTTGTGTGTGAGGACAGGACAAATGATGCTCAACATGACTCAAAATTTCAAGGGTCCTAAATATAATTAAAAGGTCAGGGGCAAATACAAAACATGTGTGTGATTTAAGTGGAGCATGCAAGTCCTGTCACGCAGATGTAAACTGTTACATATGATGGATACTTAAAGCACACAAGCAGCTAAGAGTCAAAGGGCAAAGGTTAAAAATAAATGCATCAGCAATCCCATATCAGCCAAATGGTATTATATGGTATAACAACCACTGCAAAAAGCCCTGAGTGAGCAAACTATAGGGATGCATGACTGAAATTAAAGCACTAAAAAAAAAATTTTAGTGCTTTCATTTTTAAAAACAAAATTAATTTTTAAAAAAATTTAATATGCTACAACATGTGCACTTTCACAAAATTGTAATAAGAATTTTCCAAGAAAACTTTAAAGACTAACTGTGATGTTAACCAAAAATAAATGATTGATGGTTTAATGTTTGAAAATGGATGAAATAAATATTAGTAATGTAGTTGTTTCGTTATTCGTTATTGTTTTTGTCTTAATTGTTTCTTTAGTGTAAAACTAGAATAACAGTCCTTATCTTGTAATTATATTCTGGTTTTGTTGGGAAATAAAAATATAAATAAAATATGGTATTATAATTATTATTATTATTATTATTATTTTTATTATTGCTATTATACTGCACATCTAGGTCCACATGAAATCAGTTACAAATTGTCTAAGTTATAAATGCATTTTACCAGTCAAAACATATTCACCTTATTGAAAGAAAGCCGTTTTATTTTATAATATTATAATATTTTACTTATCTACTTCAGAGTTTAACAAAAAAGACATTTTTAGAATCCCTGTAAAATTAAAAAATCTATTATTTCATTTTAAATGAAAACACAGAAGAACAATCATGTACTTTTCCTTTTTTATTTCCACCCTAACACACCATCCTTGAAAAAAATGGCCAATCAGAATTTTCTCTTTCCTCCTCTGTTGGAACTTACAGGAAACACAACCATCTGCTGCTCCGCTGAGCACCATTCACTCCATCAATAATCCATGAACCCATCTAACACTTAGCTTTACTGTGCCACATGAAGGTGAGACTGAGAGCTTGACGTCTACACACCTCAAACACACATTTTAAATATTCATTGGACACATTTATGCTTCAAAAGCTTTATAGAGGATGACAAAGACATGCATGTGTAATACAAACACATTGATTACATGCACCATCATGTCAGTTCCACAGCTTTCATTTTACATACTAAAAACATCATCATAGCCAAGACATTTTAATAAATCCTAGCTTCTAAGCTACATAATTAATGTGTTCAGGTTTATTGTTCTGCTATTAATTAAAAAAAACATGCTTAATACCATTTCTTTTTGTCTTGTTGGTCAAGGTGACCCTCCCTTCTGCACCTGAGGCAAGCAGTTCTAACCCAGCAATGTTTTGGTGCCATGCAAGAACCACTTTAGAGATGATATTTGGGTATCGAAAGACAAAGAACTGATTTGGAACTAGACTCTAAATGCCTTGCTGGAAAAGGGGTAATAGAAACCAAGTGTTAGTAGTGTTAATGTCTTCTTCTTAAGGCTGGTTTATACTTCTGCATTAGGAAATCACCATGACCCACGGTGCATGCCTTGCGCATAGTCGTGCACTCATACTTCTGCATGCTGTTTGTGTTGCTCTGCAATAACACTTTCGAAACACTAGCTGGCAGCAGGTTTTTAAGTTTTAGTGTGTTGAATTTCTTCGTAGGTGTTTTGTTTTTTAACATTAATCACAAACAAATTTAATCATAAGGTAAACACAAAACAACAGTTTCCATCTAGAGCTACTTCAGAGGACTCAACACTTGTAAACACTCGCTCCAAAGGGTTCGCGTGGCTCTCGGTCCTGCCCACACTGGTCACAGCTACCAAGCTGACCAATCATAGAGCTTGTGCTACACATCCTTGTGACGTGTGGTTACATTTTTTTTAGAGGTGCGCGTCAGCATCAGCACCAGCCACGGCGAGGGCTATGAGGCGCCAGAGTGGACAAAAGTCAAGCGAATGTAGAGAGACCGAATGTACGCACGAGAGAGAACGAATGTCAGCGCGAGAGAGACCGAATGTACGCGCGAGAGAGACCGGGTATTGGCACGCGAGATAGACCGAGTGGACGCGAGAGAGGTCGAGTGCTGGCGCGCAAGATAGACCGAGTGGACACGAGAGAGGTCGAGTGCTGGCGCGAAAGAAAGACTGAAAGACTATTAAAGTTACTATTATTAATTAATGGCATGGCAATTCAGCTTCTTGCACTGAATATAGAGTAATTATTCATTCATTCATTCATTTATTTTATTTTCGGCTTAGTCCCTTTATTAATCTGGGGTTGCCACAGCGGAATGAACCGCCAACTTATCCAGCATATGTTTTACGCAGCGGATGCCCTTCCAGCCGCAACCCATCACTTTGAAACACCCATACACTCTCACTCACACACATACACTACGGACAATTTAGCTTACCAATTCACCTGTACCGCATGTCTTTGGACTTGTGGGGAAAACCGGAGCTAGAGTAATTATTTTAAAATTTATTTCATTTTGAGCACTTATCATTGTGTCCTGTTGTGGAAATGGGATAATCCTATCAGACAAGCATTTTTAAATATTCTGTACCATATAATGTCTTGGGGACACAAATGACACTGAATAGTAAGAATGACCCAATTACAAGTGTTTTGGTGATACAAATTTGAATTGAGAGAGAGAGATTTAACATACAGAGCCAACTCTTGTTCAAGCTTTAATTTTCCAACATGTTTAGGGGACATCTAATATTGAGTTTCACTATTTTGTTGCACTGCAGTAGCCTACTGCTAAAGCGCTGCAATAAAACTGATTGGAGCTGTCATCACATTCAGCGAGTTCTCTGTTGCAATTGTTTAGTAATTGGATGATTGAACACTTTTTTAAATCTCTGAATAAAACCAAAGTCCCTTTATAGTATTCTATAGCCTTTGATTGAACCCATATAAAGAAAAGATAATATATCAGTTTGTTATATTACAGGCCTAATAAATGATTACATATTAAAATATAATAGTGGCTTATATTTTATGGTGCTCAACATATCTACTCAAAGTTTAATACACTGTTTAAGTATAAATGCATTTTTCAAGATATTAATACATTTTTTCCTATTTATTTACATGATCACTTTCAGTATTTTTAGGACACACCCGAGTAATAAATAGCATTTTAAAGTTAGCAAAACAGCTCAAATTATCTTAAATAAAGTGTCAATTATAACTTCACAAACGTTACAATTGTATTAACAAAATGTGTCATCTTTACATTAAATAGAACCAATGGAAACAAATTAGTAAACATAGTATTATTAGTAATAGCAATTAATAATGGTAAATACAATAGTCTCTCAGCCTCTCTATCGCACCAGCACTCGGTCTTTTTCGCACGCACATTCGGTCTCTCTCGCGCGTTCGCTTGACTTTTGTCCACTCTGGCGCCTCATAGAGGGCTATGCGACCATGCAAAGGCTGCGCCAGAGCATACGCATGTGCTTGGCGTACAGTATACGCAGTGCATACGTAATGCACTAGAAGTATAAATTAGCCTTTAGTCCAATCCAGCGGAGGCAAAGCTCCTTACCACTGGCCTGTTTTCAAATACAAATACAGGGGGCCATTCATTCATTCATTCATTTTCTTGTCGGCTTTGTCCCTTGCGGGGTCGCCACAGCGGAATGAACCGCCAACTTATCCAGCACGATTTTACGCAGCGGATGCCCTTCCAGCCGCAACCCATCTCTGGCAACTTCCACACACACATTCACACTCATACACTACGGACAATTTAGCCTACCCAATTCACCTGTACTGCATGTCTTTGGGGAAACCGGAGCACCCGGAGGAAACCCACGCAAATGCAGGGAGAACATGCAAACTCCACACAGAAACGCCAACTGACCCAGCCCAGCCGAGGTTCGAACCTGCAACCCAGCGACGTTCTTGCTGTGAGGCAACAGCACTTTTTGAGGCAACAGCACCTACTGCGCCACTGCGTTGCCATTACAGGGGGCCAAAAATGTTAGAAAGTTGAAAATAATGTAAAAATGTATTATTTCAAAACTTCAAATCTTTTTAGCAAAGCATACACTCAGTGCATCACTTAGCGGTATGACGCATGAGTGTGCCCCACGGAGGTTTTTGCATCTCGTTTATATACACTATGAACAGCAGCTACGCTAATTATTCTCTTTATTTTCTATTTCCACCTGGGGGTACTCATCCCGAGGCCCTCAGACTATGCAGTGCCACTGATGCGATTCAAGACCAGCGACGAGATGATCCCAAGGTTTTAATAATCCTGGACCAGGCCGTATCCTGAGCAGCTGCTGTGGTGGTCATGGAAGAGTGGAGAGCATGAGACTGATCCTTTGACGCTCCAGGGACAGACGAGTCTTCGCTGAGGTCCAGCATTCTCCAGCCTCTGGCGCCTAGACTGCAGCTCTGCACAAGACGTTTGGCCCTAGGAGAAATGGTCGTGCCCAACTGAGCCTGGTTTCTCTTGAGGTTTTTTAAATTCTTCAGCAATTGGTAAAGTTTTTTCCTCGCCGCTGTCGCCACTGGCTTGCATGGTTCGGGATCTGTAGAGCTGCACATCGATGGAATTGCTCTTCAGTGTTTGGACTCTCAGTAGTGATTATTAGACATTAACAATATTTTTATTGCATTGACAGTGATGCACAATATGTCAGAAGTCATATTGTTATTGGCGATAAAATTTGTATTTTTAATATCAACTGTTAGATAATAAGAAAATACATTAATGGTTGATAAATTGGGGATTTTTCCACCAGGTTTAAAATAAAATCACTTGCCTGTTATTTTTGTATTTTATATTTTTATTGTTGCAATCAGTGTCGCAACATGCTTCGAAAAGTCCTACATGACGTTAATATTGTGATTAAGGTGTTTACATGTCTGTACTGCACTTCAATAATGCCACTAAAATATGAATACTCCACACGTCTTAATTTGATTAGTGTTTACTACGATTATGGCTTTAGTTAGATTAGGGTCATCAAAAATCTGTTTACATAGTGGACTTCCTAATCAGAGTATTGGTGTGCATGTAAACATACTGAATGTTGTTTCTATACCATCTCCCATTATGAAAGCCATCCTTATTGCAAAAAGAAACATCGAACACAGCTCTTCCCAAAAACCATGTCAATCCATCAAAGTAGAACATGGTACAGAATACAAATGGGAGATGCTATTGCACAAGAACTGTATTTCACAACAGAGATACTTCTTTCAGCTTTCACTTAATCCTGAGGCAGAGGAAGCAGTAAATGTCATTAGAGATACAAGCAGAGGAAGAGGCCAAAAGATTCCAATTGTCAGCAGTGGTTCATACTGCATACTTGAAATGTTGCTGTAGTGTTTATCGATCTGGCTAGTTCATTTACTAGTTAATTTCCCTCTGATCAATATCAATCTTAGTCTCCACTTGCTAATTTCACTGTATCATCAGAAAGGAAGATAACGAAACAGAACAACTCCATTCATCAGCATCTTAAAGCGAGTCTATACAATTCCAATGTATTCAGGCTAAATATTTGATTACTCATTTCCTGTGAATTACACCCATGACTGTGACATTGCAAGCATTATATGCTACAAGTTCAGCTACGAAAAACTAAGCAGATTTAGGTGCCATTTATTAACATGTCAGATCATGTTTCCAAGTGATCAACTACCAAGAAGACTAAAATGACACGTAGCATAAACAATTAATGACCTCACATTTATGAGCAAGGCTGACTATTTTGGCATCTTGAGAGTGGAGAGGAGACCTTCAAAAAATGGGTTTAATCAAAGGTGTTTGAGACTGTATGTAGGCCCTGTTTCCACCTGCATTAAGATGTAACGCAAGATGATTGTGCAAATGCTATGCATCCTGAATGTGTTCATGATTGCGAACTTTACACAGGCAATTTACTTCACTGAAAGAGATGAATACAAGCATTAATGGCAAGGTAATGCTCCTATAGCCTATTAAGACTGTCAATCATTATCTAAATTCCAGAAGATACATTGCTTACGTTATTTTTCATGTCCTTTTTGAGGCTACTTAAAATAAAATAAATATTTTTCTAACTTTTTTTTATTATTTATTTATTTTAAAAATCTTTTATTTTTATTTTGTTTGTAAGAAGCATCCCGTGTAATATAGTGGATTGCACATAAATGTAGTCTCTTAGATCCACACTTGAACAAAATAAATATGATTATACAAAATTCTTTTCAGGTTAGGCCTGTCACGATATCTATTTTTTGTTGTACGATATATTGCACCAAAATATATTACGATAAACGATATTATTGTTATTTTAAGACCATTTTATGCCACTCATTATATAATGCCAGAATGACAATATAATATCCCAATACAAGTACACTCTTTCAAAAAACACACAATATTTTATTTTCTTAAGAATATTTAATTTAATTATAGTCATTTTAACAATTCAATAATTAGGCATTGGAATCAGAATGTGAAAACGCATTTCCTAAATGAATAATAATTAGTGCAAGGTGAAAAGTAATATATCTGCTACCAGATCTATTTTCAGTTGTCAGACATACACATGAAAATATACTATAGTAATTTATAGTAAATACTATAGTGTTTTTAACCATACTGACACCTCCAGTAGTGTTAGAGATGTTGCACAATCAGTTAAAATGTTGCTAGAATTGTTTTTATGTATGGGCGATATTTATTGCATCACTAAAAATAATTGAATTGATATCCATGTGTTGTGCGATAAGTCGATATATTGATTATTGTGACAGGCCTATTTCAGGTAAATAATTAAAACATGAAAAAAAACAGAAGATTATTCTGATTTCATTTCATCTGAGGACTGCACCACGAAGAGAACAAAACAGTTCATTAATGACCAGAAAATATATGTACAGTGAAATTCAAATCCAGATTTAATTCATTGATTAATTACATCAGACCACAAATGCTCGAATACTGTCTCTGTGCAGTGTACACACTCTTTAAATAATCCCAGTGAAAAACAGGAGAAAAACACTGACTCTGCTTATCCACACAAGATCATTAATATGCATGCCCCAGGCAGCATTTGATTGGTCACTACATTTCTCAATAAGATTACAATAATTATCTTTTTTTCTCTTATTTTTAACTTTATCTTACCTTTAACTTCATCTTTATCTTTATTATACTTAGGCCCAATCCCAATTCTACCCCTCAGCCCTTACCTACCCCCTACCCCTCGTTTTGCGCGTTCACTTGAAGGGGTAGGGGTGTCCCAATTCTCTTTAGCAGGAAGGTATTGGGCTAAGGCAGGGATGGGCAAACTTGATCCTGGAGGACCGGTGTCCCTGCAGACATTTGCTCCAATCCTATTCAAACACACCTGCCTGCAGCTTTCTAGTGATCTTGAAGACACTGATTAGTGTGTTCAGGTGTGTTTGACTACTGTTGGAGCAAAAGTCTGCAGGGACACCGGCCCTCGAGGATAAAGTTTGCCCATCCCTGGGCTAAGGGGAAGTGCTAGATAGCCCTTGAAACTGAGATTTTTCAGGACCACACTCAAAACCAAGGGGTGCAAAAATTTCCCAAAATACACCATCTACAACAGCAGCATGGCTGCACACGGAAGTCAGGAGATGCACAAATTAGTATTTTTGTAATTATTATGAAGTTTTACAACGAACAAGCACATGTTTTAATACATTCATAAGGAAGTTCGTGTTTTACTGTCATGCTTTTTTTTTTAAATTATTAAAAAATGCAAAATGTATCTATCTATAATCCATAATTCATAATAATAACTCTTTATAGTAGTCCCACAACATATTTTCACATCTGTCACTCAATGACACTCGAATACCCTGTCAGAAAAGTTTAGTGGCTTTAAAAAATAAAATTGGGATTGGGCCTTACTATCTATGTGAGACTCTTATTTTGAAAACAACACCAGCATTATAGAGCTCTTAGATATGGAGTATCTCATCTCTTCACAGCTTTTCTTTAAAAGGTCAAATTTAGGAATTATGAAATATAAATAGTCAAACCAAGCTTTTGTAATTTCTGTGATTATATATGAGCATATAAAACTGTTTCTAGAGAATGTTTGCACTTACTTAAGCCACACATTATGAAGATATCAAAGAACACTTTAATTCTAATAATCTAATTTTCTTAAGAGAAAGTGCATCAAGAAAGCTTATTTTACACTTTCTGTAGAAAGTGCCTTGAATGTAGGCATGCTGATTTATCCAAATATTTCAAACCATAATAAACCCTAGGGAATGATGAGCAATGCAGTGATATAGTTAACACACCAAACCTCAACCCTAACTGACAAGAATGTGTCCTACTTTCATGTCAATCACTCACAATAGGAATCTTTGTGTTTTCACTAAATCCTCCCGTATCACTCCATCTATACACTCAACCCCCACCCAAAGACTGTCCCTCAAGTTCCCTGTTGAATTATTCATGAGCAGGTTGCAGACACTCCACTCCACTGTTTCTTCCATCAGTTCCGTGGACGTGTTAAAATATTTAGTGTTTGTGACCAGTCAACTCGACTGTGCTTTAACTGAACCCCCACATCCCACTGGGATCACCAACCCACTCTCGCCTATTAAGTGTCTAGTCTAGCCACCCTGAGACCCCCTCAGACCCTTTCTCCACTTGCTAAGCGCACTTCTCCTTCCCTGCCCCCTTTCCGTTGACCCCTTTTGTTTATATGGGAGCAAGTATGAGCAAACAGGCACACTTTAAAGCACAGCTAATGATTGGTTTCTTTTGACAAATGCATCCTGAAACACAAAGCTAATCTAAAGTTGAGTGTCTTTAGTGAATGACAGCTTTTAGCTTTTTACTTAAAATCTCCATCCGCATGTTTGTGCACACAGCAAAACATTAGAAAGGAAGCTAATTAACAATTAATTAGTCTCTTCAGACTGCCTTCCTTAGCAATTGTCAGTCACGTTTTGTCTTTGGATGGCCTAAAGTAGAAGCCTTCATCCTCTAATCCCTTGTTCCTACCCCACCAGTTTTGCTCGTCCACTCACTCCTTTGTTCTACAGAAAACCAATCAGGCAGCAGGCATCTGACCAGAGTTAATGAAGCCCTGCCAACAAACAACTTCTGATTGACTGCTTTATACTCTCGTTTAAAGTGTGATCACTCAGATGCCTTGGGTTCGCTAAAGCAGTAATGGCAGTGTCTCTCAAGAGAGTCAGGTTTTCGTCTACTTCCAGAAGCAGAGGCAGATCCTAATTATTAGGGTTTGATCTGTAGCTGATGTTCAGGACCCTCTCCTGAGGTAAGTCTGTGTCTGATATAAGGGGCATACAAGAACTTTAGGTAAGTTAGAGGAACTCTAGGTAAGTCAAAAACATTCTTTTCAAGTCCTTATCCCAAGACTAAACTTTCATACCTTTCAACTTTCTTCCAGCTTACTGACATGATCCTATACACTGTCTAGACTTAGACTTTTCTTAATCTATTTCTGGTTTTGTTGTGGTTTCTTAAACAGAATTCAAATTACAAGGATTTCCATTGAAAACTACAATTCCACCAAGAGCCTGTCCACAAAACCCAGCTTTTTCTGCATATAAATTGCTATATCTTTTGGAGTTATGGAGGGTTCTGAAAGAGGTCAAAATCCTACAGGTTTCCAGTGAAAACTACTTACTGAATACTTTAAAGAGTATAACAAGCTATATAAATCTCCCGAACAGAAACATAACCTAACACAGGTATTATTCCACTGAAAACGGCTGACTATTAAATCTTTCTGAAAGATCTCAAGCTTTATCCAGTAAACTTTGAAGTGAAGTGAAGATAACAGTTTTCAAACTGTTTTCCAGGTATTCCAAAACCATAGCGCTACAATTACTGACCAATCCAATGAGCTATATGCACACATACTTTTAATTTTCAGCCAGGCAGCCCAAGGGCTTCCAGTGCACCGTCTTTCCATTATAAAATGGTCACGTTTAAGCTCTGATTTCTTTAAAAATCAACGATCTTCACTGCCTGTTAGATATACAATATGAATTGGGTCTTCGACCGGACAAGAAGCACTGCATTAAATTCCATTTCCCCCTGCCATGTCTTTAAAATATGACAGTTTATTTTACCCCAGTATTTTCAATGGAATTTCTGCGCTAGTGACTCTTTCAACATCATTTGGAGGTGTCCATGTCGCTGAGCAACGTATGTAAAACAATGTGAAGACTTGTGCAGCCACCTTGCTTCTCTCCTGAACTTGAAAATATGATTGGCAGAATCTGGATTATGATCGTCTAGGGGGTCGAATCGAGATCGCAATCTTTTTTCAATGAATCGTGCAGCTCTAGCATAGAGCCCATTGTAACATTTAGGCTTTGAGAAACTCTATTACAGGAGATGTGAATGAATGCATTTAAATATAGCACAAAGTGAATTGTTCAAATATCTGACATGGAAAGCATTTCTGCAGGGCTGTTTGCTGTGTGCGGAAGGGTCATGCAATTGCTTGTGCGTTCAGCTGTTTGGGAGGTGGGAGCAGAGGAGGTTTCTACTCCAAGAAAATAACATAGAAAGTCACTGCTGCTCTTAGCTACTTGTGTGAGGTCCAACAAGCCTCAGTATCCTGGTCAGATCTTGAGAGCGAATCTGGTCTTCCATGTTCATGTAAGTGCAGAAGAGCCAGAGGCAGCAACCAAGAACAGATCAGAGCCAACTACGGAAAGCTTTTACGATAGCCAAGGGTGCAGAAATGATCTTACCCACCCAACCCCCAATGCTGTATGTTTCCATTTTGCTTAGATCTAATCTGAGCTACTTCAGGCAAGCGCTCACACTTACCTGCACACACAAACACACAGAGATGGAACCAAAAATAAACTACAAAGGACCTGAGAGAACACAAACAAACACTGGTAAACCAAAGGTACAACCCAATTTAAGCTGATAAAGTCTCACAGTAGTAGACCTGATCAAGACGAACAATTGAAAAGTGACACACCCACACTAAATACCTTTTACTCATGATAGCACACCAGCTTACTGTTTAAATGAGAAAAAGTACAATACAAAGTTGGCATTTAGAGCAGTGGTCCTTGGTACAATTGGTATTGGGCCGCACAAAAAAATCATTAATTATTTACGTTTTATTTATTATCTGAGTCTGAATAATCTTTTATTTAGAAAAATATTCTCTCGTATTCTCTTATAGTACATGCCGGTCACTTGAGCGCCCAAATTTAATACACAAGCTAGCAAAATGAGTAAGAAACAGACGTCTTTGGAAAGTTTCTTTGCTAAGGGGAAAAGGCCCAATGAAGGACCTGCGAATTGCCAAAGAATTGATCCGCAACCCATTTGTCAACAAATCAGGTGAATCCACCATGTCTGTGCAAGAAGATCAACAACTGGAGATTGCAAATGACGGCAACTTTTTGATGCGTTGTTCAGTAGTTCACAAATAAAGACTGCAGAGCGCAGAGCGCTGAGCAAATCACTTTTATAGGGCAAATTCATTACTTCCAATGGTGGATCGTGGCTTGCATGTATAAGTGGCTTGACACGCTCGCGCACACACAGTTGAATGATTGCCGCGAGCGCACCGCGAGTCACGTGACAAAAACTGACCTATCAGCTTCATACTTAGTATGGAATTAACACATTTTGGCAGACTACGTATCTTAGACAAACACAAAGTACCCAAACACTGCAGTGCTTTCTAATTTTTTTCATAAATAAAACTTGTATAAGAGTGACAGCAATGTTTTGTCAGCTTGTCATCCTCTGAGAAAATGGTTGATGGTCGCCTAGCAACCCCGAATCACCCACAGCACACAACACAGACCCAGTCTGTAGTAAAATTGTCAAGCTTTGACCGGTCTGGAGTGATAAAAAGGTTGGGGACCACTGGTTTATAGGTTATATGCTCCAATATGTTGGCACACATTCAAGAAGCACAAGTATGAGTACATCGACCCGTTTCTCTCCATCATTTCATATCATCACTGTGCTATCCTGCTTTCAACACAAATTTCAAGGCAAATCAGTCAATCAATAAATAACATATTTTTTTTTTTTTCCAAGTAAATACCCAGAATTGCAGATGACAATTTGACAAACTATGTAAAATGTCAGTGAATATAATGTGACAGCATAAAATATACTGAAATTCCGTCTCATACATTTTTAATTCAGAACTTTCAGTTAAACGTTAAAAATAAGACAACTTTATTTTTATACACTGCAAAAATGTTAGTGTATACAGAAATACTGAGGTTAGCTAAGGCCATGTAGACCAAGATGTGGATACATCAGAGACACATATTTTTAAAGAAATCTAGCTCAGTAACTTTTTCTGTAATAAAATGGAGGGAACAAACATCATTTTTACCAGGCAATCTCACCTATGTAGCAGAATGTAGTAGGTGCTAATTAAATTTGAACATCTGAAAATACATTAAGCTATAAAAAGAAAATGACAAAGAGAGAATATGAGAAATGGTTTATTTCTTATAAAATGTCTAAGTGTTCTTTTCGGTAATGTACAGTAGGACCAAGCTGCCATTGAAGTTACTGTCAGCAACAAGTCACAGTTTCTATGCCCACACGTAATACATAGATGACAAATATGTGAATACGACACCTTGATGAAACCTTTCAGGCACCAATTCTCAAAATTATAGTTTAGATATCTAATATATCTTTCTTTAACTGTCCAACTGATTTTCGTTTCATTCTGACACCTCTGTGGTAAGCTCACCCACCCACTATGGGACATCTACAAATACAATTACAGATCCCCGCCCACACTTTTTACATCTAAACAAATACAACCAATCATGTTGTGAAGAAACAAAACAGCTGTAAACAAGTCTGATCCCACTGAAACTCAAACTACTGGTATAAACTGTAAAAAGGGAAATAATTATTAATTTATTACTCTTATACATCCACTTTTTGTCTCGTTTAATTAACATAAAATATAAATTAGCTAAATTGATATAAATTCCCCATCAGTTCCCCATCTTTTATGCAGAATATGACTTGTAAACTCTCCCTAAAAAAAGAACATCTTACAAAGCAAAGGTGTGATAGTTTCTCACAATCACACATAAACTGTAATGCATGCTGGGAGCGTGTTAAATCAGCAATATTGCTCAAAATGCAATTGTTTGTTCAGTTAACTCTGTTAGACCAGTTGCCACAACATTCCTGGAAACATTGGAGGATTTTATATTGATTCAAAGAAGGCTAATTGACATTTCGTATTATCTAAAACTGGTATATTTTGTGAAAAGTAATTGCTTATTTGAGTGTATATCCAGATCTTAACAACTGCAATAATCCCTTGAAGCGTGGAAAATCAACAGTATGCTATGAATGTATAAACACGTGTAGTGCTGGCCTCATCTGAAGGCAGTCCTGAATGTACACAGGATGTTTCGGACAGATGACAAATAGTGCACTGGGACTCTGGCTAGACATCCATGGCTAAACATTCATGGTTCAGCATTCTGGGGGAAACGGGTCACTGGGGAGTCAGGCTGCTGAGAGTTCATGAGCTGCAATGACATTCTCAAGGTTTCGAAGGACCACGATGTTATACAACAACAGAGTAACACTAAAGTGTCTGAAGGGCCATGACAATATACCAGAGCTTTGTCAAAAACACTGTGATGATCATGTCCCTGTGCTTCTTTGTGAGTTCTACAAGAATCTTACACACCATTGGGACTCTTAACTGCATTGTGTTGAAGTTGAACACTGGGTGTAAACAGCACTGGCACTTGGTGGAACATTAATAGAATAACTACTATACAGAAGTCACCCAGTTAGCTATCTCCTTCTACACACACACACACACACACACACACACACACACACATATATGTAATGTAATGTGTATTTATATAGCGCATTTTATATATATCAGGGCTCAAAATTGCGACCATTTTGGTCACATATGCGCCTGAAATTTTATCTATGCGACCTCAAAATATATTTGGGAGCATTTTTGCGAGTGCATAAAATTGATGTTGTGCGACCAGTTTTCACAGCAAAATGTTCACCGCATGCGCGGAATTAGGAGGCACTCACGCATTACGCATCTTTGCACCTAAAAACGCCAATGGTTTAAAACAGTATCATGTCAACTTGCTGCAGTAAACAAAGCCCGCAATGCCCGCCCCGCCTTCAAGCTCTTCTTATTGGCTAGAACATAACGCGAATGGATTGATTAATATCAGCTGTCAATCACTCAGTTCCGATGAGAGGGAGCTACAGCTGCGAAAATGTAAAGGTCTGGATACTAGAGAATGAAAACAACACTGACAGATTTAGTTTTAGAGACCACCTAAAGTTACAAATAATGGCACATCTGATTAGTGATCATGTAATGAATGTCAACCCAGCATTTACACTTTTTGAAGAGTGGATAAAAGACTTACAGTGTTTAAAGTCCGCTATGAAAATGACTAAAGCCATTCACCGTAAAGCCTGTGGGACGGAGTTTTCAGGTAACAGTGCTTGCCACTGAATCTACACATGTTAAGCACGAGATGTTCTAACATTATTTAATCCTTCATTTAATCGTCACGATCAATGACTGTATAAAATATGGATGTCGCGACAGCGCCATTTTCCATTAAATGCTGTGAAGGAAGAAAAAAATAAATAAATAAAAAAAATAAAATAAAAAAAATAAAAAAAATCGCCTCATGACTGGCACAAACTGTCGCAAAAGACAGAAGTACAGAAGTACTGCCTGATGAAGCCAGAGGAGGAGCTGCGGAATCGAACTTCCAACCAAACGCTTGTACATCATATCAACCACGCCACCCGAACTTCTCACTTGACCGCCGGTGTCTGCACTATAACAAAGGCTCGCTAATGTACACTTTGCGTTTACATAGTAGCCTGCGTTTGCTGTTTTATCAACACAAATGGTTGTAATAACGTTAACAAAAGTGAGGTTTTATATAACGAAGATTTAGGGCTTAGTCACACTATGCTATCCGAACCAGGCCCGTTTCCCTGATTGTTTGAGAAGTGTGAGTGCTCTGAATCGGGCTTAGACACGGTACACTTGGCCGGCCTTGGCCCGGTTGGAAGAGGTGGGGCAGATCGCGGTTCACTTGGGCTCAGGCGCGGTACAGTGTGAGTGCAAGCATGCATGAGCCCGAAACTGAAAGCGAGACGTGACTTTTAAAAAGGACTGTTCGATATGGATTAGTTAATCATTCGTACTGTTCAATGAACGCAAACTGTCGTAGATTATTAAAGACACAAACCCCTCACTGCACCACAGCTGCACCTTCAGCAAACTTCCTAATTCCTGCAGCACGAGGACTTTATGATTGTTTATGAGCGTCAAAAGTGGCTGATCTGTTCGGCGAAATATTAGACAGCGTGTCACCGCATATCAAACGACTTACACGAGAAATCTCCACTGTGCTGAGCGAGAGCGCTTACTGAGCAGCGCGTCATCGATGACGTAAGCGCGCCCAGGCCCGAATGTAATGTGAGTGCGGGCCGTCGGGGGAGACGGGAGGGGGGACAAGCGTGCTTTGGCCTGGTTCAAGGCAACTGTACATAGTGTGAGTACGGCCTTATTCGTGCCAGCTCCGGGCCGCAGCACACATTACTTGCGGACCGATCCGGCTCGGATGCGGCAGCGTCGCCTCGCTAGCGGCTGTTGCATCTGATGCCTATGGACTCACTGCCTGAGTCAATCGGGCCAGATGCGGCGGCCGTTAGCGAGCAGACGCTGCCGCATCCGAGTCGGATCGGCCCGCGAGTAATGTGCGCGAGTAGGTACAGTAGACGGAGTCGGGCCGAGGGGTAAGTTTCCGGCAGGCAAGAGTCTAGCCGGAGCTGGCTCGAGTGTATTTTGCTTGACACGCCCAGCATTAAATTACTGCTCAAAACATACTCATTACAAAAATGAAGATCAGCACCTATATCAGCTGATAACCAGTGCCTTAAATGACCAGAACAATCTTTCGGAACATTTTATTGCAAGTGTAATAAATTTTTTTATTTGGTCTCATGTCTCCATTAACACGGAGGAGGCGGGCTTTATGACTTGTACTGCAGCCAGCCCCCACGGCCGAGACCTTCACTCAAAAGCTGGCTTGTGGCACACTTGGTCACGATGCTGTCAGTCGTGCGACTGACACCGCGTTCACCATCGCTAAAGAGCATGCATTCACCGAGATGAAACTAATATTCATGAAAAGACCATTATTGCTATTAAGATGACGTATGCAAATAATAAGTTATATGTCAATCATATCAGACATCACCCATGAGAACAGCACAGTTATTATTGTTAATTCAGTTCATCTCATCTCATTCATGTCAAGCAGTGCGTGCAGGGCCGGTGAGCGCATGCAGTTTTTTGTTTATTTGTTAATTGTGATTTGTGTGTTAATATATATTAGAATCTGTTAATATAAAATGTGTAGTAACAGTGCTCATCATTTTTGATGGGTGCAACTAAATTTTGTCTGGTGCGCCAAAATTTTTGAAGTTAGGATCACCAGTGCTACCAAGAAAAAAGGTTAATTTCGAGCCCTGTATATATATATATATATATATATATATATATATATATATATATATATATATATATATGTGTCTGCATTTTGATTGAAATATAATTACATATTCTTTTATATAAAGCAATTAGATGTTGTAAATAAATGTCAGTTATCTACTTCTACCAAACCCATCTAATTTCCAATACATAAACACATGCATTTTGACTGAATATAATTATGTACTTTTTATACAAAGAAAGTATGTGTTGGTCCAGAAATGTAATTGTTTTTATTTTATAACTGCTGACCACAACTTTTCTGCAACACCACACCTAAAACATCTCTTCTACCTGATTCACATCACTAAAAAAGTGCCCTGAGAAATGACACCTGTCTATGTGGCAGCCCTAGGCTATGTAGCCAATCAGAAACATTGTTGTGTGTTTGCTGACATGTCTTCGGAGGATGGGGGTTTTGGAGAAAACCAGTGTTTCTGGCATGACCATTTTCACAAAATCTAAGGAAAAAGCAAATACTGTATATAACACACAATCAGTGAAGTCAACTAATATTATGTTTGCGATTATTGAGTTTGTTTTTTCTTTAAATTATCTGTGGTGTTTAAATATCAGGTTGGACAGACTTGATCTGATTACCTGATTAACGTGTACATTATTTGATTCCAGATTAGAGGAGGGGTGAATAAACAGGGTTCTTAATTATGAACAAATGATGGGTAAACAAACATTATTTAAAGGTGCAGTATGTAAGTTTGACACCCAGTGGCTGAACTAGGTATTACATTCCTGGATCAAAACAAATGCAAGCGCAGGTTGCCAGATTGAGGAGCGAGTCTGACGATCAAGCCTAAAGGCTGACTTAAACCATGTTCTAAAGCAATGGCACGCAATAGAATGAATATGATCACCTCAGGTACACCCCTCAGGTTTGCTTTATTCAGTGGTAAATTTTATTAATCTGAGTTTGAATGCCATTTTACATGACATTTATTACTATACTACTGAAAGCAGCAGCAGATAGTTCACCTCAGATCTTGAAAATGAAATAAACTGTTTGAAATTGAACTTTAGAACTGTGACTCAAAATAAAATGCATATCAGTGATTCAGCATGTACATTTAATAATGTTAAAGAGGTTTAATATGTATTATCTAGATAAACCTTACCATTTCGTGAGTGAGTGCATATTATGTGCTTCTGAATAGCTGTATTTAAATTTCTGTATTCATGTTTTGTAAAGTCATGTTTTGCCCCATTGCTTATCACTGCAAATCTCATCACGTAGCATGTTGTTAGGACACTGGGTTACTATGTACCCTGCTCACTTAATGTTTATGTTTGTAATATTTATATTACTTGCTAATTAATAACCTCATGTGGAACTCTGAATCTGGGTCTCATTTTGGAGTCTGCTACTGTCCACCGAAGGTCACATTTTAGTCACAAACACATGCTTTAAGAGCCTTTCTAAATAAAGGAATCAAATATGCAGTTTTTCTCCAAGGCAACCCGGGGTGCTGAAATATAATTGGCTAAACTGGCATTGGGCGGGTTAAAAGAGCCAAAGCAAAGACAGCGTTCCGGCACGGAAAACACATTTTCAAAGCAGAATATCTGACTTCAGCATTGTTTTTCAGATAAACAAAAATGTTCACTTGGCATGTTACTTTAAAATCTGCAAACATATTATGGTATTTGTATGCTTTAGAAGAGTCAAAAACTTACATACAGCATCTTCAAGCAAAAATTTGACCAACAGGCTTTGATTAAGTTAAAGTTAAAGCAAACATACTGTAGTTTATTGTTTGCGTAAAGCTCTTATATTGGTAAAAAAAAAACTATTAAAATAATGTGCCATGTTTTTAACAGGCATTACAGAAGGCAGACAGGATGCTGCAGGGGGGTCCAATCTTGCATGACAAGCGGGTGCAGTTAAAATTACCAAAACAGAGCAAGTTAGAAAAACAGCTGAAATTGCTTACAGCACCTTTAATTTCCTCTGCATTTCTAATAAAACCAAAATCCAGTAAGTGAGGCTTTATTAAGCCCAGCCTAGTGAGTGTCGGGAAATGAGAGCATTGTTTTTTGTGCTCTCCATGCAGGGAAGCTAAGCTCGGCTAATGTGCCTGAGTTGGTGGGAGACTAATAAAGGCTTCAGACAAACACCTTGAATAGTCTTTCTCTCTTGCGCTTACTTTTTTTTCTGTCTGGGTGACAGGAGGCTCTATGGTGTTCAAACAGTTGCATTAAAACAAATGAAAGTAGTTAAAATTAGCATACTATGCGCCTAGTGTGTATCTCAAAAGGGATAACATGCTTATGGGAACACTATTTGCATAAACATAAGTGTGATCAGATAAACACTGTAAAACAAAAAAATCTAGCACACACAAACTGGCCATATCTGTACACTACAATACCACAACAGTAAGATCTTGATGTAAGCAATCATGTGACGGTCCTATAAAAAATTATTTCCCATGGGATAGGAAGGCTAATTATAAATACAACAGTGACAGTACTAAAATAAGCTTTTTACGGCTGTGTTTAGCAGTTTGTGGGCCTATTAACTTTGTGTGAATGAGAAAGGCCTTTATGGCCTCTCCTGTGGTTTTGCGAGCAGTTTTAGAGAACAACACAGAATCGGGGCTGAATGTTTTCTCTTCTACTTGTGAAAGGGTTGCTTCTCACCTGCTAACCTGTCTAAATGTATATGAAAATTAGATGTCAATGCACATTTACATCTACAAAACACCATGTGTGAAAACCTATTGTAAGAGGTTCTCTTCTGAAATGCAATAATTTGCATGCAATTTTATAGAAACTCAGTATGAGCCTCTACGAAAGAATATTTTAGGTCTTTAGCACACTATAGAGTAGCTTGTGCAACTGGATAATGCTGCTTTTCTGGAAATTCATTTTTATTTTACATTCATCTGGTTCACTTTATATACACTGAGACATTTTCCTGAGACATGTTTTGGTTTTATTTAATGTTGAGCAATATCATAAGGTGATCTGTCTACATGGTAACAGGGGGTTTAGATTTCCAGTCTGCCTGCCTGAATTGCCAACTTTGAATCTTCACTTTGAGGTTCTGTCCACTGTGAACAATCATTAAAATCCAGCCCTCTTAAATTAATCTTTTAAGAAGTGCATTCAAATGGGTTTTAAAAGAACTACAACTACAATAATACAAACCCAATACAGAATACCCCAAACTCTTCGGCCACAAATCTGTTGATCTCAGCAAGCTTGCCTACCTAGCCAGGTCGTTCAACAACAGTGCTGGTAAATTTAACTCCTTGGATTAATCAATATCCAATCTCTTTTCAATATAATACACTGGTTTATGGCCTCATCTGATCACAAGTTTGATTTCTTCTGTTTAAACAAGACTTATAAAAATCATCAGGCTGTTGAACTCTTAATTGGTTTGTTCTAGGGTTGGGCGATGTTGACCAATTTGGCATCGTACGATGTCTAACGTGAACATCAGCGATGGACGATGACATCGTCATCGTAGGCGGGGTGGGGGTTGTTGTTAAATATCAATTAATTCATAACGAATTTAATAATTGTAGCCTATCGTTTTCACTACCTGACCCACATGGTCTTTGCTTTACCCATAACCAAACCATAAATAAATAAAGTTATACACAAATTACCACCTGTCAATCACTTTTATTCCGCGAGACTCTGGCATGAATAAGCAGAGTGATCTGTGTCCTTATAATGGCTTTTTCCCCACAGCTGGTGGCGGAGACGGAACGAGAGTTCGTTTGGAGTTCACTGTAATTTGTATTGTGATTAATGATAACTTTTTTATTACTATTATTATGAGGAAATAATAACAAGTTAAGATGCTAGGGCTCAACCGTTTCGGCGTATGCGCCCGAAATTTTATGCGACCTAAAATATATATTTGAAAGCATTTGAACAAATGCATAAATTGTTGCCGTGCGACCTGTTTTCACTGCAAAATCCTTACCGCGTGCATCTTTGCACCTAATAACGCCAAACGCAGCGCTCAAGAACAGATTAAAACAGTTGTTATGCGATTGTGAACTTGCTGAAGTAAAACAAGCCCGCAATGCTTGCCCCGCCTTTGTGCTCTTCTTATTGGCCCACTGCGCTAGAACTGAACGCGAATGGATTGGTTAATATCAGCTGTCAATCACTCAGTCAATGCCTTCTGCCTTCACATGACAGGAGCTGCAACCGCGGAAATGTGAAGCGCTGACAGATTTAGTTTTAGAAACCATAACGTTACTAATAATGGCACATCTTATTAGTGATCATGTGCTGAATGTGTAATCCACTATTTACACTTTTCCAAGAGTGGATAAAAGACTTCCAGTGGCTTCAAGTCTGCTATGAAAATAACTAAAGCCATTCACTGTAAAGTCTGTGGGACGGGGTTTGCAGGTAACAGCGTTTGCCACTGAATCTACACATTTTAAGTGCGAGAGGTGCTGTATAATCCTCACGATGTATTTAATCCTCACGATGTATTTAATCCTCATGGTGCTGTTAGCCGTGCAAGCGGCAGCTATAAGTAAAATATAACACAGCTCATGAAAAGACCGTTATTGCTATTAAGATGACATGCAAATAATAATTTATATATCAATATAAATGTGGGGCTGGGCGATGGATCACGATGCCGGCTCAGCATCGTGAAGTTTATCGGCCATCGGCG
This sequence comes from Danio kyathit, assembly GCA_903798195.1. Taxonomy (NCBI): domain Eukaryota; kingdom Metazoa; phylum Chordata; class Actinopteri; order Cypriniformes; family Danionidae; genus Danio; species Danio kyathit. Next base: position 25,333,367 of record LR812527.1, read on the forward strand.
ATGGACGATGGCATCATCTATCAACCCAACCCTAGTTTGTTCCTCTGGTATTTTTATTGTTTTTAAGCACTGTGTCTTGCAATATTTCACAATAAAAAATATAAAGCATCTTAAATAGCTGTGCCTGTATTTGCTTCATTCGAATCATTTGCTCTTAAAATCAACTATGATCTATTCTTGCCACTGTCAACTACCATCCAAATACCAGTTCTAACATTTTTTATAACATTTTTAAACCCTTCTTATGCTTGGCCCTGCTAGTGTGAATTTTAATTCACATTAATAATAGAGCATGCAAAAGAAAATTGTTATTATCATGTCTTCATATACTTCACTTACTCATTCTAAAAGGCACATTCCTGACTCCATCTGGTATTCTGGAATAAATCTTTGTAACTGTCTCTGATCTGTCTATATACATCTGTTGATGTCTTATTGGCACTCACCTTATGGTATTTAAGATTAAGTGATTTCTTTCTGTCTCATTTTACAGCATCAAAGCTTTTGATATATGTGTTCTTGCTGATGAACTCACTACCCTTTCCAGCAGAGTTGATTTATCTACTGGAGATGGCCTAGTTTCTTATTATGATATGGACTTCATGAGATGCCCCTTTGAAAACCCAGACTGTTTTCTTTACCCTCTCTGCTCTTTGAATAACCCCTGAATTATGGCATCTTAAAAGTAAACAATTCATCCAACATATTTTGTTAAAGTTTTAACCCTTTTTTGTTTTCTTTAATAACTGAGATAATTCATTCATCCTAATGTTATGACCTTCTCCCTTTATCCTAAAACCTCTACAATCACCCCCATACTCAAGAAACTACCTTTTATCCAATTTCAAGCTTGCCATTTATTGCCAAAATATTATGGGAAATAGGTTCAGGTTTATGGCAAAAAAAAACATTTTGAAAGATTTCAATATGGCATCATATATCATAGTACAGAAACTGCTCTTGTCAAAATCACTAATAATATGATGAACTTCGGATTAGATGATACTCATTTCTGCAAGATATGAGTGCAATCTTTAATAAAAATCTTACATAACATCATCATAGACAGCCTAGTTTCCATTTAAAGGTCATAATTTTTTGGTTTAGGTCATATCTCCCTAGTCAAACTCAGTAGGGTTGGGTCGATAGATGATGCCACTGTACATCGCCGATGGCCGATAGACATCACAACGCTGAGCCGGCATGGCGATCCTCCACCCCGCCCCCGCCGTTTACATTAATACATCTCAGTTTTAAAATGGCATTTTAGAACGAAAACGATCCATGTTCACACTGCCGTTTCATCAAGCATTTCTGAAAATATCTCCGCCCACAATTTACCGCTGAAAACGCACATCACGTAACCACACACACATTCTGGCATGCGCTTCAGCATATGCGCACGTTTGAGCTCTAGGCAGTCATCGGGTGCTTTGAGCACAAAACCCCAGAGAGCAGTGCACGTCGGACAGTTTATCAAGGATGTACCGCTGGATCGCGTCTCACTATAGTTGTTAAACGTGATATTTCATTCATATTGTGTCTATCTAATGACTCTTCTCTCTTTTGAATCTATCAGGTAACGTGTCACAGCGTCAGTACACTGCTTCAATCTTTCGCTTTCATGCTTGTACTTAGTATTTTTAGCAAAACCTCAGATACTGTTGATTGGTTCCTGTTGGCTGCGCACCTTATTTACCAACCAAGTTTGTCGATGCCATTATAATGACACAGATCGCTCTGCCAATTCATGTCAGATTCCCGCGGATAAAGTGATTGACAGATGGTAATTTGTGTGTAACTTATCTTTATTTATTTATGATTTGGTTATGGGTAAAACATAGACCATGTGGGTCAGGTAGTTAAAACAGTAGGCTACAAATAATTAATTCACCGCCACCTACGACGACGATGCCATCGTCCATCGCGATGCTTCACATTAGACATCGTACGATGCCAAACTGGTCGGCAACCCTAAAACTCAGTATATACAACTCAAAAACAAATTGATCGAAGTGTTCTCAAGTTAACAGTGGCATTCCTCAAGGCTCAGTTTTGAGTCCACTTCTATTTATTACTTATTTACGATTGCTTTGTTATATTTTTAATAAATACTATTCATTTTTGCTGCCCAGCCACCCAGCTTTACCTGTCTTCCAAGGTAACATGCTGCTTTTTACCTGTTAGTCTCTCAGTTATTTTATTATTCATATCTACACTTTTTTTCCCAATATGCTGCCTATCCTTTAAGAAACTCCCTTTCTTTTGATTTTCAAAGCAGTAACAATCTTAATACTTTCAAAAAATGAACATTAACAACGACTAAACATGCATAAAGTATTCCGCATCTTCAAGCTTTATTATATACAGTTGAAACCAGAAGTTTACATACACTCTAAAAAAAGGAACATATCCATTTTTTTTAAATGTCTGATGGTAAATCATACTAAACGTTTACTATTTTAGGTCCGTTAGGATTACCTAAATGATTTACATTTGCTAAATGCCAATATATAGAGAGAATTAGTTTTTTTGAGAATTTTTTATTCATTTCTAGACTGTCAAAAGTTCACATACATTTCCTTGGTATTTTTTTTAGCTTTGCTTTTAAACTGTATAACTTTGGTCAAATGTTTTTGGCATCTTTCCACAAGCTTCTCACAATAGTTTAGAGGAATTTTGGCCCATTCCTCCTGACAGAATTGGTGTAACTGCGTCAGATTTGTAGGCTGTCTTGCTCGTGCAAGCTTTTTCAACTCTGCCCCCAAATTTTCTATAGGATTGAGTCAGGGGCCAGGGCTTTGTGATGGCTACTCCAAAACATTCACTCTGTTGTCTTTAAAGCACATTTGAAATAATTTGGCAGTATGCTTAGGGTCATGGTCTGTTTGGAAGACCCATTTGTGGCCAAGTTTTAATTTCGTGGCTGATGTCTTGAGATGTTGCTTCAGTATTTCTACATAATGTTCTTTCTTCATGATGCCATCTATGCTGTGAAGTGGACCAGTCCCTCCTGCAGTAAAACACACAACATGATGCTGCCGCCCCCATACTTCACAGTTGGGATGGTGTTCCTAGGCTTGTAAGCTTTCCCCTTTGTCCTCCAAATGTAACACTGGTCATTATAGCCAAACAGTTGAATCTTAGTTCCATCAGACCACAGGACATGTCTCCAAAAATTATTCTTTTTCCCAGTGTAATTTAGCAAATTGTAATCTGGCTTTTTTTTTTTGTTGATTCTGGCTTGTTGATTTTCCCATGTTGTCACAAAAGGAAGCAGTGTGTTTGAGGTTTTCCTTAAATACTATTCTACAGTTGTGCCGCCAATTAACTCAAATGTTGTCAATTAGCCAATCAGAAACTTCCAAACCTTGACACCATCATCTGAGCTTTTTTAGAGGCATAATAATCTTATTGTATTTAAACTTGACTTTCAAGAAAAGTTATAACAATTTCTCAAAAATATTTCTCTCATTATTCTGCTATTAAGCATAACAGAAACAAATTTGACAATCCTAACTTACCTAAAAGAGAAAATGTTTAATCACATTAACATCTGACTTTTTTTAAATGGTTATGTGCCTTTTTATACAGTGTGTGTAAACTTCTGGTTTCAACTGTATAATTTATTTCTCAAAATTATTCTCTGTTTGTATCATGTTTGTATGGGGACCTTGAGTTTTGTGAAAGTTGCTTATAAATTAAATGAATAATAATAATAATAAATATTATTATTATTATTATTATTATTATTATTATTATTATTATTTAGGCAATATTGCAATATCATAAAAAGGTTAAAATGTAACAGTAAGTCTGCTAGTTTGATCAAAACCTCCTGCTGAGAGCTATCACAAATTAATGCAAAACAGAAGTCAATTTTAGATTAAAAAAAGGTTATGCAAAAGGCATCAGTGTCCCTGTCCCTCCCTGCAGAACTAACATGCCTCTTGACCAGGAGGGTACAGCCATCTGTTGTTTGTTAGGAGGTAGAGAGTTCGTGTGAATAAGTATGATAGTATTTTGCATGTGTGAGAAAGGGGACGAAAGCGAATGGGGGAGGGAAGCATAGAGGGTAGAATATGTAAATTCAGACATTAATGGTTTTGTCTGTGACTGGCACTTGGGGAAAGACTGTGTATGAGCACTGACAGCAGCTTGGGAAGCACTATTTTGTATGCAGAAAAGAGTGGTGATTAATGAAATAACAGCCTTTTTCTATGCTGACCCCACTTATCTGCATGGATATGGGGGATAGAGTCTGTGGGGGGTTAGGTTAATCCAACAAGAGAGTTCAAGCTCAATGTCATATTAACCCAGTTGAATGCCAAAACATGCTTTCCTATAAACAAAAACAACACAGAGCTCCAGATGTCCAGTGGTTTTAAGAGTATAACCTAGACAATGGAGTCATCATCAATAGGCATATCTGAATGAAACACATCTGTTTTGACATCTGTGTGACTAAGAGAATGTGCTAGAAACCCAGTGACATACTACAGCCTCTGATATTACACAGGTGAGTCTGAATCTTGGAGTGTGTGTGGTCTGGCTTGTAGAAACAAGGTTCAGTTTGGTGTCGTAAACTTAGGCCCCGTTTACACTAATACATTTTAGTTTTAAAATGTATAAGTTTTGCTACAGTTACGCCATCCGTCCACACTACGCCAGAGTTTTTGAGCCCAGAAAATGGAGCGTTTTGAAAACGCTGGAGAGGTCATTTTCATTCTAAAACGCTGCTGCTTTGTCTCAGTGTGGATGGTGGAGACATCTGAAAACAGAGGCGAGGCTGCAGACATTCGCCTGTCTGATTGTGGCTTTTTCCTCAATATTAAAGGTGCTGTATGTAAGTTTTTGATTCTTCTAAAGCATAAAAATACCATAATATGTTTGCAGATATTCAAGAAACATCCCAAGTGAACATACTTGTTTAACTGAAAAACAATGCTGAAGTCAGATATTCTGCTTTGAAAATGGTTTTTCCGTGCCGGAACGCTTTCTTTGTTTAGGTAAAGTTAACCTGCAGAATGCCAGTTTAGCCAATTATATTTCAGCACTCCGGGTTGCCTTGTTGGAAAACAGAGTATTTCATTCATTCATTCAGAAAGGCTCTGAAAGCATGCGCCCGTGACCGAAATGGACAGTATCAGACGTCGAAATGAGACAGATTCAGTTCCACATGAGGTTATTAATTAGCAAATGATATAAATATTACGAACGTAAACATTAGGTGAGCAGATTACATTGTAATCTCGTGTCCTAACAACACGCAAACAGCAGTTTGACTCTTTGCACCAGACGAAACACGACAAAAATGTAAATACAGCCTTTCAGAAGCACAGAATATGCACTCACTCACGAAACGGTAAGGTTTAGAATCCATTCAAACTCATATTGTTAGCATTTAGCACTGAATAAAACACACGAGGCTTACCTGAGGTGCACTGTCATAGGTTTCACATGTTGAGCTGTGAGAAATAGAAACCGTTTCTAATATCTCAATTCGAGGTGTTGGTTACAACTAAAACTCCTTTTAATATGGAACATAATTCCTTCTACCGCGTGTCGTTGATTTTATTTAGAACACGGTTTAAATCACTCGCTCCTGTGTTTAAATCACTCGCTCCTGTACTCAATCTCTGGCATCCCACGCGTGTTTTTATTTTGATCTAGGAGTGCAATACCCAGTTCAACCACTGGGTGTCAAACTTACATACTGCACCTTTAAGTAGCCTTCACACAGTTCAGTCCTGCATTCTCTCCGTGTAAGTTCAGACTTCGCAAGTTTTGATATGGAAAACAAATTCCCAAGTGTGTACTTTATGAAGTCATTCACATCACCCTGGCTATGCTGTTTCACGATCTTGACAATAAAATGAAAACATGACATAAGGAACTGTATATTTTCATTTTGATATTATTAGCAACAACAGACATCAAAAATGTTGAGGCGTCGTGTAGCTGCATGATATGACCGTCATCTTCAAGCATATTTATAACAAAACGGAGCCTATAACATCACTGCCTCCTTTCATTTTCATTGAAAATACGAAGCATACCCTCTCTTTCACTGAATATGCATTTTAATGATCAATTGATGGCCATTATAAAAGTATAACGCACAATAAGTTTATACAATAGAGAAAATAAAGGCAAACAATCAGTCAGATGTGCAGAATTGGTGTCCGCGGTTACATTAATTAAGATATTAACCTAACTTATCTTTGTGCTCAGCCAAAACACGTTACCTGAGAACAAGTAATAGATTCGAAAGACCAAAGTCGGGGAATATGTCGTCAGATATAGACAACAAGATCAACGCTAGTGTGGACGCGGATCGTTTTCATTCTAAAACGCCGTTTTAAAACTAAAACGTACTAGTGTAAATGGGGCCATAGACGTAATAAAACAAACTGTCTGTGTCCCTTCAAGTAGTAGTTCAAGATTTCAAACTTGGACAAAGATTAACTTTTTGACTACATTTATCTGTTATATATTTTTAATTAATATATATTGTTTCTAGTAGTAGTTGTATGCAGTACAGTAGTAGTGTTCTCCATGGAAGTTCAGATTTACAGTATGAACTGGGAAGTCATAATTATGATGTCAGATTTGGTCAAATTGCTTTGCTAGAAGCCAAATGTAACTTTGCTGCAAATAATAATAGGGGTGTCAAAATTAATCGTTTCTTCAGTGCACCGCGATGCAGACGCGGACAATTCGGTATTGGTTCAGTAATAATCATAACCGGTTATTATACTGAGGTCATTTATCTCACATGCGCTATGTCGCCGTAGCTTACTATGGCGAGCCGCGAGCGCGAGTAATTACAACGCTTTAACTACGAAAAACACACAATGTGCACAATTTCACTGCGTGTGTGTTTGCTGAACCCTGTTTCACTGAAACTTACAGCAAAAGCCCCTATTTCACGGCGATTAAGAGAATGAAAGTAATCTCCATTTCTCTCTCTGTCTCACTGTGGCCCATGAGTGCATCTGTGTAGTGCGCCAGCGTGTAAGAGCCAATCGCAGCCCTTTCTGTTGAGCGCGTGACCAATCAAAGGGGTGTAAGAAATAACTTGGTAGACAAGGCAGAAAGCGAGCGGGATATTTATATTTGTTTATTTGCTATAGACCATTTCAATGTGGTCATGTCATTGGCCCATGAACATTTCCTGCTTGACTTTAAACTATTTCCTAACTGTAACAAGAGGCAATTCAATCATAACTTGACTTTAAATCAGTCGTCATAACACTATTTATTATCAATATGTGGACCTTTTTGGATTCTCAGAAGCAATGGAAATTAAAAATGTTAAAACAGGATACGTTAGGGCCATTGTTTTTGTTTACATCCCTCGAAATGGTCTATAAATACTCGTGTTGTTTAAAGGTACAGTTTATATATGTGACTTGTATATCTGTTTGTATTAATGGACAAAATTGTTTTACAAATAGTAAATAAATATATTTATAAATATATTTAATGCAAGAATTGTTGTGCTGTGAAGAAAATAAAAAACTGTGTATGGAAAGAATCGTCAATGCACCGTGATGCACCGAGATATCGAATTGAACCGAATCGATGGCATGATAATCGTAACCGAACCGAACCGTGAGACCAGTGTAGGTTCACACCTCTAAATAATAATAATAAACACTAGCAGGTTTATACATTTAAATGAAAGTACCATGTAGTATAATGAAATTACCATGATTTTATATAAATTTAGTTTTCAACTTCCACTACCAACAAGTATACCTGTATTTCTTTTTTCAATATTTATTTTTGCCTTTATTTGGTAGGACAGTAGGATGACAAAAAATGAAGTGGGAGTGAGAGCGGGAGATGGGATCAGGAAAGGAGCCTGGATTCGTACTCGGAACACCCTGAGCACTGCTCTGCTTTATGTCGGCACACTAACCACTTGGCTACTGTATATGCATTCAATTAAATAATAAATGCACCATAAGAATGTTTATCATGCATGGTTGCTCATGTGATGTCAACTCACTCCATGTCAGTCTATTATAAAAGCTGATTTTATTTACGCGCCTGTAGTCCATACCTGTCAATCCTCCCGTTTTTCCCAGGGATTTTCCCGGATATTTTACAATTGTATCCCAATATCATCCTGTGAATGTATTTTCCTGTATTTCTCCCATATTTTTAATCTTTCTCTGAAGGGTGGCAATAAACATTAAAAAGCCAATCCTCCCTATATGTAACCCATACAGCCAAACCACCAGGGGATGCCCCTTGCTCTTAAATGTGAATCTGTTCTGTGCAAACAAGTGTGAAAACACTTTAAAATAAATATAAAAATGGCGGGATTGCCTTCCTTTCCATTACAGGTGCCTTTGCCCCTCCTATGCAATCCTCAAAAGAGTCAGTTCGTGTAGTGGTGCATGACTGTCAGATGCACTCCATAGTGATAAATAGACGCTGTTTCCCAAACGCATTCTGTACGCACCATTTGAAACAGAGCGAAAGTGGGCACTCTGGGTTTTGGGTGCGTGTAATAGTAATAATAATAATAATAATAATAATCATATCTAAACATGTCGATCCTGGTGGGTTTTCTTTTAAACACAACAAATTTAGTCTTAAATGAGCATAAAAGGTTAGGAAAGCAATCGAATGCTTTCGTTATCTGTGCATTTTTAAAGTGATATACACATGACAGACAGACAGACAGATAGACAGATAGACAGATAGACAGATAGATAGATAGATGATAGATAGATAGATAGATAGATAGATAGATAGATAGATAGATAGATAGATAGATAGATAGATAGATAGATAGATAGATAGATAGATAGATAGATAGATAGATAGATAGATAGATAGATAGATAGATATTACTGCTCCTGATGAACATATTTAGTAATTTGGGGATTTTTTATTTTGTGTGAGATGGGGGGCAGGGGGATATCCCTTATTTTTACATCCCAATGTTGACAGGTATGCTGTAGTCTCTGCTGGATCAAGCATTTTGATACTACTTCTCAAAGCCTGTTAATTTCGTCTTGTGCAAAACATTTATAATTAGCTAAAAGGTACTGTGTGTACCTCTTAGAACGAAATTGTGTGCCGTGCCCTCAAATCAATCAGTGTGCTGCTTCAGTGTTTACTTGATTTTATGTCCCCCCATAGAGGAACATTAATCTCCTGCTGGGCGCTCTAAACCAACATTAACCCCAAACCAAACCCCACTCATCTGGCCAGAGCTGTTGAGACCCAGCTGCCTTGTGTTTGTCAAAGTGGGGTGGGAAAACAAGGAAAACAAGTCAGAGCATGCTTCTGGATCACAATTAACTCAAGAATTGTAACAAATACATGAAATTATAACACACAACCTTGAATCCATGCTAATTCTAAAGGAAAATACAAAAAAAAAAAATGAATTGCTTTTTATTTACTCTTCTTCGGCAATACAAGATGTAGGTGATTTTTCTTTTCTGTGGGACAGAGGATTTTTAGCTGAAATTGTGGTAACAGGTGATTCATAATATGCAAATCGATGGCTTTCAGCCATTTGAAAATAAATATAAGCCTTGACAGTCAGGAGCATGTACACAACGGTCTGAAGCGCAAGCTTGCTGTCACATGACATCACAAACTCACACGTGAACTGATGCTGTTTGTTTACAATGGAGTGGGAGAACAAATATGTTGCATTGTTCACAATGGTACCTCTAATCATGGATGTGACGAAGCTGGTGCTCGTTGTGAACATGCTCAAGACTGCTTGCCATTATTGTAAATTAAAGGTAACAAAATTATAAACTATGTTTAGTTTCTTGTATAGACTGGTCATTTTGATTTGTATGAGCTCAATGTAGCCATGGGTACCAATGTTGATATGTTTGTGCATGTTTCTTTTAGCTCTCAAAGTATTAGTAGCAGTTCACTTGCATTCTGTGAGCCAAGGAACCAGCCAAATTCTGCTTTAATATCCGACAAAAGAAAAAAGTCACTTACATATAGGACAACCCTAAGATTAAGAAATCAATGACACATTTTAAGTTCTGGTTGAACTGTCATAACCTAAATAGCTTCTTTACAACTAAAGCATCTAAAACATACATCCCACATAAAATCATCCAACCAAATATTCAAGACTTTCTATACAATCTTCAATATTTTGGTACATGCTTTCGTTTCATATACAGCCAAAATAACAACTTTAAGAGGTTTCTGACGAACACACAGATTTTATAACTAGCATCCTTAAACCTTTCCAACATCCACAGCACATTAACTGAGCGACCTGAGGTAACCTGAGATATTCTCCTATTTTCTACAATTGTTCAAGTTAGTCACGAATACTTAATATTTTAATTTGGGTTAGCCTTACGTGAAGGCAGCAAAACGTATTGATGTAGCTTCACCTTCAGATTATTAACGTGTAGCCTATTTACTACAGTATAGCCTATCTCAAATACCAGGTCCATAAATCAAAAGATGACACAAAAAAACTGCAACAAGTGCATGCAGTGAAATTAAAGGGCACCTTATAAATCAACTCATGAGGCAATTAAAAATATGTAGTAAAAACATAACTTACCCACAACCGTAAAGGCTATAATGAGCCATTTGATATCCATAGTTCTCCTGTTTTCTGCACTGGCGATTAAGTCCAGATATTACAGAAAATGTAAATGTGGTGATAAATTCCTAATCGTCCCTTAGACCTTCAGAAAGCAGTCCGGATGGAGTTATGAACGCGTACACCTGTTCGGACCGCGTGAAAGTGCGTGTACCGACTCCTCCACCACAACGATATCAATTTCTCCCGAGTATGATGCGTCTCGAGCGGTTAAAAGACGAATATCCAGCCCCGAACAACAGCCGTATTTGTTAAGAGACGCTTGGGTGCTTGAATAAAGCCTTTGGGTGGTTACCCGTGAGAAACGACATCCGCCGTACACCAATGAATCCGTTATTGTGAGTTGAACGCGGGGATTCTAAGCTCTCTCGCGCCGCTCTCCAATCCCCAGCGCGAGCAGCCCACGCGTGGAGGAGGAGGAGGAGGAGGAGTGAGACCGGTGTTAGTCCAGCTCGCGTCAAAGTGGTCGTGGGTAAACTTGTGATATCTCTTTCTGAGGGATGTGAGCCGACGTGCTGCCCTCGGCGGTTCTCCGTGAAGTGAAGAGCAATAGGCTACGGTGATGCTGCCGCTCCCGCGATCACCTTCAGCTCTATTGTCACACGCGCCACAAAAGACGGCAGGCGGCCCAGCCCATCTCTTACTTTCAATCACGAGCGGGGTCTGAGGATATCAGAAGGGGAGGGGGGTACCATAGTAGAGACCACTCGTGCTTTTGAACCACCGTGGTGTCCCATTCAGTGAGTTTAGAGCGGCTGTAACCACTTTTGTTATCAGTTACTCGTTGCCTAGATTCAGTTGTCACAAGCGACGGCGCTGTTTAAGCGCACATGCAGATTATTAGCCTATTATTAATTTTTTTTACTTTCAAATGTAGGCTATGCGTATTATTTAAGCGTCTGTCATCATTTATTTACTAACAAAAAAGGCTGCTTGACAGCATCTACCTCATTTTACAATTTAAACAGTTTTATGAATTGACTGGCATGCTGTTTTTCTGTCGCCCAACCGTAATTAGTTTACATGTCAGGATAAACGAGTTGGTTTCTTGTAGCTAATATTACACTGTTTACATAACCGAGACAGAGGGTGAAAGTTCCAATTAGTGCGGTTTGAAATTGTATTTCCTGGCTGGCTGCTGTCCTGCTTTTGCACTTTCAAACTATCATCACTCCTCCCAAACTAAACTCCGCCCCTTGGCGCAGAGCCAAACTAAACCACTCCTTTTACCAGGTAACAGCTGCCCCCTAGTTTTGAAAAGAGTCCTTGAAAAAAACCCGAGAGGGATTTGGATAGAAATGTTTAGCCAAATGTGTATGTAACAAATCTCCCCACAGGCGTATCAAATAACGTTACCATCATTTTTAAAGACCAAGTTTAATCAACGGGGATGCGTTAACTGATCAATAGTTATAGTAAAGAAAAAACTAATTCAATTAAAAATAATTCTTGTTCCACTGAACTTTATGCCAAACAATCCTGTCACAGCTGAATAAATAAAAGCTGTTAATTAACAGTTGCCTGAAGCTCGTGATTCATGGGTGTTTATTTACGCTTTTTAATTGCATTATAGGACTTTGATCTCTTCTCCAACCTTTTTGATGTTGAGAAAATAAACAAAGTGACTTTTATTGCTCGTTTTAGTAGTTTGAAACAATAAATCATATGCAAAATAAGGTAATTAAATATAAATACATACAATTAGACATGAAATACTGGCACCTCATAACACATTTTTTGCAATTTTTATGACCAACCTACAGTAGATTGTATAAAATGAAAGCCGTAAACATGTCATTCATTTATTCATTTTCCTTCGGCTTAAGACCCTTTATTCATCTGGGGTCACCACAGCGGAATGAACCGCCAACTTATCTAGCATGTTTTACGTAGCAGATGCCCTTCCAGCTGCAACCTAGTACTGGGAAACATCCATACACACACTCATTCACACACATACACCACTGCCAATTTAGTTTATTCAATTCACCTATGGCGCATGTCTTTGGACTGTTGGGGGAAACCGGAGAACCCAGAGGAAACCCACGCAAACACGGGGAGAACATGCAAACTCCACACAGAATCAGTGACCTTCTTGCTTTTAGGCATAGATATATACACTAGATATCACATAGGGACCCTGAACATGCGTCAATAGTGCTGCAACATTTGTACAGGGCTCCCAGGACAAAAGTCATTCAACCGCACTAGACAAGACAGTGTGCCAATGTGAAGATGCTAGACTTTAGCGCTGTGTACGGATGTAGTAACGAGCAAACAAAGAAAACAAAGGACAACGGCATCACATTTCATAGGTAAGATTTCGTTTTTTTACGTTTTTGTATGTTATGAACTTTTGTGGTCAACAAGTAATGTTATTGATGATAAGCAGTCACCTACTGCATTAACCATAAGGCAAAGGAGCACCAACTCGCACTAAATTCTAGGCTTATGCTAGTTTTGTTGAATAAAATAAGCAAACAATGTTATAAAATATATAACAACAAGATGCTGTGATGCCAGAAACTTGTATTATTTTCGCCTAAGTAAACGAGTCGTTCATAACGAAGATTCATTCGCAAACTAATCGCTCCCTCCGTCAGAATGAGAAGTGAAAGCAGGAGAGGGGGTGTGTTTCAGGACACGGATTAGATCAAATTAAACAGGGAGGGAGGATAATACATTTCCATGCACACAAACACGCTCTTTGTCGGCAATGCCCGTGCGGTCACTGATCCATCAATGTAGAAAAGTTATATAAAATAATAATTTTCATAATTTAAAAAGTTATTTGCATACTGACCATCGGGAAAACTCACAATCATAGATATATGTGTATATCTCTGGCTTTGGATGGCCACAGTCCTCCACTGCACCTTGGTCCCGCATTCATTTCAAAGGAGCGCTACCCTGTACTAAAATGGCGACTCTATTGACGCATTCTTTCTAATAGACAACAGCAGGGTAGGTGACATCTAATGTAAATATCTATGGCTGTTAGGTCAGGTGACAGTGCTAACCACTGAGCCACTGTGTCGCCCTGTAGAAATGTCAACAAAAGTTGTTGTTTTTTAAATTACAGATCAAAATTTGTCAGACAGATTCATTCAAAGCATAAACAAAACACAACTAGAGTCTGTTAATCTGTTATAGGTCACACTTTACAATACAATTCTGTTAAGGTTAATTAATGTATTACTAACATTTACTAATGCATTATTAAAATCCAAATTCATGCTTGTTAACATTATATGGACTGTGAGTTAACATGAACTAGCAAAGAACAACTTTATTTTCATTAACTAACGTTAACAGATGAATAAACACTGTGATAAATGTATTGTTCATTGTTTGTTCAGGTTAGTAAATATACATTCACTAACACTAATACAACCTCACCTAAATATAAAACTGCACTAGTATTTCACAGTATTACTGTTTTGACTGTAAATTTCTATCAAATAAATTCAGCCTTGGTGAGCATAAGAGGTTTCTTTGAAAAACAAACAGTTTCTGTCTACAAACCTTTGAATGGTGTATATGTGCTGTCTACACTTTGTTAATTAATGTCAAGCAAGCGGTGCTTGGTTGTAAATGATTACATGAACTCTGCATTACAAAATCACATTTTGCAGATGTTGTACTTTTGCATTTTAAGGTGAACATTATCAGATTGCAATGACTTTTTATTAATTACATACTTATATATTATTTACACAGTGTCAGCATTGATGTTCCTTAATTTTTTTCTTTAATAAAAATATCTTCAATAAGTCTACATTGTGTCCTGATGATCATCTTTTAATATTTACCATATAATGGTCATGTTAATGTTATATAAATGAATTTATAATTTATACTGATTTAGCAATTGGGAGAAAAGCATCATAATCAGTTATACCAAATATTAGAGCAATTGATATTAAAAGTTACAGTTTGGTCACAGTTACACGAACAGGTAAACAAATAATATATCATTTAAATTTGGGGGTTTTATTCTGATTTATTTTAAAATAATTAATTATAGTATTTCTATGAATTAGGTGTTACAGTGGCACAGTGGGTAGAACGATCGCCTCACAGCAAGAAGGTTGCTGGTTCGAGCCTCGGCTGGCTCAGTTGGCATTTCTGTGTGGAGTTTGCATGTTCTCTCCGTGTTGGCGTGGGTTTCCTCCACGTGTTCCGGTTTCCTCCACAAGTCCATAAACATGTGGTATACGTAAATTGGGTAAGCTAAATTGTCCTTAGTGTATGTGTGTGAATATGAGTGTATGGATGTTTCCCAGTGATGGGTTGCAGCTGGAAGGGCATCTGCTGCGTAAAACATATGCTGGATAAATTGGCGGTTCATTCCACTGTGGCGACCCCAGATTAATAAAGGGACTAAGCCGAAAAGAAAATAAATGAATAAATGAACTTTATTAGGATTTTCCAGACACTTATTTTGATCTAAAAAAAATGTTCAAAATGGATATTAATGTGGATGTACACAGGGAAATAATAATACTCGCCTGCTTTTAAACAAATGAAAAGCTTGTGTAGATAATTTATATGTAATTATACAAGATAACAGAGTTTACATGTTCTCCCTGCGTTCGCGTGGGTTTTCTCCGGGTGCTCCGGTTTCCCCCACAGTCCAAAGACATGTGGTACAGGTGAATTGGGTAAGCTAAATTGTCCGTGTATGAGTGTAAATGAGTGTGTGGATGTTTCCCAGAGATGGGTTGCGGCTGGAAGGGCATCCGCTGCGTAAAATCGTGCTGGATTAGTTGGCGGTTCATTCCGCTGTGGCGACCCCAGATTAATAAAGGGACTAAGCCGACAAGAAAATGAATGAATGTATACAAGATAACCTGCTGATTTACATGCTTCTGTCATTTAATATCCATTACCATGATCACAACTCATATCATAAGATGTTAAATTAAATCATGCTCTCTTACCTCCAGTCGCTCTGATTTGTAATGTCTCTTTATATTTTTTAAATATAAAACTGCTTTTGTCACCTAAGAAGGAAGGTGCTCATAAATTAGATAAATGTTCATTTATAATTGATTAAATTGATAGTGTTATAACTCATACCCTTTTCCCCCATTAAACCGAAGCTTTTTCTTTATATAAGAAGAATGATCTCATGCAATGCCAAAAGAGACGAGGCGTAATCATCAGTCAGTGATGGTCTGATGTGGAGGGATTGTGTTTTCCAGCCTACAAGGACAGTCAGTCTATTGTTATTTCTGCATTTACAACACTGTAAATCTTATTATAATTGGAAATGTTTACCATCACAGTTTTAGGATTTAAAAAAAACCCTTCAAATCAAATCAAATCACTTTTATTGTCACATCATCAGCAGCACGTGTGCTATGATGAGTGAAAAGCTTAGGTGCTGGCTCCAGACAGTGCAAAATACAGACAGTGTAAATACAACGACAGTGCAAAATACAGACAGTGCAAAATACAGACAGTGCAAAAATACAGACAGTGCAAAAATACAGACAGTGCAAAAATACAGACAGTGCAGGATACAGACAGTGCAGTATACAACAACATACTCACAAAAAAAACAAGACAATGTAAAATTGGCAATGTTGACAGCGATACGTAGGCAGTATTGTTTTAAGTATGGATTTGTTAAAGTGCAGTGCATGCTACATCTTGACGGTGTGCAGTGCGGGGTATGGAAGAGTTTGTGTGGGGTGTGTTAAGTGTTCATCAGCCTGATAGTCTGAGGGAAGAAACTTTCCTTCAGTCGGCTGGTGCGTGACCGGATGCTGCGGAACCTTCTGCCTGAGGGTAGCAGAGAGAAAAGTCTATGGCTTGGGTGGCTGGAGTCGCTGATGATTCTCTTGGCTTTCCTCATGCACCTCCTGGTATAGATGTCCTGGAGGGAGGGAAGCTCACCTCCTACTACACGTCCAGCAGTTTAAATCCATTGTAAAAAGCAGTTTAAATCCATTGTAAAAAAAAATATCTTAGCTACATCTGTACAATATATGCAACAATATATTATGTTACTCACATTAATGAGCACTCTGTTATTCTTAGTTATTTTTGGTAATGCTGGGTATCTTGAACATTTACAGTTTTGTTACAGTTCCCTTGTCTAGTCTTGCAGTGTTTTTGACCCTTGCCTTGTTCATTGTTTATGTTGTTTTGCCACCTGTATCGACCTCTTTGCCCATGACCATGACCAAAACTACGTTTTCGGATTACCTTAATGCCACCGTTTGCTCCTTCTTTGACCATTGCCTGTCTGAATTTAAATTAAATTAAATTAAAACTGCATTTGGACCCTTGTTGTCCCTGACTCCCTTGTTACAATATGACTATGAGCACTATTATTATAAAACATTAACTTAGTATTTCACTTACTTGAGTAGAAATTATAAAAAAAAAACATAAATGTTGTCAACAGCCACGTGCAGAGGTGGGGGCTTTGGGTGCTTGAGCCCCTGCCCTTTTTTCTCCTGGAGTGAAAGTGCCCTTTTTATCCTGGGGATTATAATTATTTTTTAAATACTAATAATAATAATAATATAATATATGTATAAGTTAATGCGTGGCCTATTTAAGGACAGCATTCCCTGTCAAACAATAAAAAAACGAAATTTTAAAGTATATCTTGCTTTTAGTCTAGCCGCTCCAAGCGAGCCTCGAACCGGCGATTTAGAAAGAAAAACCACGTGCGAGGCGAATGCTCTAACAAAGAGCCTATTTACTTGTTACTCACGCCTCAAAAGTAAGGTGTCAACAATGGAGTAACGTCTACCAGTTCTTATGCCCACTCCTGCATCCGCATTGCACACGGACTGCATCCGGGCCGTAGCTTACTAGCTAACCTGCATTATGGCAACACAATATGATCGATAGAACCGCCGATGTAAATTCATCCGTCATTCATCTATATTGTGTGGAGGTGAGTAACGGTTAACAAAAGATTACCCGAGGCTCAAATTTAACGTCAGCTATTTATCCAAATGTTCAAAAGCAAATAGGCTATTTTGTCTTGCTAACGTCCTCCTGATTAACAATCATGTAATAAGTTAGCTAAAGTTTAGCCAGGGCAATATCATAGGCATACAGACTAATGTAATGGAGAAACGACAGCTGGATAGTGAAAATATTGCCCTCTCGTTTTTCAGTCATTTATTTAGAATATATCATGTTAATTGAAGCTATAAAACATGTACACATAGGCTAGCTATGGATGTCAGTGGCTATCAGTGTGTCTTATATTCTTCAAAATATTTTATTATTTTGTTCAACAGAAAAAACAAAACTCAAACACAAATAATAGATTAAAAAGGGATAGTTCACCCAAACATTTACCTGTAATCACCCTCAAGTGGTTCCAAATCTTTGTCTCTTTATTTTGTTGAACACTAATGAATAAAAGATTAAAAATATATTTTAAAGAAAGGTATAAACCTGAAATCATTGACTTCCAGAGTATGAAAAACAAATATCATGAAAGTCAATGGTTACAGGTTTCCTGCTTTCTTCAAAATATTATTTTGTGTGTTCAACAGAAGAAAAAAGTCAAATAGGTTTGGAACAAGTAAAAGGTGAGTAAATGGTGACAGAATTTTCCGTTTTGAATTAACTATCCTTTTAAGGGTGAGTTTATGGTGAATTTAGGGTGAAATCTCCTTAATAATCTCCTTATAATATATTTTATTTATTAAAGTACAATTATTACTATTATTTAATAAAAAGTGCCCTTTTTTCCATTTGAGCCCCTGCCCCTTAAAAGGTCTCTGCACGTCCCTGGTTGTGAAGATTTTTGTGCTTTCACTTTTCACTTTTTGCTTCTCAATATTTTTTTCTCTCTTCTGTTTGATTTGTTATAACTTTTGCAGTCTATAGTCCTCTAAATCCTTTCAGTTTTTTTCCCAGTCCAACTGATTAATACCGGCCAAAACATAATATTCTGCAGCAGTGATCAGCAAAATATACATGGTTTTCTCCTGCTGTAAAAGATTGTTGCAAAATTTACAAGTGCACTGTAAGTAAGTAAGTAAGGGTTTATTTATATAGCACCTTTCCTAGACATTGAGTCACAAAGTGCTTTACAATAAAAGAAAACAAGTAAAAGAACTCATAACAATAAAAGAAAACATGTTAAAACATATTAAAACAAATAAAAACTCCAAATACAGAAACACTAATACTGTTAATTAAAAGCTTGACCAAAAAGATGCGTCTTTATATGTTTTTTAAAAAGATCAACTGATCCCAGAGATCTCAGTGCTATGGGAAGAGAGTTCCAGAACTGTGGAGCACCACACAGAAGGCACGGTCACCTTTAGTCTTAAGACGAATTCTGGGAATAACTAAAAGGTCTTTGCCAGAAGACCTCAGGGACCGGCTACATGAATGACTGTGTAAAAGTTCTCGAATATATAGAGGTGCTTGACCATGCAGAGCTCTATAAGTAATGACCAGAATCTTAAAATTTACTCTGAAATTAATAGGAAGCCAGTGAAGTGGCTTAAGCACAGGACTAATGTGTGACCTCCTACTAGTGTTGGTTAAAAGCCTGTAAATTAACAATTACAAGCGTGCTGTACAACTACAGCACACTTGTAATTGTTAATTTACAGTGCACTTGTAAATATTACAGTACTACTAGCATCCAAAATTGCCAGTCATAAAATTATACAGCATTTTTTTACAGTGCAGCTCAGTGGCATACATACATACATCTAATCTGGAAAGCAGCACTGTTGGGCAGCTGAATTAAGTTTTTCCCAGAGGATTTTAGCAGTCCTGCTCCAGGCGCCATCATTGTGCCCTCAAGCAAGGCACTTAACTTCTGCATCCGCTTTACAAAATCAATTCAAATCCAATCATACTTAAAGGTCAGAGATAAGATTGCTGTCAGTCATTTGTTATAAAGAGAGATGGCTAAGTGTTTTATAATAGAGTAAGCGATAAAAATGATAAATTCACCGATGTTTCATTAAAAATTATCTGACATCTGTTTCATTATGAATAACTTGTCAAGTACTAGGAATCGTTTAATAAAGATAAAATGTTTGTGTGTGGCATCTGAAAAAATGTACTGTTAATTTACTTACCTATTTACTTTGCCATCTATGTTGTGTAACATTTATAACATGCATACATCAAGAGAGAAGCTGTGAAGTAAAATATCTCATATGCATTGCAGAACTGCACCAAAGCAAGCAGTTGTAGTTTAAAAGTACACAGAGAATGTAATGGCAGCTTATTACTGCCCATTTTTAGTTTAGTAATTTACATGACAACCCAGACAATATATACGTAACTTAAAACCACTAAACATGTCGATAAAAGCTTTGCTAAACTACAAGAACCAATTCCATGCTGCAATTTAAAAGCACAATAAATGGAAAACACTTGTAAATAACAAATACAGAAAAATTCTGTTTCATACAGTTAATATTTTTACAGTTTAAAAATAAGTCCCTTCTTTGTCAGCTGGTTGTCGAGTCCAATTCACTTACATTAGATGTGTATGTAAAATAGTGGAATGTTTTCTCCCAAAAATTTACTTTTTCTTTGGCTGAAATAAGTCATAAACTCTTTGGCCTGAGAGTAAGTTCACAATCAAGAATATTTTCAGTTTCCTTGGATTTATGATTTATAGTTACACTCACCAGCTACTTTATTAGGTACCCCTGCTGGTCACACTTTATTTCGATGGTCCGTTTGTTGAATATAAGTTACATTGCATCTACATGTCAATTAATTCTCATTTGATTATAAGTAGACTGTTGGGTTGGGGTTAGGGTTAGGGTAAGTTGACATGTACTTGCAAAGTTTCTTATAGTCAGTTAAATGTCTGTTGAAGGACTGTTAAATGTCAGTATCAACAGATATTAAGCAGACAGTCTACTAATACTCAAATGGACCATCAAAATAAAGTGTTACCCAACTGCTTGTTAACGCAAATTTCTAATCAGCCAATCGCATGGCAGCAACTCAATGCATTTAGACATGTAGACATGGCCAAGACCATCTGCTGTTCAAACCGAGTATCAGAATGGGGTAGAAAGGTGATTTAAGTGACTTTAAAAGTGTCATGGTTGTTCATGCCAGACGGGCTGGTCTGAGTATTTCAGAAGCTGCTGATCTACTGGGATTTTCATGCACAACCATCTCTAGGGTTTACAGAGAATAGTCCAAAAAAGAGAAAATATCCAGTGAGTGGCAGTTCTGTGGGCACAAATGCCTTGTTGATGTCAGAGGAGAATGACCAGACTGGTTCCAGCTTATAGAAAGGCATCAGTAACTCAAATAACCACTTGTTACAACCGAGGTATGCAGAAGAGCATCTCTGAACGCATGGATGGGCTACAGCAGCAGAAGACCACAATGGGTGGGTGTCAGCTAGGAACAGGACACTGAGGCTACAATTCACACATATAGGCTCACCAAAATTGGACAATAGAAGATTGGAAACACATTGCCTGGTCTGATGAGTCTCGTTTTTCTCTGCGACATTCGGATGGTAGGGTCAGAATTTGGCATCAACAACATTAAAGCATGGATCCATCCTGCCTTGTATCAACGATTCAGGCTATAGGTGATGGTGTATTGGTGTGGGGGATACTTTCTTAACACACTTTGGACCCATTAGTACCAATCGAGCATCGTGTCAACACCACAGTCTACCTGAGTATTGTTGCTGACCATGTCCATCCCTTTATGACCTCAGTGTACCCATCTTCTAATGGCTACTTCCAGCAGGATAACTTGCCATGTCATAAAGCGCGAATCATCTCAGACTGGTTTCTTGAACATAACAATGAGTTCATTGTACTCAAATGGCCTCCACAGTCACCAGAACTCAATCCAATAGAGCACCTTTGGGATGTGATGGAATGGGAGATTCGCATCATGGATGTGCAGCCGACAAATCTGCAGCAACTGCGTGATGCTATCATGTCAATATGGGCCAAAATCTCAGAGGAATATTCACAGTACCTTGTTGAATCTATACCATGAAGGCTTAAGGCAGTTCTGAAGGCAAAATGGGGTCCAACCCGGTACTAGTAAGGTGTACCTAATAAAATGGTCGGTGGGTGTATATCCATTCAAATTGTCTCCTCATCTGTAAGTAATTGGTCAGCCATGTGATCTGAATCCTCATGAGGCAGCCATTTTATTTGCTTACTTTTATTTGTAGTCTTAATAATATCTTTAAATAGTTTCTAATTTAGAGTCATCTGAATATTTTGCAGCTTTGTAAACATTTGTTCAATTCTGCTTCAAGGTACACACATTATCAACAGTGCTGGGCTTATTAAATCAAGAACTTACACAATCTGTGCAATGAGAGATTATACCTTGAGGCATGTTCAAATACCTTTTATTACCTTACTCATGAAAGCAGATCATCTACTTAAATTCATTCCCAAACCTCAAATGTATAATGCACAAGTGAGGCGTCTGCTTAATAGTTTGAGTCCCATAATGAGCAAAAGAAAAATGGTTTCATGGTCAGTTTTTAAAGCTTTATGCCGACTTCAAGGAGCAACTTAACACAGTGTTGTTGCCTCAGGGAGATAGATTTGCTTAGGCTTTTCATCTGACGTTTGCATATTTTGCAGTGCATTCAAAAAGTAAATAAATCATTCATTTCCTCCATTTGCTGTGTCTCTGGGGCTCTTTTGGGAGCTCATAAGGGATACTGAGCTAAAATGTGAATGCAGTGTTTCTCTCTCCCTTTTCATCTGTTTCCAGTGTGTAATCACATGCACACAGTATACACATGTATGCAAGGATACATTCATACACAACAACAACAACAAAACACGCATACTTGAATATGTGGTTTATGAGAACTTTCCATAGGCGTAATGCATTTTATACTGTAAACAATGGGTATTATATTGCCTTATTCTAACCCTAACCCTTAACCCAACCATCACAAGAAACGTGTGGCAATTTTTAAATGTCACAAGACCTCATTAAGTACCACTTCTAAGAATTTTGTATTATGAAAACACAGGGCATGCCTTATAAAACTCAGCATTGTAATACTTAGGTCATACTTATGTTATTATACAAATTTTCCTTGTAAAACCACGGATCTAAGAACATGAAATGACACATAAGAAAGTAATTTACAGTATGTCAAAGTAAAAATATTGCAAGAACACTACATATTCAAGATTTCTTTGAGTTTCTGTTTAGCAAAGGCTCCTCTTGCTAAATAGAAAGGCTTGTATCTTTAAGTATCAGTAATGAAGTGTCTGATGCTACCAAAAATAGCACTGGCAAGCAGAGTTAAGAGCTGAAAGAGCAAATCATCTTCATCACAGTAATTAAAGTGCAATAAGTGCTGCATTAGTTATATGCTTTCTTTCTAGCGGATTGTGTCAGATACAAATTTGGGAGAATATTTAAAGGGTTAGTTCACCCAAAAATGAAAATGATGTTATGTCATTATAAACCCCTCAGACATTTGTTAGTTTTCAGAACGTAAAAGAAGATATTTTGGGTAAAATCAGAAAAACTCTCATCCCAGACCTAGACTATTCCAGAAAGGTACCAAAAGAAATTTAAATCCTCAAAACAGTCCATATGGCTTAAAGTGGTTCAGTCGGAATAATAACATGACATACAAGAATACTTTTGGTGCAGATAAATGAAAAAATATTGACGTTTTTCAGCAGTTTTTTTCTCCTCAGTGTCAGTATAGGGAGCACATTAAAGCACTTATAACACTTTCCCCCAGTTTCACAAACAAGGTTTAAGGCTAGTCAAGATTAAATTGCATGTTTGAGCTGTCTCAACTCAAAATAACTTGTAGTGAGATGTCTTAAAATACATCAGTGTCATTTTTTTTCTCCAGGTGCACACCAGTAATATATTTTTCTAAGGCCATTTTTATAAATGTGGCTTAAATAGTCTAATTTAACAAAGGCCTAGTCTTGGCTTAATCTAAGCCCTGTTTGTGAAACTGGGCCTTTAAGTCTTATAACACTTTAAGTCACACAGTTGGGACATGCTCCTCCAAGTCATCCAAAGTAATGTTGCTTTATTTTTGCTGCGTATCGCGATCTTATTTCAGAATGGAAAGAATTAAATCCTTTCATATTTGTATACCAACCAACCACTGTGGGCACTGTTGTCTTTATGCCTTTTATGGCAACCAACCAAAAGCAGCACAAATGTACGTCAGGCCAGCCTGATCTCACAAGAAGATGTGGCTAATTTGCATACTTTTATTAGTATGAAACTTACCATTTTTAAAAGTAGGTGTTCCCCCTAAACCCCACCCCATAAAACCCAGCCTTGGAGGGTGTGAGGAAATTGTACTAAAATGTATGAATGAAATAAAATCCATATGAATTAACCACTGAATGAAAAAGTTGCCATTAGATTGTTTTGATTCGGATTTATGCAATTCCAAATCCGTTTAGCAATCTTAAAGGGATCGTTCACCCAAAAATGAAACCTTGCTGGTAGTTTACTCACCCTCAGGCCACCCAAGATGTACTGTAGGTGACTTGCTTTCTTCAATAGAACAGTAAAAAATATTTTACTGGCATCAATGAAAGTAAGTGCCATCACTTTGAGATTTAAAAAGCATATGTGGCATATGTAAGGGATAATCAACAGCTTGCCATGCGTTAAAGGATTTTAAAGCATGACGTAGAGGCAAAGGACCACACAACGCACTAAAAAATACACCTGAGAACAAATAATAGGTTCAAAAGTCCAAAAACTGACCATTAGATACACACAAGATTTTTTATATATCAAGTTTTAAACAACAGAGAGGCAGGATGAGATCCAGCGGCAGGTCCTGAGATGGTCTGGCTGATATACAGTTAGGTTCATAAATATTTGGACATAGACACAATTCTAACATTTTTGGCTCTATACACCAACACAACGGAAAACAGTTCCAAACAGTTGTTTTGGCCAGGCCTAATGTTTTTGCTATCTCTCTGATGGGTTTGTTTTGTTTTATCAGCCTAATGGTGGCTTGCTTGAGAGTTGAGAGTAATAGATTCTAAATGCAAATAGCACACCTATGCTGCGTTCACACCAGACGCGGAACGCGCGGATAAATCACGATATTCGCGCATAAATAGAAGCGTGAACATTTGAGTTTACTCGCTTCATTCGCGCATCAAACTCCGCTTCATTCGCTCGTCAAATTCACTTCAGAACAGACGCGGATTCGCGTCATGGGCAGGGCTTCTGCCTGCCCGCTGACTGTAGCTTCGTTGCTAAATGGCTAACATGGATTTTATTGAGAAAATAACTGTGTTTATGTGCTTTATGAAGGCTGAAAAACAGCGTCGATACATTTGGACCAGTGTCTGAGTCCACTAGATACTTCCAGAGGTGCACCCAGCTCTGTGAGCTCATAAACTCCTTCAGAAACTTAACCTGGATGATGAAGGCTTTCAGCGGTGCTTTTGACTGAGCCAAGCCCAGTTTGATGAACTGTTGTCGTTGTCGGCTCGAGTATTTCCCCCGGGACACCAACAACAGGTGCTACGTCACAATCATGCCCCTACAAGAGCAATCTCCTGATTGGTTAACGCGGCGCGAATGTCAGCAGAAGTTCAGATTTCTGAACTCGAGCGATTCACGCGTTAGGCGCGTCAAACGCTCAATTCGCGCGCCGCCATTTGTGCGTACCGCGCCATTCGCGCAATTTGCGTCTTCCGCATCTGATGTGAACGCAGCATTAAAATGAACTCTGGACCTTTTATCTGCTCATTGTAATTTGGATAATAAGGGAATAACACACACCTGGCCAATGGAATAGCTTAGAAGCCAACTGTCCAATTACTTTTGGTCCCTTAACAAGTGGGAGGCACATATGCAAACTGTTGTAATTCCTACAGCGTTCACCTGATTTGGATGTAAATACCATCAAATTACCATCAAATTAAAGCTGACAGTCTGCAGTTAAAGCACATCTCGTTTGTTTCATAAAATTGGTTGTGTTGGTGTATAGAGCCAAAAATGTTAGAATTGTGTCGATGTCCAAATATTTATAGAACTAACTGTATATGGTCTTGGCAGAGACATAAACTGCTAATTTGACTTATAACTATATTCTTGCTTGAAAAACTTTTAAAACTTGATTTTGTGGCATAATTGATGAGAATTTATCTAATTTTGTGGATTTTCCGTCTGCCATGAACCGTCTTTGGTTTCCTGTGCTGCACATGTGAGTTGCTATATTGAATACAGATGTTTGGCAGAAGCGCATTTATTTCGAACTGTGACCAAAACTGACTGGAACTACCTGTGCGTTTCAATTAAATTAATGCACACCCTCCAGCCAATCAGAATCAAGAATTTCAACAAACTATGGAATAAGCTAAATATAATGAATAACCATGCTCCTGATGATTCACTGAGGTCTTACAAGGAGAAAAACAATCACTCTGTAAGAAAAGATAATATTATCTTTAAAGTCGTCAAGAAATGACGACTTTTATGCACATCAAAATGGTTTCTGAAATAAAGAAAAAGTGTAGGTTGTGTAATTTGTCCTTTGGAACCGATTGGATTGTTTTAAGATGGGCATTTCAAACAAAATGAAGGAAGATTTCAATACTTTTTCCACTGGAATCATGTTCATTCAAACCACTGCCTCCCACGAAAGCAGAGTAGAAACAATTGATAACCCACCCTAAAGGCATTCGATGTAACCAGAAGTAAAGAAAAGTTTTTTCAAAGGAGGAGGGAATGTTATGGTATTTGATTAAATATTATGACGGGAAATTAATTTTTAATAAATATTGAAGTGCACAGAGACATCACTTATAGCAAGCACTACTAAATACATATAAAAATAAGAAGATCAAATTTTGATTTCATGTCAATTTTAAGAAGCAAGACATCTATTGCAAAGAGGAAGAGAAAAGGAATACAAAAGAATGATTGAATATTTCATTATTTCATGTTAACTTCACTCATGTTTTATGCCGAGGCTATTTAAATAAAACACGACATCCATTTCAAAAAGAGCTTTGGTGAGGGAATGACTCTTTAAAGATGAGAAGCTCATATTAACAAGCTGAAAAATGAGAAAATGTGCTCTCTTTTTTTGTTATTTTCTTCTCTTTTCCCGTCTCCCTTTCTAATACAACAGTTCTGACAACAGAATGGCGAGGTCAATAGGACCTGACAGTGTAATATCTCTCATATCCAAAATTAGAGTTTAATGAAACAGGATATGAGAACATTGTGACATGACGATGTGATTGTCAGTGAAGAGGCAATTCTTCCTCGTCTCCAGCCTGGACAGAGGCTTTCACATAGGTATCTGGGCTCTTCGGAGGGTGATGATAAAACATGGAGAGCAAGAAATCACTCTATATTATAACTCCTGAAGGGACTGATGTGTAAATTGATGTAACAAAGAGACTCATGACAGCTTGCAAGAACCCAGGGAGATTCTGAAAGGATAAAGCAGACGCACAGCCTCAGATGTCCATCAAAACGGTCTTCATTTTTGATGATGTTCTTAGAGCCTTGGTGGAAATTTTATCTGATTACAGAAACTAAAGAAAGACAAATGAGAAATGTAGATATGTTCATACTCGGTTTTGTTCACAAACACAAGTCTGACAAATAATGGATGTTTCTGTCAGGCTGCGAATGATGTGCATTTTTGGGAACACGTGTAATATTTTCCCTGCAGTCTTGAACTCATGTAGCTCAACTTAAAGGGAGAACAAGAGCATGTTGATATGGCATTTCATTAGTACACGGGGATGTCAAATTGCTGCACTTTCCTCACAGTCAATTATTCATCAGAGAGACTTTTAATGTTGAGTATTAAAAATCACTCTGTGCTTTCCGCCTTGCAGTTTGTGCAATACCTGTCTTTTTATATCTCTTGCTCAAATTACAAAACTGGTTGTGCTTTTCTTGTTTACTATTAAATATATGAAGTCAATCTATGGTCATTTATAAAAGAAATTTTGCAAACAAAACATAAAGTATTAAGCAAAAAAAAAAAAAAAAAAATGCAAATCTCCAAAAATCGAAAAGCGAAAATTAATTTTTGAGAAATAAAAATCAAGCAGTGCAAATTTATTTACAAATAAAAAAAAAAACTATATATTTGCAAAACATTTTTTATAGCATTGCCTTTTCAGTCAATTGCTATGCTCATTTTGATTAGCTTTTTAGTCAACCGTAAGTTTGCGATGCTGTTTTCACTTTGCACTTCACGTTTCTGCATGTTTCACTTTGTGGCCCTGATTTGACAAGAGGGCGGAGTCAAGGGAACTTGGGCATTTACGGCAGGTGCGGAAAAACTGGGCTGTAAGACCACCTAAGTGATACTAGGTGTGTTTGACTTGAAACACGGCTGCAGCCGGTGATCAACGAGATTAGCCGAGCGTAGGCGGGGTTGGAGTTGAAAACGGAGCCATCAAGCCGGACACTTCAGGGCTCAAAGTTGCAGCAATCATGATGACCGATCACATGGCGTCATCATCATTTATTTTTGTATTAAATATTATAATGAATTAAATATATAACAAACGCATGAGAGAAATAAGGGGAAACGAGAGTATAGTATAAACATAAAAACGAATAGGCCTATTAAATACAAATTACTAAGCACAAATTCTAGGAGTTTAAACACCACTTTTTAGGCTATTACTCCTTGTTTGAATATGCTAAAAAGAGGTTTACATTTATAGAAATAAAACTTTCCATAGATATTAGTGTAAAACCCAAGACAAGTTGTTTTGATTAAGTCTTAAACAATGATTAAGATTATTTTGCACTTTAACCCAAAAATATTGAACAAAAGGTCATTCTCAAAATAAGAGAGCTACACTATAAGTAGAAATTTCCCAGAAAGAGCAATCAATGTCACTTTTAAAATTTGTACATAAACGGCTTGACAGGAATTAAAATATTTTATAGTCATATAAATAATTTTTTTTGAACATTGTGTTTATTGTTTTTTTTTCCTCCAAAGTTAAACACAGAGTACAACAAAATACAGAAGTCAAACCGGATCTTTCATCCCCACACATACTACCCTATACATGTTCCAAACCTTCAACCCATAATGCCACAAATAAGCCAAGAATAAAATACAATAAAAACCATGAATGAAACGTAGAAGAGAATAATAATAAAAAAAAGTAATAATAAAATAATAAAAAAAAAATAATAAAAAAAAATAAATAAATAAAAAAAATTAAATAAAAAAAATAAAATAAAATAAAAATAACAGGTCAGATTCTAAGTATTCTGTCCTGTTATACCCAAGTAAGAAATGAAGTTGCCCCAATATTTGACAAATAAGTCTTGCTGCTTTTTTAAACGAAAAGCAATTTTTTCCAAAGGTATATAAGATGACACTTCTTTAATCCACATGGAAGTAGAAGGTGGTTTAGAATCCTTCCATCTCAAAGTTATACATTTTATGGCTGCTACTAGAGCTAGTCTGGCAAATCTCAGATTACTACAATGTTGATCAAGTAGTGTAGTATCTCCCAAGAGGGCAAGTCTAGGCTCTCTAGGCACATCAGTACCTACAACTATGGCAATGACGTCTAGGACCTCCTTCCAATATTCTTCTAACTCAGGGCAAGACCACAGCATGTGTAGAAGAGTCCCTCTATCTGCTTTACATCTAGGGCAAAACATTGGATAGGAGCTTTTAAAGGAGTGCAATCTAACTGGAGTGTAGTAAACTCTTTGTATCACATTAAATTGGATGAGCTTATGGCGACTATTGATAGAGAAAGTTTGAGCTTTCTTACATATTGTTTCCCATTCGTCATCTGTGAATAAGCACTCCAAGTCTTTTTCCCATTTAGATTTTACATCGCGAATATTACCACCCATCAGCTGTAGTAATTTAGCATAGATAAAAGAGACGAGGCCCTTAGGGCATTTTTTCTCTGATAAAATATCCTCAAGAGGTGAAAGTAAAAGTGTAGATAAACGACCCCCTTGTTGGGTCTGAATATAGTGTCTAACTTGAAGGTATTTAAAAAAAAATTTAGAAGGGAGGGCAAATTTTTGTTGTAGCTGCTCGAATGACATGAGTGTATCCTCTTCATAAAGTTTGTCAAAGGTTTGGATGCCTAGATCGTACCACTGTTTGGCTATGCCGTCTTTAAGAACAGGGGGTAGAAAAGGATTGTGATAAAATGCAGTGGATCTGAATATAGTCTGCTTGCATTTCATCTTTTTCCTGAGGTCTGCAATAATTTTAGAGGTGCCAACAATTAGTGGGTTAGAGGTCAATTTCTTCAAACTGTTTACAGAAACAAAAGGTACTGCAGCGAGATCCATGCCCTGCACTTGGGCCTCCTCCAATTGCTGCCAAACAGGAGGAGAGGTACACTTTGACTGCCAGATCCAGACAGTGCGCAGTTGAGCTGCGCAATAATATAAATAGAAGTTAGGCAGTTTGAGTCCACCATACTGAAAGGGCATAAACAGTGAATTTAATTTTACCCGAGGAACTTTCCCTTTCCATAGGAACTTAGAGATATCTCGATGGAGATCCTTAAAAAAAGACTTTGGTAACATAGGGGGGAGTGCTTGGAACAAATATAAAAATTTTAGGAACACAGTCATTTTTATAGAATTTATCCGGCCAATTAATGAAATAGGAAGAGCTTTCCATCGATCTAATTCTTTTTCTACACTTTTAAGCAGGGGAACATAGTTCAAATTATATAATTGAGACAGATCTCTAGGTATTTGTAATCCCAAATATAGAAATTTATCTGTGTTCCAGATGAAAGGGAAATTTTTAAGGGGCAATTGCTTAGCGGCTGTATTTAGAGGCATAGAGATACTCTTATTCACATTTATTTTATAACCAGATATACTCCCATACTCTTGTAATAAGGTTGACAAGGCTGGTATGGAGGAATCTACATTTGTCAAATATAACATAATATCATCCGCATATAAAGAAATTACATGTTTAGTTTGAAGGGTTGTAAAACCACTGATGTTGTCATGTGAGCGTATTGCAATAGCTAGAGGTTCTAAAGCAAGCGAAAATAAAAGAGGAGACAGTGGGCAGCCCTGCCTTGTACCCCGCTCCAAAGAAAATTGTGCCGAAGTCTCGTTATTGGTCTGAATAACTGCTGTTGGATGATTATAAAGCATTTTGACCATATTAAGAAATTTAGGACCAAAGTTCATTTTTTGAAGAACTGTAAACAAAAAGGGCCATTCAACACGATCGAAAGCCTTTTCGGCATCCAAAGATATAGCAATAACAGGAAAGTCAACTTGAGAGGCCGAAAAAAATTATATTCAAAAGTCTCCGAACATTGTCAAAGAGACAGCGATTTTGAATAAATCCTGTTTGATCCATGTGTATCAATTGTGAGATATATTTCTCCAATCTTAAAGCAATAATTTTGGCAAAAATCTTGTAGTCTGAATTAAGTAATGAGATCGGCCTGTAGGAACCACATAAACAAGGATCTTTACCAGGCTTAAGTAAAAGAGTTATCATAGCCTGTTTGAGAGTGTCAGGTAAGCATTGGGTCTCTATAGCCTGTAGATACATATCATTTAATGGTTTAATTAATTTAGGTAAGAAAGCCTTAAAAAAGTCCATGGAGAAACCATCCATACCAGGTGATTTGCCAACAGCTAAGCAAGATATCGCTTCTTGTACCTCAATTTCAGTTATGTCCCTCTTCAAACAGTCCCTGCATTCCTCGGTAAGTGAAGGCATCTCAAGTCTATCTAGGAAAGAGTGTATTTTCACCATATCTGTATGCTGTGAGGTATACAACAGCTTATAGAACCGCATAAATTCTTGATTAATAAGATTAGGGTCTCTGATAACAGTGTTATCCACTTGACGAATTGCATTAATAGACCTCACTACATCATCTTTTTTTATTTGCCAGGCTAATAATCTGCCAATTTTGTCCCCATGTTCATAATATCGTTGTTTGGTTCTGAGGAGGGTACACTCTGCTTCTTTAGTAGACAGCATATCATACTCAAGCTGTAATGAACTCAGTTTATGTAGAGTACTTTCATCTCCACGTACAGAATATTCCTGTTCCAATGTTTTAATACCTTTAGAAAGTACATTAAGTTGTTTTTGGTATATTTTCTTTTTTCTGGATGAGTATGCTATAATTATTCCCCTCATATAAGCTTTAAGTGATTCCCAAATCATACCTGAAGTGGCAGAACCAGTATTAAAATTCAAAAAACTTTCTATATTATTGTTTAAAAGGTCTATAAAATCAAGGTCGTTAAGGAGATAATTACTAAACCGCCATCTTCTAATATATAGTTTAGTTGTAGGAGTATAAATTGTGAGAACTAAAGGGGAATGGTCAGAAAGAGTTCGTGGGAGGTATTCACATGATTCAACTAAATGTTCTTGTCTCATATAAATAATTTTATAATTATTTATTAAAATAGTTCTTTAACCTAATCCATTAAGAAACCTTTAGAGTGTCAGGATCAATGATGATAATAATTTTATTTCAAGTCTGTAAGACTTATTTAAGTCAATATTTAGGTTATTCATTAAAATATATCATTTAAATCGTTCATGGAGCTTAATGCAGTAAATAGTCTGTATAAAAAGTTTGAAATAAACCTATGCAAACAATCTAGCCTTTATAAACAAATTATTTAACAAAAGATGATACTGCAGTAAAAATGTGTAGTCTTTTAATAAGCATGATATACAAGATAGAGATAAAAAGTTCATTTGTTTTGAAATTTGTGAGACGGAATTTGTCCAATAATAAACCTGAAACACACGTGGTTATTGTCATGTGGTGAAACCAGCCAATCGTGTAATATCAGTGTAGTCCTCGCAGCTCCTGCAGTTGCTCTTCAGATGCTGCACCAGCTGAATGAGTCATCTGATCTCAGAGTGCTGTTGCAGTACTTTGATGCCACATGTGACAGTCACGTGGCGTCGGTGCAGCATCAATCCAGGCAAAATTTCTAACCGGCATGCATTGCTTTAAGACAGATTTCAATCGGTCTGCGCAGCACTGCATAAAGTCGAACGCACCTACTTTGTCTCCAGGTGATGATGTCACTTAAATGGAGGCAGGTCCGGGCCTACTGTAAACGCCCAAGTTCCCTTGACTCCAGCCCCTTGTCAAATCTTTGCCACAAAGTGAAACGTGCAGAAACGTGAAGTACAAAGTGAAAACAGCATCGCAAACTCACAGTTGACTAAAAAGCTAATCAAAATGAGCATTGCAATTGACTGGACAGGTTTTGTAAGGGCAATGTTATAAAAAATGTTTTGCAAATATAATGGGGGTTTTTTTCTCAAAAATTAATTTTCGTTTTGCAATTTTTGGAGATTTGCCTTTTAATTTATTGATTTTTTGCTCAATAATTATTATTTTTTTTGCAAAACTTTCTTTTATTTTTCAAGTATATATGGCCCTTGATTAACTCTATATTAATACTATTAGATTGTACCAGGATGCAGATGTACAAAACCAGTGACGAGAAATAAGTTCAGTCCAAGGTGTTTATTTAAGTGCAAAGAAAAAATAAATAAATAAATAAAAATTGTGAATTCCCTCAAAAACAAAACTTTTTACAATATGATATACAAAATTTACTGAGTCAATGTGTGTTCTGGCTATGCCAACAGCCAGGGCGAAACAAGTGTGCCACAAGCCTACTTTTGAGTGAAGGTCTCAGCCGTTAGAACTCCCCCTTGGAGCTTCATTTTTGTAATGAGTATGTTTTGAGCAGTAATTTAATGCTGGGCGTGTCATTGTGATTGACAGATTCTCAAAGCAGACGACAGAGCTTCGGCAGGAGACTGAAGTGTTATTATTCGATTTCTGTGTTATTTTACCATGATAAAATGAGTTGCTCAGCAGTAAACTATAGTTTCTGACATACAGGATCTGGTGGAACACTGTTTATTCGATAAGGTCAGGGCTTTATCAGTTTGCTGATACACGCCTAACCACCCAGATAGCAAAATACACTCGGACCAGTTCCGGCTAGACTTTCGCCTGCCGGAGACTTACCCCTCGCCCCGACTTCGTCTGATGTACCTACTTTAGTCAATCAGGCCAGATGCGGCGGCCGTTAGCGAGCCGGCGCTGCCGCATCCGAGCCGGAATCGGTCCGCGAGTAATGTGCGCTGTGGCCCGGAGCTGGTGCGATTAAATCTTCATTATATAAAACCTCACCTTTGTTAACGTTATTACAACCATTTGTGCAGGCTCCTATGTAAACGCAAAGTAGCAAGCCTTTGTTATAGTGCAGACACCGGCGGTCAAGCGAGAAGTTTGGGGGGCGTAATTGATGTACAAGCGTTTGGTTGGAAGTTAGATTCCGCAGCTCTTCCTCTGGCTCCATGAGACAGTCCTTCTGCGCATGCCCAAGCTCTAATTACAGCAGTCTTTTGCGACAGTTTGTGCCCGTCACGAGGCGTTTTTCCCTTCACAGCATTTAATGGAAAATGGCGCTGTCACGTTGTCCATATTTTATAAAGTCATTTGGGGCCAAACACAACAACTATCTGCACAAGGAAATCTTGTATTTTTTCTTCTTCTTTCTTGATTTAATGGAGGATCGCAACCAACTTGTTAAGGTGTATACCGCCACCTACTGTACTGGGATGTGAGACTTCACGGGTTCAAGTACAATAAATAAAAAATAAAAAAACACCATCTATATCATATGCCGCAGACCTGTATCTTTAAGGAAGTTTAAAATAGCCTTGCTAGTTTCCCCCATTTTTACAACTGCCCCATTAGTCCGTTCAAGCTCAATTCTTGTTCTAATTTATACATTCTTTCCTTCAAGATTTTCCTTTTTGTTTTATATTTGTTACATTGCAAAAGGATTTGCTTTACATTTTCTGTTACATTCCACTCATCACATTTATCTGATAAACTCTTTGCCATTAAAGCAAGGGTGAATTTTAAACCAGTATGTCCAAATCGTAATAGTTATTATCACTTCTTCTCTTCTGCATTTGCCTTTATAAATCTTAGTTTTGATTGAGTTTTGATAGATGTCTACCTTTGCTTTCTGAATCTCATTTTGAAAAACTTGTCCGACATGCAGGAGTCATTTTATAGTTTGGCTCCACCCATTTTTTGAAGAAACCATATGAAAAATTATAAAAATTCTAAAGCAAGTCAAAAATATTCTAAGAGACAACACATATCGTAGTAACAGGCAACATATGTATCTCAAAAATATCTACAAAAGTGTGTGATAATTGTTACACCGAAATTAATGGTTTTCTTGATGTATCCCCCATGATCATTGGGGAAATGGAAACTTTAAAATGGCTGCTCTTCTTGCATACAGGTTGGGCTGTTTGGACCCAGAATCTATGTAGGACAGTATTATTAGTTTCTTAGTTTTAATCTTAAAAATAAACTTTTATGTTTGGAACAAAGTGATTTATTTTAAATGTAATGAAATGTTAAACTAACTCAAACTACAGAAGAATTGAAAAATAAACAAACAGCAAAAATGATTTTGCAGAAATAAATGAATCATTTCTAATCACACAAAGCAGTCAAGTATCCACACAAACAGTACATTTGATGTTATTCAGCAGGCATCTAAATTGTGTGTATAGCGGAAACTGTTTGTGTGAGTTAATGCATGCTTACAAACTTGCTTAAATAAAAGGCATATTCACAGCCTATCTGTGACAAATACCAACCTGATATCATTAGAAAATATTTATATTAATGATGGGGGGGAGGGGGGGTTGATTTTGTAAGAGCTTGTGCACTTTGTTAGGAGCAGGATGGGTGCAGTTTAGTCTTCAGAATTGCCTGAACACTACAAAAATGCTATTAAAAAAATGAGTTAACCCGTTGTCTTTAAAGGGATAGTTTACTTTAAAAATAAAAAGTTATGAGTGAATGTGTGCACTCTGATCTGCTCATTTAATGAACAAACAGCGCAATGCAGCAGATTAAAACAAAATTAATGTTGGTTATTTTTGTTTCAGCCTTTTTTCGCCAAAAAATAACATGTATTAAGAGAATTAATTCATTACGAGATTTGAGCAGAGCTCATGCACAGAGGCAGACTTAGGGATTTGGGGGCCCTAAAGAATTCCAGGTATGGGGTCCAAGCATTGTAACATTGTAACATTCTCTTTCTCTGTAGATGTTTTTTTTTCTCTGTAGATTATTAGTTAGTGCTCTTTCATCAGAAAGCAGAATCGCGGAGGTCGCTGCATTTCATTGTTTGTCTTATTTCTACTTTTTTTCCAAAATGTTCTCAAAATTCTCACTCTTGCACACTCTATCTACCTCTACCTCAGCTAAACTTCAATCGCTGACAGTCTGGCAGTGTCTTTGAAGCGCTCACATCTTGCGCATGTGCAATACAGATGGAACATTCCATAATTCATAGGGACCACCAGTTTTGAAAAGAAGTAATAAGGTTAGAATCTTAACAGTTATATACAGAATTTACAACATATGATAGATAATTTATAAAAAGAGCTATATGATTATATAGGCTTCTTGGCATTGGTCAGGGCCCTCTAATTCCCCAGGGTCCTAAGCGGCTGCTTACCTCGTTTATTAGTGAAGTCCGCCTCTGCTCACGCATTCATAGTTTTTAGTCACTGTGCTAGTACAAGTTTCTCTTTGTGTCAAGCTTTAACAGACATTGTTACCTTTATTTTTGTTGACAAAATTAATATTTTTAGAGGTATGTGTTTTGAATATGAGACTAATGGTAGGGAGCATATTGTTTGTAAAGCACCCACAGACATAGTTGTCGTCAAGTTTAACACTTTTCTCATGTCAACGACACTATAAATGCACATTGACTGTCTAAATAGTTCACAATAACAAAATGCATTTTTGAGTTAATAATAATAATGAAAAATATTCCAAATACCTGACATGTAGCTAAGCATCCAAGTCCTTGACACACATTGTGCTGAGCAAACTGTGTTGTTGACACTTCTGTCCTCTTTCTTTTTACGCAAGATGTGTTATAACAGTCATAACACAAAAATGTGTTGTTTTTTTACCACATTATTGTTGAGAGTGTACAAAAATGTTGATTAAATATTTGCTTTAATAACCAGGGGTGCCTAATAAAATGGCCAGTAAGTGTACAGAGGTATGTACTATATATGAATTTCCAGGGCTAGAATAATTTTGCACTCTATACTGGTTATTTCTAATTGAGGGCTTATGGTATTTATATATAAAAAGTTAAAGAGCTGGATAAAGAGAACAAGACTAAAAAGAACTGTTCAGCACATTGAATTATGGCTCAAATTGTGTGACTGTGAATTGGTCCAGGTGCAATCCAAGAACATTCATTCCCCAGTAACAAGTCCTTTCTAATGCACTCTTTTATTCTCATGACAGCAGGGTCGTCAGACGTGGTCTTTATTCTTTCCACTTATTACACCCTTCCCAGACTGTTGATAATCTGTGACTCGCTCTATAATAAAGGTGATCATTATGATGAGCTGCGCTAAAACTCCACAATAATTACATTAACGGCAAAGGTTGGCAGTGTGTGAGTGCATGTGTATGTGTACCAAATGTCCCCACAAGTATAGCAATATCAGTCAATTTTGACATTTTTTTGGTCTCCATGAGGAAAATGGCTCATAAATCACACAGAATTAAATATTCTGAAAATGTAAAAGTGCAGATTGTTTTCTGTGAGGGCCAGGTTTAAGGGTAGAGTTGGGCTAGAGGGGTAGAATATGCAGTTTGTACAGTATACAAATCATTATGTCTATGGGAAGTCCCATAAAGATTGTGATACTGTAGATAGTCAAATATTATTGAAGGTACAAAACATTGTTTACATCACTAAAAAGATTGGGAACTTTATAGTGATGGTGCTCTTTATTTTAATTCTGTTAACTAGAAGTAACTTTACAATTGAACTACTGTACAGCATGTCAACGAACCCTCGTTATTTGGGTAGGTAGGTAGTTAGTTAGTCAGTCAACACTTTAGTTATCCAAAAGGGATATCAAAATTAAGTGTTTTTATAGAAACTGTTTTCAAAGCCAACTCAGTGTCACTTCTAATGATTTAGGACCACTGGAAGTAGAATTCAGAGAAAACACATATTTACTGACACCAATCATAACATGGAAATTGACATTAGGCAGATGCTGTTTGCACCAAGTGCCAGTACTGACAGATGCAATTTATACTTGCAAATATCAACAGATACTGTTTGTATGTTCGCATTATTAAAATAGTTGCTGTCATTTTGGGCCTTACTTTCTCTGGCCACCTCTACATTTACAGCTAATGGACTCATTATGAAACTGACCCAATATAAAACCCTTATGAATTGTGAGGCATAAATTGCTGCAATTTCTAACTTACTTTATAATGTAATGATTACTTTTCTGAAATGAGGCAGCCCTAATGATACATGCAGCCAAAAACTGTGACCTCCAGAGAATACAGTCTTTGAAATGAGATGCAGCATATTGTACAAAGGCTGCATTTGGACCAAAAAAATGTTCCTTAACTGTAATGGGCTTCTGTCATCTTGAATCAATTACATGAAACATGTACAAAGAACCATGGGAACAAAAAGTGTCCATTTCTTTGAAATCCTTCAATCCGAAGAGCCCTTTGAACTGGACAGTTTTGAGGATTTCAATTTTTAATGACTTTTCAGTATGGAGGCAGTGTTATCTCACAATTCTGAGCAAGGGAACACCACGGATCCAAGTGCATTACATGTGCTGTATACAAAACCAGAGGTCAGTGACTTTACTGGCAGAAGTACAGTAAAAGTACAGTACAGTGCAAGAAAACTCGTAAAATGCTATAAAACATAGGGGGACAGCAACATAAATTGTTATTTATTTAAAAATGTATTTAGAACATGGTTGAATGAAAGCATAATGAGATGGTATGCATTTATTTATTTTTTATTTTTTGTTTATTTGTAGTATTTCTTTGTTTGAGCAAACACATTTGTACATACAAACATAAATACATAAATAACTACAATCATTATACAAAATTAATTACAGATACATTAGTGCCAGAAGAGTTTAAAACATTAACCATCTTTCGGTATAGGTACTGTTAGTCTTGGTTTTATTAGCTATAAATCATCTGCCTGAGGATAAATATGTGAAAAGATGTTTACCGTATCAGAATCAGAATCAGTTTTATTGCCAAGTGTGCTTCACACACACAAGGAATTTGTTTCGGCAACAGAAGCTTCCAGTGTGCATAAAGTGACAAGTGACAACACTAAATTAAATATGAGAAAAAAAAGGCGATAAACATTAGACATTAAACAGAGATGTACAGTAAGTAAAAAATATCTGGATGTTGAATTGTATGTACAGATATGTTGTAAATGTACAGGTTATAAGGTGCTGTGTACCAATGCGAATGGAGAAAGTATTGCATTGTATATTTTTATAAGGTGCTGTGTACAAGTACGTATGAGAAAGTATTGCACAGTAGGAGAATATTTAACTGTTCATGAGGTAGATGGCCTGAGGAAAGAAACTTTTCCTGTGTCTGGCTGTTTTTGTGCTTGGTGCTCTGTAGCACCGACCAGACGGTAACAGTTTGAACAGGTAATGTGCTGGGTGCGAGGCATCCAGAGTGATTTTGCGAGCCCTTTTACTCACTCTGGAAGATTACAGTTCTTGAAGTGTAGGAAGGGCAGTGCCAGTGATTCGTTCAGCAGTCCGGACTATTCGCTGTAGTCTACGGAGGTCAGTTTTGGCAGCTGAGCTGAACCAGACGGTGATTGAAGTGCAGAGGATGGATTGGATGACAGCTGAGTAGAACTGTACGAGCAGCTCCTGTGGCAGGTTGAACTTCCTCAGCTGACGAAGGAAGTACAGTCTCTGCTGGGCTTTCTTCACAATAGAGTCTATGTGAATGTCCCACTTCAGATCCTGAGAGATGGTGGTGCCCAGGGAACCTGAATGACTCTACCGCTGCTACAGTGCTGTTCATGATGGTGAGTGGGGGGAGTGCAGGGGGGTTTCTTCTAAAGTCCACTATCTTCTCCACTGTTTTGAGTGTATTCAGCTCCAGGTTGTTGTATCTGCACCATAAAGCCAGCCGCTCCACCTCCTGTCTGTATGCAGACTCGTCACCGTTCCGGATGAGGCCGATAAAAGTAGTGTCATCCGCAAACTTCAAGAGCTTGACGGAGGGGTCTTTTGCGGTGCAGTCGTTGGTGTACAGAGAGAAGAGCAGTGGGGAGAGAACGCATCCCTGGGGGGCACCAGTGCTGATGGTGCGGCTGTCGGATGTGATTTTGCCCATTCTGACTAGCTGTTGTCTATCTGTCAGAAAGCTGGTGATCCATTGACAGACAGAGCTGGGGACAGACAGCTGGGTCAGTTTGTTCTCGAGCAGTGATGGGACGATGGTGTTAAAGGCAGAACTGAAGTCCACAAACCATATCCTTGCGTAGTTCCCTGGTTTGTCCAGATGTTGTAAGGTATAATGCAGTCCCATGTTGACTGCATCATCCACAGACCGGTTTGCTCTATAGGCAAACTGCAGGGGGTCCAGCAAAGGTCCAGTGATGTCCTTCAGATATGCTAGCACCAGTCTTTCGAATGACTTCATGGCCACAGATGTTAGGGCTGCAGGTCTGTAGTCATTGAGTTCTGTGATCTTTGTTTTCTTTGGTATTGCGATGATGGTGGAGCATTTGAAGCAGGATGGAACTTTGCGCTGTTCCAGTGATCTGTTGAAGATCTGTGTGAAAATAGGAGCCAGCTGGTCAGCGCAGGTTCTCAGACAGGCTGGTGAAACACCGTCTGGACCTGGTGCTTTTCCTCTCTTCTGTTTATTGAAGATCTGACGCACATTATCTTCACGGATCTGAAGTGCAGGGGGGGGGAGAGGGAGATGGCTGGAAGTGTTGATGGCTGTGTAGGGAGATGGTCCGGGCGGGTGTGAGGTGTCTGGTCAGAGGTGTCAAAACTACAGTAGAATGTATTCAGCTCGTTTGCAAGATGTTTGTTGCTGTCGATGCTGGGGGGTGGTGTTTTGAAGTTGGTAATGTCTTTCAGGCCTTTCCACACTGATGCAGGGTCGTTGGCAGAAAACTGGTTTTGCAGCTTTTTGGCATAGCTCTTCTTAGCCACACCAATCTCCTTTGTCAGTGTGCTCCTGGCTTGATGTGGGATCTTTAAGTATTGTCAAGCCTTTTTTCTGCAAACACGAGACATAAATGTCTTCTATAGATGGCAGATCACAGCCTATAATTTTTGAGTCAGTTTGCGCTATATTACAGATCTGACTTTTTTGTTGACACATGGAGCTGCTAAACCACACTGTTATTGAAAAAGTCAATCAGCTTTTAATCAGAAAGTCAACACACTTTCAATGACTGCTCTATAAACCTGAACATACCAGCCATAGATTCTTTAAAATTTTGAGCTGCCTTAAACAATACAGTACAATGTTTGATACATTATTTATTTTGCTTTAAGATCATTAATTATCAAGTTGTGGGTACTACTCTATTGAATTAATGCAGATACTTCATTCTTGTAGTCGGATTCATTATTCAGTCTGTTATTAAACTAATTATTGTAGTATCATCAGCAAACCTACAGTATTAAAACTTTAACTGATTCACTGTGTGAGACACAATCACCAGTGTAGATGGAAACAAAACTGGTGACAGTACAGAACCTTGTGGAGCACCAGCACTTATTCTTATAGGACTTGAGGCTGTATTGTTCATTTTGACTACCTATAATCTAATCTGGGCGATGCGGTGGCGCAGTGGGTAGCATGTTCGCCTCACAGCAAGAAGGTTGCTGGTTCAAGCCTCGGCTGCATCAGTTGGCATTTCTGTGTGGAGTTTGCATGTTCTCCCCGTGTTGGCGTGGGTTTCCTCAGGGTGCTCCGGTTTTCCCCACAAGTCCAAAGACATGTGTTACAGGTGAATTGGATGTGCTAAAATTGACCGTAGTGTATGAGTGTGTGTGAATGAGTGTGTATGGGTGTTTCCCAGTGATGAGTTGCGGCTGGAAGGGCATCCGCTGCGTAAAACATATGCTGGATAAGTTGGCGGTTCATTCCGCTTTGGCGACCCCAGATTAATAAAGGGACTAAGCCGAAAAGATAATGAATGAATGAATGAATGAATAATCTAATCTGCAGAAAATACAAAATACAAAGTTCCAGATAATGATGAACCCCCCAATGCAACAGTTTAACAAATAATTTTGCTAATAAATACTTCTGCTTTTCCCAACCCACCATTCACGTAAAGGTATAGGGGTGTCTTGATTCTCTTTTTGGTTTGAGGAATAGTGGAAGGGGGGCACTTCCCCCCTAGCCCTAAAACACAAAGATAGCTCTCCAAACGAAGATTATTTGGGACCACACTACAAGCAGCAGCATGGCTGCTAATGTGAGCAAGTAT
The DNA here is from genome assembly GCA_903798195.1 of Danio kyathit. Taxonomy (NCBI): domain Eukaryota; kingdom Metazoa; phylum Chordata; class Actinopteri; order Cypriniformes; family Danionidae; genus Danio; species Danio kyathit. The sequence goes on from LR812527.1 coordinate 25,375,377, forward strand.
CAACAGCTTTAATACATTCATAATGGAATTCATGTTTACTGTCATGCTTTTCAACAAAACTTTAACAAATACCTACAATTGTCCCACAACATATTTTAAACACTGATACTTGATGACATGACAGAATAGGCCTCCCAGTCAGAAAAGTCTGGTTGCAGTGAATATGCTGTTTACAGCATGTCTGGTATAATGTTAATGTTGTTTTTTGTGGTTGAAATCATGAATATGAGCACTGTGTAAACACACAGTACAGCTTTGTACTTCTTCCAGCGTGATCCACCAGTCGTAATGGGGACGCCTGAGGAAACCTCATATGTTTTTGAGCTAAAATTGAACAACATTTTGTAAAGTGCAATACAGTGAATAATCTGTTAAACATTACTATGCTGGCGTCTTCTGAAATGACTACCACAGACAACATCATTTCTGAAATATAAGCTAGCGATGATATATGATGATACACTCCAAAAAACATTTGTTTTGCTCGTTCAAACTACCTATTTAAAATGAGCTGAAACAACACAATTGTTAAGATTTCATTGGGACAACTTAATTTTATATGCTCAATCCACATAAATTTGTTACATTTGTTAAGTTAACTTAATTTGTCCTGGGACAACATGAATGGACTGTGTAGAACCCTGCATTTTTACAGTGTATGTACAGGTGTAGTATTGGTGTCTCAATTCCTTTAGAGGAATATTTCCATTGCTCAAGGTTTCAAGAGCAAAGTGGAAGGCATAGGTGTAGGAGTCTGGGTAGCGGTATAAAATAGAATTTTGATTGTGCCTAAGTTGTCATGTACTGTAGCTGCAAAGTTACTTGAGTCAACAGAATGTCCAAAATGGACCATAAATGTTTTGCTGTCCCATCTCTTCATGACTGCAGTCACTGGTTTGGTTTCTTTTGCCATTTTGAAACAAAGGGCTTTTAATTCTTAAAACTTGCTCACTCACTTTCCTTTGTCTTATAGTCCCTGATTTACCAAGAGTTGCCACAGCGAAATGAACTGCCAATTACATATTTGCATATTTTTTTTATGCAGTTGCAATCCAGCATTGAGAGAACACTAACTTGTGAACCCCAGGTGCTGGGAAACCCACACACTCTCTCACTCACAAACATCATGACCAATTTAGTTTATTTAATTTACCTATACCGCATGTCCTTGAACTGCAGGGGATATCAGAGCACCTGGAGGAACCCACACGAAGAATATGCAAACTCAACACAGAAATGGTCATGACTTGAACCAGCAACCTTCTTGCTGTGAGGTGACAGTGCTAACCACATAGCCACCATGCTGCCCTTCTTAAAACTCCATACATTTTTTTTACAGCAAACACACAGAATTATCTGTGCTGACTTAATGAAACTTGTGTTGAGGATGCTGTACTACCTCCATATACTCCTTGTGAAGGCATGAGTTGGAAACATCCTCCGACTTTCACCACACAACAAGTGGGCATTAACAAAGTTGGTTCACAAAGGATGAGTGTAAGAGACAACTATTTCTAAACTCTCCTTCACAACACATGTTTGAGAGAAATCTGAAAAGAACGCCACATCCCAGCTGTATCCAGATATGTTTTCAACATTGCCATTATCATCATCAACCTCATCATCATCATCAGTTCAGCTGCTAAAAAACAGTCTTTTGCTCCTGCCGGGCTCACAGTGTCCTCGCTGCTATGCATTGTTTGCTCTCATTAAGCAGGGTTTGATGATGAGGAGTCCAGCTGCACACCGAGCCCACCTGTTTTAAGCACAATGCCAATCACTCCTCACCCAGCGGTCGTGGGCAGCTGCAGGAGCGGGCACAGCCTGGCTGGCACAGTCACAACAGCAATTTAATCATGCCCGATGCTGTACGTTTCACAGCAGTGCCATGAGTTCTGTTGAGCTACAGTGAGTTATGTAATTGTTTTTTCAGGCTTGAGAGGGTGTGAAAACAGTGGGCTGGTTTGGGACGCTCAGTGGAGGTGAAGCGGTGGAGGAGGAGGAAAAGAATGATAAAAAACACAGAGCTGAATGAGAAGCGGGTTGAGTCCTGATGAATAATGTGGTATAGTAAATGAAAATTACTTCAAGGTGAAGTTGCCAAATTAATTTTATTAATTGACTATCATTGACTATAAAGTATGATGTTCTTGGGTTTATTCCTAAAATTGATAGCCATCATAACACTGAGAGCACTCCACTCAAATGTGTCAATCACATTTTTAGTTAACCAATAGCAGGAATTTGGTGTGTGGCAGGCTGAGTCAGGGGGTGTTTATCTGGTTTGGGCACATTTTTGACCATCATTTCAAACCAAATGCTTACAAAAATATGCAAAGTCAGACACTGAAGAAATATACGGGGAGTGCTTTGAAATGAAGGAATTTGACGGAAGGTTTTGGTTTTATTTGAGATGAAGAACTTGCAATTTCTTTATCTACATGTAAAGTAAGGATAAAAATATCGAAAGAAAAGGTGTCGTGATAATAAGGGGTGTTTAATTATTTTCAAAAAGCAGTGATTGCTGCTTAAGCTAAAAAAAATTAATCTTAAAAAAGGAAATCTTCATAATTAATAACTAAAAATAAATAGGACAACAAAAATTTATATTCTGTCATAATTTCATTCATTCATTCATTTTCTTGTCGGCTTTGTCCCTTGCGGGGTCGCCACAGCGGAATGAACCGCCAACTTATCCAGCACGATTTTACGCAGCGGATGCCCTTCCAGCCGCAACCCATCTCTGGGAACCTGTCATAATTTGCTCATCCTTATTTTATACTGAAATCCTCATCCTTTTTTTACTGTGCAGCATAAAATTTTATATTTTATAAATGATGTAGAGAATATTAGAGGTGTAAACTAAGAAAATATGAACTTTATAAGTAAAATAAACAGTCAATATTTAAATAGCAGGCAGGACAAAAGCCACTAGTTAATAGTGAGAATTGTTAAATGTTTAATCTAAAGCTATAATTCATTTAAATAATACATTTTTTTACTAAACAAATGAGCTGTTTGAACCTAAATATGGATAAAATGGGTAAATGGACAAACTCTTATTATTTTTAATTTATTTTATTTTTAGTTCAGAGCGTAGGCGGCACGGTGGCTCATTGGTTAGCACCGTCATCTCACAGCAAGAAGGTCACTGGTTCTAGTCGCTGGTTCGAGTTTGCACGTTCTCCCAGTGTCTGTGTGGGTTTCTTCCGGGTGCTCTGGTTTCCCCCACAGTCCAAAAACATGCGCTATAGGTGAATAGGGTAAACAAAATTGGCCGTAGTATATGAATGTGTGTATGAATGCAAGAGTGTATGGGTGTTTTCCAGTACTGGATTGCAGCTGGAAGGACATCATGCGTAAAATCTGGAATAGATGATTCAATCCACTGTAGTGACCCCAGATAAATAAGGGACTAAGCCGAAGGAAAATGAATGAATAAACTCAGAGCTTGAGTTTGGCAATATTCTACCCAAATTTGGATTGAAACAACTTAACATTTAGAAGATTCTTCATATAAGAAATGTAATTGGCAAACATATAAGCTAATTAAAAATCTTCAATTAGTACGCTGTTAAAAATACAGTTCATAATGAAGCATGTTTTTGATGCCAATAAATAACTTTTATTTTTAATCTGAAGATACAAATGAATTTAATTGTAACATTTAACAAAAAATATCCAACTATATTTTCCAATAATTTTTTTTTTTTATCAATTTCTAAAGTATATATAAGTGTTTTGCTTGAAAATTGCATGCATTCGCATTGACATCTAATGCCTAAACAGCTACACAATTTAAAGCGTGGCTTGCACATACTTGGGTCCACTGCATGTGTTCCTGTTAAGATGTTCATCACAAGTTTGTTGACATTAATTAGATGCTCTCCAGGTGATGTGCTTTAATTCATTGACTTCATTATGTATGTGTGCTTACTGGCTACTAAAGTCCTACTAAAGCAAACACAGACAGCATGTTGTAATCAAAGGCTGACTTGTTTTACATCAGACATACATTAAAACGAGAAGAAAAAGACTTTTTAGAATCTGAAATACCTTGAGGCTTTTGTGCATTAACAGCATTATTGCATACCCTATAACATGCTGGAAACGACTATATGCGTGTTGGTTCCAAGCTTCTACAGTTCATATTTGCATTGAGAAAATAGCCATTTGTAAGCACTGTTTAGTCATATCACATTAAAGCGAATCGTTTACAAAATTCTGACGCTCACCGCTCTGCACTTGCTGAATCCCAGACACCAATCATTTCATGATTTATAAAAGATGAATCACAGTCTGACCATCTGAGATTAGGCATGGATATAAACATTATGATCATGTATTACAGCACACTGAGAGAATATATTAACATGGTTTGTTATTCTCTTCTGCCATGAAAAAAATACTTTGTAATTTATAGTAAATACAATAGTGTTTTTGAACAATAAAGTGTATTGTTTTGGCTATATTTTAGTATTTAAAACTGTTGGTTAATGAATGCTTCAGAATACTGTAGTATTAAATATGGTAAACTGGAAAACTGTAATGTAGTATATTTTAGTTTTTCACTACAGTAAAGCTACAGTGTGGTTTATTGCAGAATAAAATATATGTATAGAACTTAGTTTATTGAGTAGTTTGCTCATATGACTATAGTTGTTGTTTCACCATAGAAACTATAGAAATTGGCACAACAGATTCATCCAAGTAGTTTTCTACAGTATGGTTCAAAAACATTGTATTATTTGCTATATAAATTACTGTAGTATTTTTTTATGTGAGGACAAAGGGGGATTTTTGGAACGGTTATGCATGACATCAGACTTTACAAGCGAATACTACCGAGCACAGAGAAGCAGACACAATATTGTACCTTTGAGGGATGAAGTTTGGCTAGGTGGACCAGTAATGACTTTCATTGACTTTCTGAGGTGCTTGGCAATTTCAACAGCTTGCATTTATTTGGTAGAGATTTCAGTTTACACTGAGCTAGTGTCCTCGCTTGCAGCGCTTCTGACTGTGCATGCGATTTTTTTATTCCACAGGAAAGAGCCTATACTGACTGCACAATAATAATAATAATAATAATATTGGTCACACTTTATTGTAATGTACAATTCACGCTATTAACAAACCATTAACTAAGACTCTTAGCTCAATGAACGTCTAACTAACTGTTTATTAATAGTTAGTAAGGTAGTAGGGTTTGGATATTGGGTAGGATAAAGGATGTAAAATGAGATCATACTTTATAATTGCTAATAAACAGTTAATATCTTAATAATAGGCAGGTAATTCCACATGGAAAAAACTTATATAAACATATATGCTTTAATATAGATTTTTAATATATGTGACATACAGTTGAAGTAAGAATTATTAGCCCCCTGTTAATTTTTTTCCCCAATTTCTGTTTAAAGGAGAGAAGTTTTTTCAACACATTTCTAAACATAATAGTTTTAATAACTCATTTCTAATAACTGATTTATTTTATCTTTGCCATGATGACAGTAAATAATATTTGACTAGATATTTTTCAAGACACTTCTATACAGCTTAAAGTGACATTTAAAGGCTTAACTAGGTTAATTAGGTTAACTAGGCAGGTTAGGGTAATTAGGCAAGTTATTGTATGACAATGGTTTGTTCTGAAGACTATCGAAAAAATATATAACTTAAGGGGGCTAATAATTTTGACCTTAAAATGGTCTTTAAAAAAAAAACTGCTTTTATTCTAGCCGAAATAAAACAAATAAGACTTTCTCCAGAAGAAAAACTATTATCAGACATACTGTGAAAATTTGCTTGCTCTGTTAAACATCTTTTGGGAAATATTTAAACAAGAAAAAATAATTCAAAGGGGGGCTAATAATTCTGACTTCAACTGTATATAAAATTGGCCGTTTTCCTATATTATATATATTCATATATGTGCACATATAAATAGTTCAGATGCAAAAACCTCTAAATGTCATTTGATATTTTCCTCTAAAATTAGCATTTTTCTCTGACTCCTGAGCGTAGGCTCACTAATTTTACTTTTATGGTGACGAATAAGTTCTTTTCATTGCCTTTCAAGTGAAATAACTGAACATAAACATAGGAGGCTGAGAAAAATGCTCATTTTAGGAGAAACATTCAGACGGCATTTAGAGTTTTTGCATCTGAACTCTTCATATATACATGTATACAAGTACCTATATAGGTTCATATATGCATGTATATACTGTATGTGTGCACATATGCACATATATGTTTACCTATATGTTCACCTAAATGTTTACCTATATATTAATAAAATTATTAAAATACATAGCTGCTAGGCAACATAAATAAAAGAAATTTACATATTTTATTTATGAAAAAAATATAGTACATAAACTGAACAGAAGAAAAAAAACGACAAAACATTTTGTTATACATTTCCTTCTTTTCCACTATCTTCATACAAGAAAGAATTGACCTTGTGAATGTTTCAGGAAAACATGTACAGTAGCATAGCTTTCCATCTCCTCTCACTTTTTTGCCATAGTTAAATTTCATAACATGCTAATTACACATGATACCAATGTCAAGTGCTCGCACATACATATGTTTTTTGCATTTGTTTTAGTTAGTTCTTAGTTATTGCCTTGATAAAAGAAAGTGTGAGCTAGACATCATGTATGACAGTTGCCAAAATGAGATATGAGCTATACAGGAGACATATCTTGTATGTACATATAGGGCTTATATGTCGATTTAAAGAAGCAATGCAGGACACCTTTATGGCCTGTATATGCACATATATGCAGCATATATATTCTTATATATGTGCATATATGCTGCATACAGGTTTCATATATGCACATATATCCTCATATAGGTTCTTTCCATGTGGGTATAAGCCAGTATAAATAATGGAAATTGTTACTTAAACTAAAGTTTTACCATAATATTTACATAATAAATAAATAAGTATCATATTATTTAAACATAATATATATATATATACAGTGTATACACAAGGGAGTGCAGAATTATTAGGCAAATGAGTATTTTGACCACATCATCCTCTTTATGCATGTTGTCTTACTCCAAGCTGTATAGGCTCGAAAGCCTACTACCAATTAAGCATATTAGGTGATGTGCATCTCTGTAATGAGAAGGGATGTGGTCAAATGACATCAACACCCATATCAGGTGTGCATAATTATTAGGCAACTTCCTTTCCTTTGGCAAAATGGGTCAAAAGAAGGACTTGACAGGCTCCGAAAAGTCAAAAATAGTGAGATATCTTGCAGAGGGATGCAGCACTCTTAAAATTGGCAAGCTTCTGAAGCGTGATCATCGAACAATCAAGTGTTTCATTCAAAATAGTCAACAGGGTCGCAAGCGTGTGGAAAAACTAAACCAAAAACCAAGGCCCAAAATAACTGCCCATGAACTGAGAAAAGTCAAGCGTGCAGCTGCCAAGATGCCACTTGCCACCAGTTTTGCCATATTTCAGAGCTGCAACATCACTGGAGAGCCCAAAAGCACAAGGTGTGCAATACTGAGAGACATGGCCAAGGTAAGAAAGGCTGAAAAATGACTACCACTGAACAAGACACACAAGCTGAAACGTCAAGACTGGGCCAAGAAATATCTCAAGACTGATTTTTCTAAGGTTTTATGGACTGATGAAATGAGAGTAAGTCTTGATGGGCCAGATGGATGGGCCCGTAGCTGGATCGGTAAAGGGCAGAGAGCTCCAGTCTGACTCAGATGCCAGCAAGGTGGAGGTGGAGTACTGGTTTGGGCTGGTATCATCAAAGATGAGCTTGTGCGGCCTTTTCGGGTTGAGGATGGAGTCAAGCTCAACTCTCAGTCCTACTGTCAGTTTCTGGAAGACACCTTCAAGCAGTGGTACAGGAAGAAGTCTGCATCCTTCAAGAAAAACATGATTTTCATGCAGGACAATGCTCCATCACACACGTCCAAGTACTCCACAGCATGGCTGGCAAGAAAGGGTCTAAAAGAAGAAAAACTAATGACATGGCATCCTTGTTCACCTGAACTGAACCCCATAGAGAACCTGTGGTCCATCATCAAATGTGAGATTTACAAGGAGGGAAAACAGTACACCTCTCTGAACAGTGTCTGGGAGGCTGTGGTTGCTGCTGCACGCAATGTTGATGGTGAACAGATGAAAACACTGACAGAATCCATGGATGGCAGGCTTTTGAGTGTCCTTGCAAAGAAAGGTGGCTATATTGGTCACTGATTAGTTTTTGTTTTGTTTTTGAATGTCAGAAATGTATATTTGTGAATGTTGAGATGTTATATTGGTTTCACTGGTGAAAATAAAGAATTGAAATGGGTATATATTTGTTTTTTGTTAAGTTGCCTAATAATTATGCACAGTAATAGTCACCTGCACACACAGATATCCTCCTAAAATAGCTAAAACTAAAAACAAACTAAAAACTACTTCTAAAAATATTCAGCTTTGATATTAATGAGTTTTTTGGGTTCATTGAGAACATGGTTGTTGTTCAATAATAAAATTAATCCTCAAAAATACAACTTGCCTAATAATTCTGCACTCCCTATATATATATATAATTTTTTTTTTTTTTTTTTTGCTTTGGCTTTTTTATTTAACATCCTTTCATTGACTTCAAAAGAGCTGTGTTCGTCTGCAACCAAATTAGAATATAAATACTGCAGTGATCTGAAAATGGAGTTCGTAGATGAACTTACACATTTTAAAGCACTCACCCGAAATGAAACCATCTCCACAGCTTTAGCCCAGGGGCCTCTAACAAAAGGCGTCCTGGATCACACAGAAGGAAGCATTTTGAAAGTGTAAAAATGCACATGGTTTCATATGAGGGTCGAGATTAAGAGAGATAGAATTTACAGTCTGTACAATATAAAAATCATTAAGTCTACGAGAAGTCCTCATAATGATAGCTGTACATGTACTTTGTGTGTGTGTGTGTGTGTGTGTGTGTGTGTGTGTGTGTGTGTGTGTGTGTGTGTGTGTGTGTGTGTGTGTGTGTGTGTGTGTGTGTGTGTGTGTGAGTGTGTGTGTGTGTGTGCTCGTCAAAAGGATTGACATAGTCTCTATCCACTAAAAAGTGTGGCTCTCTCCCACTCACTCGCTGTTACAATCCCATCTTCTCTCTGTTCCCCTCACCCTCAGCAATTGTATAATGCACTTAGCAGCACACAGAGGGAAGAAAATGAGGAGAAGGAGAGACAGACAGACAGTAGGAGGAGGAAGATGTTGCTCAGGGAGAAATAAGTGGCTGTAGCTTATCCATAATGCAGGGTCCTGGTCAACAATCATGTCACTTTGGCTAGAACTGTCCAAAAGGCAATTCATGTGGCCAAACGCGAAACCCCAAAACCCTTTCAGACAAACACTGCGATGATACATGGAGCGTTACTGTTGCAGGAGATGAAACAAATGCATAAATAAATCATAATCGTGCCTAATGCAGGTGGAATACACATTCTGTTCTTTGTTGTCTAATACATTTTACATCACAAACATTCCCAGCCACATGCCAGCTGGGGTATGTTTTTTAGTGGTACTTTTTTGTTCATTTTTTATTTGATTTATTTATTTGTTTTTTTTCAGTTGTTGATAATAAAATGGCTGTCATTCAAAATCAGTCCCATATTGTGTAGTTCTCAGGGGATCAATCAAAGTCAAAGATGTGAGTGTGTGTCTGTAAATAGCTTAATAAAAAGATTAAAAAGCATCTTAATTACAATGGCAAAAAGCATAAAAGGTTTTCTAGAACAGATACAGTATATACACTCATCGGCCACTTTATTAGGTACACCTTACTAGTACCGGGTTGGACCCCCTTTCCCTTAAAAACTGCCTTAATCCTTCATGGTATAGATTCAACAAGGTAATCGAAATATTCCTCAGAGATTTTGGTCCATATTGACATGAGAGCATCCTGCTGTTGTTGCAGATTTGTCGGCTGCACATTCATGATGTGAGTGTCCTGTTCAACCACATCCCAAAGGTGCTCTAATGGATTTGGTGACTGTGGAGGCCATTTGAGTACAGTGAACTCATTGGCACCACCACCAGCCTGAACCGCTGATACAAGGCAGGATGGATCCATGCTTTCATGTTGTTGACGTCAAATTCTGACCCTACCATCCGAATGTCGCAGTAGAAATTGAGACTCATTAAACCAGGCAACATTTTTCCAATCTTCTCCTGTTCAATTTTGGTGAGCCTGTGTGAATTGTAGCCTCAGCTTCCTGTTCTTAGCTGACAGGAGTGACACCCGGTTTGGTTTTCTGCTGCTGTAGCCCGTACGCTTCAAGGATGAATGTGTTTTGCGTTCAGAGGTGCTCTTCTGCATACCTCGGTTGTAACGAGTGGTTATTTGAGATACTGTAGCCTTTCTATCAGCTCGAACCAGTCTGGCCATTCTCCTTTGATCCCTGACATCAACAAGGCATTCATGCCAACAGAACTGCTGCTCACTGCATATTTTTTTTTATTTAGTCAATTCTCTGCAAACCCTAGAGATGGTTGTGCTTAAATCAGCAGTTTCTGAAATACTCAGACCAGCCCGTCTGGCACCAACAACTATGCCACATTCAAAGTCACTTATATCACCTTTCTTCCTCATTCTGATGCTCGGTTTGAACTGCAGCAGATGGTCTTGACCATGTCTGCATGCCTTAATGCATTGAATTGCTGACATGTGATTGGCTGATTAGAAATTTGCGTTAACGAGTAGTTGGACAAGTGTATCTAATAAAGTGGCCGGTAAGTGCGTGTGTGTGTGTGTGTGTATATATATATATGTACAGTATATATACTGTATATAGTGTGTAGTATATGTAGTATAGTATATATTTCTACAGCAATAATTCTAAATTTCTTTGTCTAAATAGATAATATAAAAACAAAAGTTATTTCAAGTGGAACAAGTGAACTTCAGTATTCATTGTTATTGATATTTTATATTTATATGATTTATATTATATTTTTATATAATATTTATTCTGAGATCAGCTGTAAGCATTATTAAATTGTTTTTAAAACTACCAAAAGTCCAAAGGTAATACAGTATAACGATGTTCACATAGACATACATGTTTGATTAACTATTTAATTAAATGCAAAGCTCCCAGAAATGAAAACAGCTGAACAGAGCATACTCTAACCTACATATTATTCAGCCACAAGATACCACCAAACTGTCAAAAACAATGCTGTGACAGACACGCATATAAAAACGGATGTAAACTTTACTGATGGCCAAGATGATTTGAAGTACCCAGCTCTAATGTTCACATTTTGTAGCTAGCAGACATGTAAAATGCAGAATAAAGTAAATCCAGGCTATTCATTCTTATACAACAGCCCTTCGTTTGCATCAGGCTATCGATAAACGTTGTCCTTTATTCTGTGATAACAACTGCCTGCTTGTACTTTATCCAATACATAACTTACTTTGGACTGTCGTGACATCAGAATCAAGTATTCCTGAGAGGGCCTTTAATAATTGCATCTAACATACGCATTAACTCCATAATTCTTGGGAATTTTTCCTCATGAACACTGTTTAATGACAATAATTGCATACAGCTCTCTATGAATGTGCAGAATGTGTGAAATCAACAAAGATATTTATATGTATTTCTGGTAATAGGCCTGCTTAGCATGCAAATGAAGTCAGGCAATGTATCTTAAATGCAAATGACTGTGTTCAGCGGTAATTAGTTAGCCAGGTGACAGTTATGACTGAAGCTTATGTTTAAGACGCACAGAGATGAGAGGCAGGGCAAATGTCAGGCACCTCTGAGCGCTAGTACACCAAACATCTCTTCAGTCACGAGGGTTTAGCTGTGATAGCTGATGTGTGTGTGTGTGTGTGCGCGTGTGTGTGTCAGCCAGGTGTAGATCACCCAGAGGAGTCAGTCACTATGACAGCAGCTCAGGCTGAAAGAGGCATCGGGGAGGAGAGCCGTCACTCAGTCTTTCCCCAGGACTAAGCACACACTCCAGCCTCAGTCATCCACAATCATCACATCTCCTCCTGGAACATTCAGCTTTGGTGGCTTTATTTCATTTGTGCATCTTATTTATTGCCATGTACTGTTTAAGCACCAAATGACGAATAATAATTGTTTAATATACAAACTCATGCATTAATTATGAATTGGTTTGCTTATTTAACTTATTTTTGCAATTATTTATAGATGCACTGAATAAATACATTTAAAAAATTAAGGTGGAGACAGTTAATTTGCTTATATTACCATAACATTTTAAATAAATGTAATTAATTAGATGTTTAATTAAAGTCTGACTATTTAAAATTGATCACATATCTGGGGGATTTCATTTGTAAACACACACACACATTTTGGGTTTTCATATTTTATAGGGACATAATGAGTTTTATACTATACAAATTGTACATTGTATCCTTTTATTAAATCTGAATGCATTAAATAAATAAATCATTTTTAAGATGTAGACCTTTCATCTGCATATTACCATAGAATTCAAAATAAATATACAAATATTTTTAAAACTAGTTAAGTCAAAATTATTAGCCACCTTTTGAATATTTTTTTCTTTTTGAAATATTTCCCAAATGATGTTTAACAGAGCAAGGAAATTTTCACGGTATGTCTGATAATGTTTTTTCTTCTGGAGAAAGTCTTATTTGTTTTATTTCGGCTAGAATAGAAGGAGTTTTTATTTTTTAAAAAACCATTTTAAGGTCAAAATTATTAGCCCCTTTAAGCTAATTTTTTTTCAATAGTCTACAGAACAAACCATCGTTATACATATACTTGCCTAATTACCCTAACCTGCCTAGTTAACCTAATTAACCTAGTTAAGCCTTTAAATGTCACTTTAAGCTGTATAGAAGTGTCTTGAAAAATATCTAGTCAAATATTATTTACTGTCATCATGGCAAAGATAAAATAAATCAGTTAGTAGACATGAGTTATTAAAGCTATTATGTTTAGAAATGTGTTGAAAAAATCTTTCTGTTAAACAGAAATTTGGGGAAAAAAATAAACAGGGGGGCTAATAATTCAGGGGGGCTAATAATTCTGACTTCAACTGTAATTAACTGGATGTTTAATTAAAAACTGACTTTTTAAAATAGGATTTGTTCACATATCTGCATGATTTTCTTTTGTATAATTGTAAACACACATTATGGGTTTTCATATTTTATGAAGACATAATGATTTTTATACTGTACATTTTATCCTCTCAACTCTACCCTTTAACAGAAGCATCACAGAAAACACTAGGCTTCTATTTTCATTTACAAAAAATAGCATCATTCTGTAAGATTTACAGGCTGTTTTTCTTTGGAGACCCCAAAAATGCCCCTACAAAATTCAAAATGGTATTACAGTAATGAGGGGACATTTGGATATTGCATAATGTAGAGAATAACAGAACCACACAAGCGTCAGCACACACAGACACACACACTTAATATGAAGTTGCTTTTCATATATTGTCCCGTTAAAAAACAGTAACTTACTGGCAGCACGGTTGCCAGCAAGTTACTGTTAAATTAACGGATTCAGCACTTAAATAGACATAAAACAGTTACAATATCAGCATCCAGTTGGCCTATGCGCAATCACAGACGTGTATTTTGTGTAAAAGGAGCAAAATAAAAGTGCACTCACTGATTAAGTCACAGTAAAAAGACAGATGAAATTCCCATTGTGATGCCTGACTGTTCAAAAAATACTGTTGATTGCTGTTTTTTGATTACTGCTTTTGAATATAACAGGATTATACTGTTAAATTTGGTGTAAATTAACAGCATGTTTTAACAGTGTATTATCATTTCCCAGTGATGGGTTGCAGCTGGAATGGCATCAGCTGTGTAAAACATATGCTGGATAAGTTGGCGGTTCATTCTGCTGTGGTGACCCCTGATTAATAAAAGTACTAAGACGAAAAGAAAATGAATGAAAATGACTGAATATTGTTATCACTATATGTTATATATAATTATAATATTCACTATAATCTTCTACGTGAAGCTGCTTTGACATAATCTACATTGTAAAAGCGCTATACAAATAAAGATGAATTGAATTGGATATCAATGTGTAAACAGCTTTTGATGAAAAAAAAGTGGTCATAAACTGAGAAATATATATTCCTTTACCTTTTGACAAATAAGAAGCAATTATATTGTTGCTTGCATTGCAGATCTCAAAACTTTCTCATTAAACAACTTATTTATTTATCTAAATAAACAACTTATTTAGTGAAGTAAATGTCAGGTTGTAGAATGTGTTTGACTCTCTAACTTCTATGCCATAGCCTGTTTAGCTCCACCAGCCGATTTGCACATACAGCAGGAAAATAACGAGAGAAACAAAAGCAGGAAAAGTTCTAAAAAACCTTTCAAATTATGATTCTTGAGCTTATAACAATAGCAAAACCATTTTGGTGCTAAATAGAGCCCTTTATTATAACCTTCCATAAACAACCATGCTTTGAAAGTGCTATATAAGACCTTATATATATATATATATAGTTTTATAATATTGTCATTAATAGTAAGAATATTTAGTTTTATTCATAATAGTAGGCCATTATAAAAATTTGTTTTGTATATTAATAATGAGTATGGTCATTAAGGTCAAAATGAGCAAAAATGGACAATATGTGATACCTGTACTGTGGAGTCATGGGGTAACTTTTATATGTTTGTGATTCATGTTTTTGCTTAAACCAAAGTAATAATTAAGCAAATCTCTGTTACTTTTCTTTAGTAGAGAAGAGGAGAATTTTATCCTCAACTGAACAGAGCTGGTTATACATGTTCCATAAAAGTAAAAACAGGAAGAAAAAATGATTGTTGTGTAGGGATATTTTACAGTTTTAACCCAAAGAATGACCAGTCTGTCAGATGAAGAAGAGCCGGAGTCAGAGATTCAACTAAATAAATAAAGTTAGTAGTTGAAGATAGTTTGCAGCTTCATCAGCAGAAGCCAGCCTCAATACCCAAATCAAATCACTTTTATTGTCACATCATCAGCAGCACGTGTGCTATGATGAGTGAAAAGCTTAGGTGCTGGCTCCAGACAGTGCAAAATACAGACAGTGTAAATACAACGACAGTGCGAAATACAGACAGTGCAAAATACAGACAGTGCAATATACAGACAGTGCAAAATACAGACAGTGCAATATACAGACAGTGCGAAATACAGACAGTGCAATATACAACAACATACTCACAAAAAAACAAGTTGTAAAATGTAAAATTGGCAATGTTGACAGCGATGCGTATTGTTTTAAGTATGGATTTGTTAAAGTGCAGTGCATGCTACATCTTGATGGTGTGCAGTGCGGGGTATGGAAGAGTTTGTGTGGGGTGTGTTAAGTGTTCATCAGCCTGATAGTCTGAGGGAAGAAACTTTCCTTCAGTCGGCTGGTGCGTGACCGGATGCTGCGGAACCGTCTGCCTGAGGGTAGCAGAGAGAAAAGTCTATGGCTTGGGTGGCTGGAGTCGCTGATGATTCTCTTGGCTTTCCTCATGCACCTCCTGGTATAGATGTCCTGGAGGGAGGGAAGCTCACCTCCTACTACGCGTCCAGCAGTACGCACGATCCTATGTAGACCTTTGCGATTGCTGCTGGTGCTGTTTCCGTACCAGGTGGTGATGCAGCCAGTGAGGATGCTCTCCACAGTGCAGGTGTAGAACGAGCGGAGGATGTGGGGGCTTATTCCAAACTTCCTGAGACGCCTGAGGAAGAAGAGACGTTGTTGTGCCTTCCTCAGCACTGCGTCTGTGTGGGCAGTCCATGTCAGATCCTCAGCGATGTGTACTCCAAGAAACTTGAAAGTGCTGACTCTCTCCACTGGTGTCCCGTTGATGGTGATGGGAGTGTGTTCTCTCTTCTCTCTCCCGCACTGAGTTCCTAAGCCGATCTGCCCACAATCACAAAATCAACTACAATTATACTATCTACACAAGACCAGAAAGGGTGTGATTCTGAAACTGTTACGATTGGTCATGGCAAAGATAGACAATTCTAAATCTGTACGTCAATGCGGGGTCGTATCTGAGTCCAGATAGGGATGGCGACAGAAGGCTTGGGTCAGGTCGCCCGTAGACAATTAAGAGCTGGTCTCAGACCTGAAGAACTGACCCTTCAGATGCATATACTGTACACAGGCAAGAGACAATCTGTTATGAAACCCAAGGGTGTTTCTTCGTACTCTCAGCCATCTTATCAAACTAGTTCAAAACCGGTATAAACAGCAATCAGGCAGTTATATCCCTACTACACAAAGTCTATCTTGAATAAAAAGTAAAAATCACTTTAAACTGAATATACACATAATAACAATAATATCAAAATCACGTTAGACAGTATTACCACATAGCAATACGAATAGGAAAACAGTTGTACAGTTGTTTTCAATCATCAAGCCCTTCAGTTTCACTCGAGGTCTCCATGACCTCTGACCTTTGGTGGCTCCTGAAAATAGAGGTACAAAGAGAAAGGCAAATGCACTGAACATTCTTATATTAAGCAATGTGTTGACTTTATTCATTTTTCAAATAATCATATTAATAAAGTAAAGACAAAAAGGATAAATGTTGATCCATGTTGGGACGGATTGGAAGGCAGAAATCCGAATCCATCAGTTAGGAAACAAGTTGAATTTCAGACAGGCCAGGCTCATTCAGAAAATGTACCGCTATAACCATTTCTGAAGAGCGCCAAATACTTCCCTGGAGCTACGTTTTTTTGCAGTTGTGTTTTTGCAAATCCAAAATTTCTCTCGCGAGTGCCATTCGCGACTGCTGTTCTCGTGTAAATCCACCAGAGGCCACTGTAGACTGACTGACTGACGGACTAACCGATCAACTAACCCACCTTCCTCCTTCCCTAAACCACACCAATACTGTTTTCAAAAGCACTGATTGACCCGCCAACCCACTACCCTAAACCCAACCTACAGTTTTAAAAAGCAATCCAGAAAAAGATCATATTTTTACCACATTCTCACCCTGTTATTTACTTGTTCATTTAATTTATTGGCTTCTGTTTTTGTTTTAACCACTTTATGGAACTGTTCTTTGCCGGACTCAAACCACATCATCATGGTCAACTCCTCTGTGCATCTCAAGTCTGCTGCTGTATGCTGTGAGCCACAGGACAAACTGGTAACAGTGGGAAAGCTGTCCACACAGAGGTAAGTGGTCAGCTGGTAAGCACGAAAAGCCCCGTAGCGTTCGTTTAAAGACAAAACGCAGCCATATGTTACTCTAGCTATATAATTCACTATGTCCAGAAACGTACAGTATATAGGGCTATGTTTTCAGAATGGGCCTGTGTTGACGATTCTGGTGATTCTGGTCTAAAACCATTTTGGTGCTAAATAGAACCCTTTCCATAAGCTTCCATAAACAATCATGCTTTGAACTATATAAGGCAGGGGTGTCAAAGTCAATTCCTGGAGGGCCGGAGCCCTGCAGAATTTAGTTCCAGCCCTGCTTCAACACACTTATCTGTAGGTATCAAACAAGCCTAAAGCACTCAATTAGTTTGATCAGGTGTGTTTAATTGGGGTTGGAACTAAACTGTGCAGAGCTCCGGCCCTTCAGGAACTGGCTTTGACACATGTGATATAAGGCCTTAAATATTTATTTTTATAATATTGTCATTAATAGTATGAGTATTTATTTTTTAGTAGGCCATTAGAAACATTAGTTTTATATACTACAGTTTTTCTCAGTGGCTTTGGTGCATTTCTCACAACAATATTTACATTTGCACAACAGTTAATGCATTTCTCAAAACAATTAGTCATTTGTGCTCATCATAGTAGCAGTTTCTCATTCCTTTCAACTAATTGCAAATGCTTTTGGACTTGCATCAATTGCTTTCATACAACTCTCTGCTGTTTTATAACATTATCAATTGCTTATGTCATGTCAGTCAAAATGAACTAAACTTGTGGATGCTAAATAGTCATTCCGTATAAAACAAATAGTCCTCATTTCATTACTTGAGTCATTACACACTAAAATGTTGAACTAGTTGTCAAAATCTCTTAAGCAAATTTTATAAAATCTTTTAAATCTTTTTTTTTTTCTGAAAATGTCTTCTAAATTGAACAATTTGATGAATGATTTACAGACCTACGTATGTTATAGGTTCAGTTCCAATATGTACTGCAATATTGTTTACAGTTGTGCACAGCTCTACCCAAAGGGAGTTTATGTTTGTTGTAAATAAGGGTGTATTTATTCTTTTGCACAATGCTGTAAATAAATTAGAATTGTAAAGAGCATATGCAATAAAAATGTGAAACACTTATTCAGTGTCTTGTACTCAGATACCTCACTAAATGCAGTGATGTCTAACTTTACTGTAGTTTTCAAATGGCTGTGCAAATAGTATATAGTGCTGTCTTGAGCATTTTCAGGAAGTGTCACCAAAATCAGAATTTTTTGCATTGGAAAAAATTTACTGTCATAAAGTGTCATAATGAAAACATGACAAAGCCATTTGACTATCTTGTTCATAAGCAATGCTGTCAGGACTTTTCATCTTGATGACACTGACACTTTCATTGACATCAATACTTGCTTTTGAGGAATGAGCTTTCCATTTTGAGCAAGTGACACGCTTTTGCAGGTTATCAACTAGGTTTTGCAGTTTGTACTAATTGTTTTGAGAAATGCATTAACTGTTGTGCAAATGTAAATAGTGTTGTGAGAAATGCACCAAAGTGACTGAGAAAAACTGTAGTAACGAGTATGGTCATGATGGTCAAAATGAGCAAAAATGGACAGTATGTGATGGGATATCTTTTAAAGTTTTTGATTTAGGTTTTTACATAAACCAAATGAATAATTAAGCAAATCTCTGTTACTCTCTTATAGTGGAGAAGAGGAGAATTTTGTCCTCAACTGAACAGAGCTGGTTATATGTTCCATAAAAAGTCAAGAAAAAGTGATTGTTAGGAAATAAGTTCCAAGATAAGATAAAAAGTTCAGACATTTGAAGAAAGAAATCGTTTATCTGTTGAAAATGTGTTGACAGTCTGTGTAGCTGATGCTTAGACTAAAAAACAACTGAAATGTAAACTGCTCTGTCAGTTACAGGTTTGAAAAAGAAAAAGGCGGGAAAATAAGAACCCTAAACTCACACAAAGAACCATTTCAGCATAAAAAAATGTTTTAGGGTTTCTAAATAGAACTGCTACTATGGGCATAATAACAATTTAAGAACCAGAGTGTATACAGAAACCAAACTATAAAGAAACTCAAGACAACAAGTCGCAGCGCAGTGCAGAGTTATGGCGAAACACACTCTTTGCATTGCATTTTTAATGAAGTTTTACAAACTAGGCACTGTTCGATCCTGGATATTCTGAAACTGTCTGTGCTCCATTTTCATCCACCTGCTGTCCTGTTCCTGAAAAACTTTGAAGAAGCTGCCCTGGCAGATGTACTTGACTTTTGTTTTAGCCTCTTCTAAACGTATGCTGGATGTAATGAGCAGTGCTGTGCATGATCCACAGAGTAGTAGAATAAACAGATGATTCACTCCACAGGAAACGTGAGTGTTTATAGATGTGGGAAGTGGGAGGCGGAGAAGTAGATTGTGCTCCACAAGTCCTCCAGAGCTCTTGATGGTTGAGGTGAGCGGATCACAGTTAGGGGAGAAAGGCACGGGCAGGCATGACGGTGTGCTCAAAGGCCAGTGAGGAGGACTGAGCTGTGACTCAGTCGTGACTCAGACATTGGCACACACTGTTTTAGATCCACAGCCGAGCTCTCGCAGCGGCCGCCAGTTAAAGCTCTGCAAGCTCAATGCTAACAGTTACCATGGAGATCTCCACAGGGGCACATAGGAAAATCTAGCCTATTTCACTAAGTGTGAAAAGAAGTGCTTTTATACCCTGTAGTCTGCAACTGCTTGTTGCTGTACACACCCTTAGAGCTGCATGGCTTGCACAGGTCATGAGCATGTGTTCTTTAATGGCTGCAATAAAAAGGATGATAAATAACCTGGTAAGCACACGGTCACTCTCAGGTCCTCTCTGCAGTCGGATTTGAGAGATTTGTCCACTATGACCTTGCTCGTTTTGTCCCACTTTTCCTGATTCTTTTCGAGATGTGCTGTTCATAAAGGGCAGTTATTTGCAGAACTGTGATTGCTTTCAAACAGGGTGAGGATCTGTATCTCGGAATATGGTGTCTCAACATTTAGGAGAAATTGGGCTGAAAGCCTTGCAGTGACCAGACCTCTCATCAGCAGAAAGAATCAAAAGGCCAGACTGACCTTCTCTGGACAGCATGTTGTGTGGACGGAAAACTGGTCCTGAGTTCACTTTAGTAAAAGTAAGTTCAAATTATTTTGAGATCTGACAGTAAACATAGTGTTAGTGTTGTGAAACCTGGCAGTATTCAGCTACAGTACATGGTGGAGTGAATGTTCCTTTATCAACATGCAGTCCTTGCCTGAAACCCATCAACCGGCAAAACATGTAAAGCAGTTCTTGCTTTGATTGACTGATACTTTATTAATCCCAGAAAGAAAATTCAAAAATCCTACAATCAGATTAAAATTCAGATACCCATACATGCACCCCCAAAAAGCTGAAAACAATGAAATAATGAAATGGCCAGACCAGAGACCTGGGGTTCGTTCTTCGTACCTCGCTTAAATGATCTTAGATGATTTGGCAGATCCTGGATCTGTTAATCTTAATAACTGATCTCTGGCTAATTTGGTTCTTCAAACAAGTTTGTGAATCAGATAAAAATGTCTGGATAAACTAATCTGAGATCGCTGCATGTGTTGTGTAGAACAGATCTATCGATCCTCGAAATCATGATCAGCAATGCAGTGATTGGCTGATGGCACAACAGTGTAATGACATAATCTGATTAATATTCAATTATCCATGTGAGCAAAATTACACAAACTGTTCATTAAATATGATATGCATTAACTTTTCACATTGTTGTGGGATACAGGCTTTACACGTTCATGTGTCAAGAATATTTAGCAATTTATTTAGTTTTCAATTTCAGAACAGATATTCTTTATTATATTAGCCTAGGCCTATTTAAGTTTCTTAATCTGCGAATAATTTAAATAAATTTTGCATCAAAAAAGCATTTTGACATCGGTAAAGGTGTCTGCAACTTTTGCAAAGCATCAAATCACAGTCATATTAGCGGTCAAACATGTGCATGACTGCATAAATTATTATTCCTTTATAAAACAAACAAACAAAAAACAGTTGAATATTGTGCATGCCTATTATCATACACAAATTGTAAGGCTGGGTCAGTACCTTAAATTAGTACATGTTTGGATCTAAAAATTCAATATTAATGAATGTTCTCTTTGATCACCTTGGGGAGAACCACTCCATTTTGTACTTTTATTTTGGAGTGCAGATTGCATAGTTTTTATTTATATATTTTTTAAAACATATGTATATAAACAAATATTATTAATTACTTAATATTACTAATTATAAATGTATATATAATTTTTTAAAACTATTTTACTACTTTCCAAGTGTATATAATCTATCGGTTACTACTGTAAGAAATTGTCAGAATTCAGCACATACTTTCAGTATCGCCTTTGCTTGAAAAGGCCCAATCTAAATCTGTTTATTTGAAATAAGCCTGCTCCCCAGCAGGTTTGAGCTACAAGAACTGTTGCGGTGACAACTCCCAGACGAGTTTTGAAGAATGAATCCTGGATCGTGTCAAATCGTCAATAACCAAATCCAGCTAATAGAGTAATCCACATACGAAGAATGAACCCCTGATCTAAACCTGAATGAAAGTTTCTGAAAGATCTCTTTCGACAAAGTTCTGGATAAGAAAATCAAAAGTAAAAGCAAAAAAGTAAACACTTTAAATATTTTTCAAAGCTGAATTTTTAGCATCTTTATTTCTGTCACATTTTACCTCTTCAAAAGAGACACACTGGATCACAGAAATGATGAAAACACATGTTTATTTACAATGTTAACACTCAGAACTTGACCTATCAAATGCTGGACAGGAAGTGTGGCAATATAATCCCAGACACTAGACGGAATAAAACACAGGACTTCAATACACAGCACATAATAGAACTAATTGGACACAGGGGTGAGACACAGGTGGCAACACTGAATATTAACAAATGGCGGGAAAATGGAACAAAGGAATCACAGCACATGGGGAAGTCACATGACATAAACATGGAGCACATGGAACAACAACACAGACAACTTTCTAATATCGTAGAAAAAATCAAGGTAAAGCTTTTAGTGTAAGGAAATTATCTAATTATATACTTTTATTTAGCAAGGATGCTTTAAATGGATTTAAAGTGATGAAGAAGACACTTATAATACACTTCTAATATAGATAAATGTTATTTTTCGGAACTATCATCAAAGTAAACAGAAAAAAATCTACTCAGTTTTTTCATCATAATAATGATAAAATGTTTTTGCAAAAGCAAATCAGAGTATGAAATGATTTCTGAAGGAACATGTGACTGGAGTAATGACGCTAAAAATTCGGCTTTGAAAAAACAGGAATAAATTACATTTTAAAATATATTCAAACAGCATTTTAAATATGAGTAAATATATATTTTAACAGTGAAAACTGTACCGTTTTTGCTGTACTTTGAATCAAATAAATGCAGGCTTGGTGAGTCGAAGCATTAAAAATCTGTAATAAAATGTTTAACCAGTAGTGTTTGTATATAAACAAGCATATATAGAGATAATTATATTAACACAAGTAATTATTATATTTATTAATGCGGCTTTATATTCTGCGATGTGACTATTTTATTCCAGACTCAAAAAGATTTTTTCATATTATTTGTTACTCTCAGTGGAAACTGATTTCCATGTAAAATGTGCAAGTGCTGTTATTTAAAAATGAGATCAAATTCCACACTTGCCTTTCATTGCACCTCTGTGTGCATGTGCTATTGCATAAAAGAAGTAAAGTGGAATAGCAGACCTTCACACAGCTGACAAAAAAGCTTCTGAAAGAGAACCATCTGTAACAGAAACACAAGCCTATACAGTAGCATTACCCCCAAGCAAGCATTTTTTTTCCCCAATACACCAGTGTTGCGGACTGGAATCTTTCACCTGAGCGGTGACAGATCATGTGTAAACTCTCTCACACTGTAGGTCACACAGGGAATCAATAAACAGCTTCACAGATGGCAGTTCAATTGCTGCCAGTAAGACAATGCTGCTCAGTGCTCTGTTGTATTCCCTTGACTGAAAAAGTCAGTCTCGTGTAAATAACATCAAGCAGCAGTGAGTCCAGACAGAAGTAACAAATGACATGTAAATAATCAATTACATATTTGTTTGTTGCAAAAATGTGCCTACTGTCAAATATTCAGCATTAAAAAAACAAGTAAAAAATACAAGCAAAATAAAACAGAGGTCTCTATAAATAAACACTGAAATCTGTACATCTGTATATAATCACGCACATATGGATGTTTGTTAGTACACTGTAAATACACATTGTTCTTAATAATAAAAAGAAATGTGAACTTGGTAAATGATTAAAGTATAGTGTTAAATATACAGTCTTATTCCATTCTGTTTGAGTTTTTGAGGTTACTGTTCTTCTATTGTTTGGGTCATGACTGGCCAAGGATCATAAGTCTATGTGTTGCTTTATTTAAAGGGTAATGCCCTTCAGCACAGTGATGGTCTCATTGCTAATTACTTTTGCACATGCAGAAACAGTACTTGTTAACAAGCAAAGCGGTAAAAGATGTGAGCTAAAGATAAAAGTTAATTACGCTTTAAGCTACAGGCATTAAGTTTTAGAAATTTAACTTATGCTTCAGTTGTACTTTCAAGTTGAACTTAAATTAAATAAGTTGATATTACTTAAAATTTGAGTAGCTGACTTGATTTTTGATTGTTTTATAGGCTGTGAAATAATAAATTCAATCAGTGTAGTGATATGTAACTGTAATGCGGTCAAGACCTGTTGATCTGAAAATAATGAACATTCTGAAAATGTAGTCCCGTGGACGTTTCTGGAGACTGTGAATTATGTAGCCGGAGGTACGTATGGCTGCATTTCATTTTTTAAACGAACGCTACGGGACGGTATGACGAAGTTCCTTTTGGCGCTTACCAGCTGACCGCTTACCTCCGTGTGGAGGCCTTTCCCACCACAAGCAGGTTGTCCCGTTAGCTTGTCGTGTACGTGGGCGGACTTGAGACGCAGAGAGGAGTTGACCACGACGACCGGGTTTGAGTCCGGGGAAGAGCGGTTCCAGAAATCAGGTAAGACGAAAACAGAATCCAAAAAAATAAAATGAACGAGTGAACAACAGGCTGAGAACGTGGTAAAATCCGAAAACGTGGTAAAAATCAGACGAGGGCTTTTCTTTTTCTGGACGGCTTTTGTAAACCGTTGGTTGGGTTTATGGAAGTATGTAGGTGGGTGGGTCAATCTGTAAAATTGGTTGGGTTTAGGGATGGAGGAGGGTGGGTCAGTCAATTGGCCGGTCGCCCAGTCAATCATTCAGTCAGACAGACAGACAGACAGACGGTTGGTCGACAGAGGCCTCTAGTGGGTTTACGTGAGAACAACGTGGGCGCGAACGGCACTCGCGAGAGACATTTGAGATATGAAAAAGCGCACACAGCTGTTCTCGCAGATTCGCAAAAACAAAAACTGCAAGAATGAGCCTGGGTTGCAATAATTGCATGCCTTAGAACAGGGGTGCTCAATCCTGTTCCTGGAGATCTACCTTCCTGCATAGTTCAGCTCCAACCCTGATCAAACACACCTGAACCAATTAATTAGGACCTGAACAGCACTTGATAATTACAGGAAGGTGTGTTTGATATGGGTCGCAACAGAAATCTGCAGGAAGGTAGATCTCCAGGAACAGGATTGAGCACCCCTGCCTTAGAACATTCAACATCCTCGTAGTAGTTTTTAAACTTGAATGGTTTAAGTCAATCAGTTCCTTCAAACGATTTCAGTTACGTTTAGTGGCTAGTTCACCCGAAAATAAAAATTCTGGCATTAATTACTAACCCTCAAATTGTTCCAAACCCCTGACCCGTTCCTTTTAGGAATACAAATTAAGATATTTTAGATAAGAGAGCTCTCTGACCATCTATAGACAGCAACAGTCATGATGCATTTGAAGCCCAGCAAAGGAATTAAAAACACCGTTGAAGGATTCCATGTGTCTTAAGTAGTCCAACTGTAAGCTTACAGAGCTCCAAGAACACTTTTGTGTGAGGAAAAAAAAGAAAAAAAAAAGGCTTTGTTTACTATCAGGTCAGAGTGAATGTTTACAGCACTGCTGATCCTAATGACAATGCGTTGTAAAACCCATAGTAAATACGCATTCTGACATTCTGACGCAGGGGCAGTGTTGCCAACTAGTTCCAATGAAAATTAGCTAAAGTCTGTCCGAAAAGTAGCTAAATTTTGCCAGATGACGTCACGCACTAATTTGCATATCAGTGACGTCATCACGTAGTAACTGACAAGCTTAAGCTCGTCATGTCTCTACTCTCTGAGGCACCGTGTATTATATTATATTAAAACATTACATCCAGATGCACAATAAATAGGTTCTTCTTAACATATTACTTTGCATGGTGACATCATTGCGTTATCGCAACTCAAAACTAAGATCTTTATCTTTATGTAGTATACAAAATAATGAATGTTTTCTCAAATTGACTGGTCATCTCAGCAAAAACATTATTTGAAATATGTCCATTTAGATTTGTATGAAAAATAGAGTTGACTATTTGTAAAAGTAATACAAACACTTTTGAACAAGAATTTTTTATTTTTAAATATAACACTGATAATGAACAGTTACATTCTTTTAAACAATCACAGCTTGTGTACTTACTCTTTTTAACTTAACACATTTGTGAAAATGACAACAATTATAACACTATTGGAATGTATTGCTACCTAAATTACCAACAAATATACATGTTAAGAAATATCAGTAAATTAACAGTTATGAAAAACAATCTGAGCTAACTACTCTACTGAGTGAAGCCTGCAGTCACTGCTCTTTTGAGTCACTTTTTTAAAATTGCTAAAAGTAGCCAAATGAATGTTAAAAGTTGCTAAATTTGTTGCTAGGTGCTTTAAAAAAAAAGGGATACTAGGGTAGTAAGAAAAGTTGCTAAATCTAGCAACAAAATTGCTAAGTTGGCAACACTGAGCAGGAGAGACATTTATTTTATTTATTTATTTTTTGGCGACACAAAACTATTCTTGGAGCTTCGTATGATTTCTGTTTAACCATGAAGTCACATGGAATGTTTTGAAAAGTTTCTTTTTTTAACTTTGAACATCTCAGGACAGTTATGGAGAATAAGAGCTCCAGGATTTCATCTAAAATATCTTTATTTGTGTTCAGAAAATGAACAAATGTCTTGGGGGTTGGTATGTTAACCCTTCATCTCACTGGAGTTTACAGTGCTGCTGCAAGAGTATTTTCATTATATTTTTATTTCTAATCAAAGAACAACAAAGAACCTTACCTTAAGTACCTCTATACTGGGATACATATATACCTGAGAAATATTATATTCAGTGATGTTACCAACCCAGGCTCATTCTGATTACGTACAACCTATAAACATTTCTGCAGAGTGCCAAATACATCCCAGAAAGTACCTTTTTTTGCAGTTTTTGTTTTCGCAAATCCACCAGAGGCCGCGGTGTATGCTTTTTTAGATCTCAAATTTCTCTCGCGACTGTCATTTGCTCCTGCTGTTCTCGCATAAATCCACCATAAGCCGCTGTCGACTGACTGACTGACCAACCGACCAATATTGCCTTGTAGCATTCTTTTTAAAGACGAAATGCAGCCATATGTTTCTCTGGCTACATAATTTGGACCTCCAGAAATGTACATAGGGCTATGTTTTCAGAATGAGCCTATGTTGCAACGTTACACGAGTAAGCATGAACAGTATAGTTGCTGGCTTCAGTCCACTTAACAGCCACTGGTGTCACTAATGGCAAGGATTTCTATAAATACTATAACCCCATTAAAGAAATGGTTCACTCAAATTTGAAAAAAGTATCATTTACTACATTATTTACAGTACATTCATAACATTCCAAACTTGTATTGCTCAATTTTTTGGTACAAAATAATATAAAATACTCAAAATATCTTAGAGAGTTCAAGTTTAAACTGAATTATGATGAATTCAATATTATGTGGGCTCAAGTGGAATAAGCTTTGGGAGTATCTCAAAAATTTTAAGAAAAACAAAGCCGCATTGAACAAATGATTCTCATCCAAACAGATCTGAAGGCCGAGGACTATAAGTTAGGAGAACAGGCATCTGTGGTGATTACTGCAAGCAAATGGATCAAATCTACAACAAGAGACTGGCCAGGATACATTCAGAGTGACTAAGCCCACCCATTGGTCTGTGACTAAGTCCATTATACAAAATGAAACGCACAGAAACGGAACACGCTGTAATGAGGTGGATGACAAATCACTGAAACATTCCCAAGTTTTTTTTTTTCTTCATTTGCTTCCGTTTTCTTCATTTCCATTTGCATGCACAGATTTGTCACAGCTGTGAGTGGATTAGAAGTCTTGCGGTTCAGGAGAAAAACAAAATTCTGATGTCAGAGGTGACCTATTACAAATATATCAAAAAATATTTTACTTTACATGAGTTTTACGATCAAAACATCAGCTTTCAGCAGCTGAATGTGTTTAATCCCTGTAAAGTGATTCAGATTAATTCGTGCAGCAGCAGCGCACCTGAAACACCAGCCGTCATCTTTAGAGACTCAAGACTGGAACCTGGGAATAATGAAGCACACCATTGTTGTCACCCTTGATATTTCTCAACATTCATTAAGACTTAACAAACCTAACAGTGTTTGACTGGCCAAACAAGCTGCCTTCAAAGCGTCCTCTGAAACGAGAACTGAATTAAGATCTCATCTCCAAACAGGTCCATCTGCACAATGAATTCAAAGAGATGAGCAGTTATGAGATGTGCTGATGATTGCATAGCAGAAAGTGGAGATAAAAGTACCATAAAAACCTATTTTAAGATAGTGAAAGATAATGTTTTAGACAGAAATATTTTTTTGCTGTGGTTACTAACTATCAATATCAGGTGGTGTTTTGAAAAAATGTAGAACAACTTCAAAATAATTTCTCTTCAAACATAAATTGCACATTGCTACTTTTGACACGAGTGGGTCAAAAGTAACACAACAATTTGCACATCTACATAATCTAGCAAATCTATTTGCTAGATTTACTAGCTAATTTTGTTTATTTTAAATAATATCCGACTATGGCCTCGATAATGGTAACTGCAAACATATTTTGTTCTTTCTTTCATTCATTCATTCATTCATTTTTTTTCCGGCTTAGTCCCTGTATTAATCTGAAGTCGCCACAGCGGGATGAACTGCCAACTTATCCAGCATATGTTTTACGCAGCGGATGCCCTTCCAGCTGCAACCCATCACTGGGAAACATCCATACACACTCATTCACACATACACTATGGCCATTTTGCCTACCCAATTCACCTTTAGCACATGTCTTTGGACTGTGAGGGAAACCAGAGCACCCGGAGGAAACCCACACGAACACGGGGAGAACATGCAAACTCCACACAGAAACACCAACTGACCCAGCCGAGGCTCGAACCAGCGATAAGCCCATGACCTTTAATTTAAACAAAATGTGTTACATGAGAAGAATTAACTCCTTTGAAGGGTCACGAAACACCAAAACACTTTTTTTGAGCTGTTGACAGTCATATATGTGTCCCACGCTGCTATAAACACTATTAGGACACATATATTGCACTACAAAGTGAAAATTGGTTGTTTTTGCGTTATTTTGAGCAAATTCGTTCTTCCGGTTTGAAACGAATTTTTGAAGCTGCGTCACGGCCATGAGATACATAGGGGTAAATCCAGCCAGGAGAGTGGCTGTCTGTCTTTTTGAGGACATTCTGACGCATCTGAGTGTGCGGCATTAATTGATGAGAAAGACGTGCTTCAAACCAATCAGCGCGCTCTATTGTGTATGACGTGAAACTTAATTAATATGCATGATAGCTCCGGAGACTGTATACACTGTACAGACGGCAGAGAGACGCCACGTTGTGTTGCTAAAACAAGTGAAAGAACAAGAATTTGGAGACATGGGTCGTCGGTGTGCTGCAACAAGGTTTTGTTTTCATTTTCCCTCTATGAGAGAGCTGCTGGACTCACGTGTGGATTACAGTGCACGCGACACGCGACAGAAACGCGTTTGTAAGGAACATTTTTACCCGAGAGTTTTTTGCATCTGGAAATGGTGAAATCCGGATTTGCCGCTCGTCTCCTTTTAATAAAAAGACACAGCTCCAGTTTGATTGTCCTGTCGCTACAGATTAGGTAAGTGTGTGCAGTGTTCTTTGTTTAACCCAGATTGCAAAGTTTGTCGTATTGTCAGCTGTGCTTTATTAGTTTTTAAAGACATACCTCAGTCAAAATGATTTAGTTACTAAGTTTACAGTATGTAATATCACTGCAATATTACAGTAAAATATTATAGACTGAAAGATCCGCTAATGCTGCTCTCCGAGTGTAAACATATAAACACAAACTATTCCCGTTGTGCAGGATTTTCGCCACATTTTGTGACAGGATAGTCTATACACACACGGCTTTCTGACGCTACCTACCGTGTACATAAGTTACAGAGAAATGCGGAGGATTTTTTTTCTCCCATTCGCCATGCTGTATGAAATCAGCCTCTGTGTTTCTTTTGCCTGTGATCAGCACATGGCCAAATGGAAACTCCCTTCTATGCAAAATTTACCCTCTTTTTCTCCCCCGACACTCCCACACTCCCAGAGCTGGACACGCCCAACTTTTCTGACTTTTTTCAAACTAGAGGTGTGACAACACCCTGCTGAGACAGGGGGGTTTCATGGCCCTTTAAAGGACTTAAAATTTTCTTGCGTAATAATAAAAGACTTACATTTTTAACACTTAGGTTATTAACAAAATACTACTGTTTCCTCTACATATGTACTGTTTCCTAATACAGATGCATCTACATATAATATTGAGTATAAATCTAATACACAGTCAACTCTTATGAAAACAGAATCCTCATCTAAACTATAAACTCTCGAAAATGACATTTGCTGCTTGTTCAAACTACTTATTTAAAATGAGCTTCAATCCACTTAAATTCATACAAATAACTTGATTCTTTCATGTTGTCCCATCACAAATGGATTGCGTGGAGCCCAGCATTACTAAAATGAAAGATTTTGTTTTGATGAGTATAAAAGGTCAGCACTGGTGATCTAGTGAGTTGGCTGTGGCTGATAGTGAGCGTGTGCCGTGGCATGATGTGACCTGAGGTGGTTTTCATCAAGCAGTGTGTCTGATGGGTGATGAGAGAGGACATCTGCTCCTCATGTTCATCCTCTTACACACATCTGCCTGACATTCAGACCAGCACAGCCTGCTGTCACACGCCATCACAGGCCTGTGGACACTGACGGCGGGAGACGTGCAGGAACAAAAGACAGCAAGTGCTTTACACTGTACGTGCTCAGAGACAGAGAGATACAGAGTTCACAGGATCAGTGTTTGGGCACGAGTCTGAAATAGTTTTATATGCCAGCTTTCTAGGGAACCTGCCTCAGGGGGGCAGATTTACACACACACATACACACCAGAAGACACCCTTACATTCAATCAATAGCACAGCATGGTTGCTTCAATCACTGTTGATACTGGACAACGGTGAGATCAAATTTGCTATATGAACAGCATCAAAATAAAACGCCAGTAGAACAGTTTACTGTGTGTTACCACTACAGAAATCATTTTAAAGGAATAGTTCACCCATAAATGATGTTTCTCTCTTTAGCTGAACACAAAACAAGATGTTCTGAATAATATTTGAAACCAGCAGCTTTTGTCATCCATATTAGATTCACAAAATACTATGAAATCAAAGGCTGCTGCTTTCCAATGTTCAAGATATATTTCTTACTGTTCAACAGAAAATAGAACTCAAACAGGTTTGGAGAAAGTTTAGAGTCAATAAAGGATGAGAGAAATATTTTTTGATGAACTATACCTTTAAATAAATGAAGATTGGATTGAAATCATTTCAAGAGTTCACCCTTAGCTGATGATTGATTATAAAGCGTGTTTGGCATGCTGTCCCGGAAGAGAGCCCTGAGCTAATGAGATCCTCGAGCCCGGGGCTCCCTGCCGTTGCAGGGCGAGAGGGAAGTTTGAGCTCAGGTAGGTCTCGAGAACTCCCCTGCTTGATAATAGTGAATGCAAATCATGAATAACTGTGGAGAGAATATTGC
Organism: Danio kyathit; assembly: GCA_903798195.1. Classification (NCBI taxonomy): domain Eukaryota; kingdom Metazoa; phylum Chordata; class Actinopteri; order Cypriniformes; family Danionidae; genus Danio; species Danio kyathit. The sequence continues at coordinate 25,406,806 of LR812527.1, forward strand.
TGAGTTAATCGCTCCTCTATGATGTCCATTTGGTTTGGTCACTTTACTTATGTTACATGTTTTTGGTCTGTGGGAGGAAACCAGGGAAGTCCAGGAAAAACCAACGCAAACACGGGGAGAACATGTACTGTAAACTCTGCACAGAAATGTCAACGTGGTCAGGTAAAGACAAGGTGAAAGTGACATTCTTGCTGTGAGGCAAGGGTGCTAACCACTGGGCCTCCGTGCTGCCCGGTCTACTTCAAGACGAAGATGGCTAAGGTAAGATACTCTGGTTATTTATATTGATTTAGGAATCATCTGATTGGAGGATCTTGCATTAGCTAATGCGGGACCAGCTGCTAACAATCATAAGCACGTGCTCCTCTCGAAATTAGTTTATGAATAAACTTCACTCATTCTAACCTGCATGGACTGATAAAACGTGTCATGTTTGGAGGGGAAACGGTTTGTGTTTTATCAAGGATCTGTCACGGTTGTGGATCTATCTGTTCTTCTTGTATGTGTGTGTGTGTGTAGGAAGTGGGTGTGTTTGTTTGGGTATATCTTCACCGCGTGGTGTGTGTGTGTTTACATTCATCAGCTGGGTTATCACGTGTCTTGTTACCACTCATCTCACTCAGCTGTTTTCTATCAACCACAGCTGTTGCGCATTACCGCACGCCTTTATATGTTCAGTGTTTGTAGATAGCGTTTGTCAGTCCGTTGTTAGTTCACCTCTGTGTCTGCTTCCTGTTAGGCACGTCCGGTGGTGGTGAATCGTCATAAGTCTGTAATATTTGGACCTTATGCATGTCTCCGTTTCATTGATGTTGTTGCAACTGCCTGCACTGATGACAACCATATCAGTGAGAAACTTCACCCCGGATCCGCTGCTCTGATGAACTGTTACCGCTGGTAAGCGTGTCAACGCTCCATAGCACTAACCTCCCCTTCCCTCGATATCTGGTAAGATCTCAGTGAGAGACTTCACTCCGGATCTGTTTCTCGGATTAACTATTACCACTGGAAAGCGTGTCGCTTTCCTTGAGAGTTGCTCCATAGCACTACCTCCACTTCCCTCGATATCTGGTAAGATATCAGTGAGACTTCACTTCGGATCTGTTTCTCAAATGAACTATTACCGCTGTTTAGCGTGTTGGATTCCTTGTGAGGAGCACCCTTGCTTTACACCAGTGGTTCTCAACTCCAGTCCTCGGGCCACCCCCGTCCTCCACCTGGGAAAAAGATTTGGGAATCGAACTCTTTGGAGACACATTGGACATTATTTGACTTCAATACAGTCATGCTCAGTCAACAGCAGACACCAACTGATTCAATTCAAGGTCATAAATCGTCTACACTACACTAAAGCCAAGCTACAGAAAATCTTTTCTTCTGACTTTGCAATGTGCAATAGATGCAAGATAGCAGAAGACACAGTTGTTCACGCCTTTTGGCTCTGTTCATTACTGAATAGATTCTGGACAAACACATGACTTGTCCAAGGCTTATAGCAGACCTTTTCTACCAGATGCCGAACTTGCCATCTTTGGCTTCTCACAAAATACATCTTCTCTTCCTCAAACAATGCAAGGGTCTTTAATGCAAGGCATGGTGGTGGCTAAAAGACTAGTGCTTAACAATTGGAAATCACCTTTACCCCCTTCATTCCAGAACTGGATTTCTGACATGATATCTGTTATTCAGGTGGAGAGACTCAGATTCTTAAGGACTAGCTCCATAAGAAAATTTGGCTACTTGGGGTCAATTTCTTGACTTATTTAACAAATCTATATCTCAAGAGCAATCCAGTGACCCCACTGAGGTTTAAGTTATATACCCTCTCTAGCTTTGATTGTATGTTTTGTGACTATGATACGTTTTTTTGTATGTCTACAGTACAAGCTAATGTTTGTTGTTGTTCTGTGTATGTATATGTATATATACACACACACAACACATTTCTAAACATAATAGTTTTAATAACTCATTTCTAATAACTGATTTATTTTATCTTTGCCATGTTGACAATAAATAATATTTTACTAGATATTTTTCAAGACACTTCTATACAGCCTAAAGTGACATTTAAAGGCTTAACTAGGTTAACTAGGCAGGTTAGGGTAATTAGGCAAGTTATTGTATAATGACAGTTTCTTCTGAAGACTATCGAAAAAATATATAGCTTAAAGGGGCTAATAATTTTGACCTTAAAATGGTTTTTGAAAAATTAAAAACTGCTTTTATTCTTGCCAAAATTAAACTAATAAGACTTTCTCCAGAAGAAATAATATTATCAGACAAACTGTGAAATTTTCCTTGCTCAGTTAAACTGCATTTGGGAAATATTTAAAAAAGGATATACAGTGTGTGTGTGTGTGTGTGTGTATATATATATATATATATATATATATATATATATATATATATATATATATATATATATATATATATATATATATATATATATATATATATATATATATGATCATTTATAATCATATAACTATTTATAATGTTATAATTTATTCTAAATCTGAATAAGCACCACAATGATTAAATGATTAAGTGAAGTTGATTAAAATAATTGACATTTGATTTGACTGAATATATACTGTAATTTGATAAAATAATGAATGAAATTGAATTTAATTAACTGTTAAAATAACATTGTTAATTTAATATGTACTATTTATTTTAATACATGTAAACAATCTGATTATAATAAAGATATAATAAATAACATCTAACACAGTACAACAGTTAATTGTAGCCTTAGTAATGATTAAATAATAGGACCTAGTTACTTTCTACTTAACTTAAGTAATAAAATTGTACTTATAATTGAATCTGTTAAAAGACTTATTAATAACCTTTTCATAAAAAAAGAAATAATATACCTGTTTCGTTTTCCCAGTTACTGTCCAGGAAACTTACCTACTGTATCAGACCATGATGCTAAAACAAGGTACTTAGTGTCATAGTTTGTGCATCGTTACTCCCCAAGTTTCCCTGTCTCCAACAACTGGCCTCACAACATAGTACAGCGTTTCTAGTTAGAACCATGTAAACTGACATCTTTTTGACAACATTCTCATTTGTATTCAAAACAAAAGCAACATTTTTCAGTTTTTAATACATCATTGTTTAAACTTACTCATACTTTGACATAGTTAAACTGTACAGTATACTTCAGCTTTAAAGAGATAGTTCATCCAAAAATGTAAGTTCTGTCATTATTTACTCTTATTCTTATGTTTTATTCACCTTTCATTTGTTCAGAACTTCTTTGAGTTTCTTTCCTCTGTTGAACTCAAAAGTAGACATTTTGAAGAACGTTGCAAACCCATTCACTTCTAATTAACAAACTTCAGCTGGTTCAAAACACAGCTGCTAGAGTGCTTTCTGGAACAAAGAAATACAATCATATTACACCAGTTCTTTCATCACTGCATTGGCTCCCTATTAAATATAGTACACATTTTTTTATTTTATTGACCACCTACAATACCCTGAACGGCTTAGCTCCCCAGTATTTGAGGGAGCTCCTGGTGTATTATAGCCCCTTACGTCCACTAGTTAATTCTGTACCATTGATTATTCCCAGAATATCAAAATCAACTGTAGGCGGTAGATCTTTCTCATATCTGGCACCTAAACTTTGGAACAGCCTTCCTAGTACAGTTCGGGAAGCAGACAGTTTGTCAGTAAAACTAGATTAAAGATACATCTATTTGCATTAGCATACACATAAAACACAAATGCTTTTGAAATCCAAATCCTCTAAAGGATTGTTAGTCTGCATTATTTAGGGCAAACGGAGACGGGAACACTTCCCAAAAGACTTTATAATTTGAACAGCATCTGCGCTTATGTTAGTCTGTTTTTATTATTCCCGAGGTTTCCATAATCCTGGACAACGCCGTATCCTGAGTAGCTGCTATGGTGGTCATGGAGGAGTGGAGAGCGTGAGACTGATTCCTGTAAGACCCCGGTGACAGACTAGTCTTCACGTTGTTCCTAAAGGGCCAGTCTGTACACCAGCCAGTGAGCTACTCACACCTGCAGCTTATCCACGATGGACGTCCAGCGTTCTCCAGACTCCGGCGCCTAGACTGCAGCTCTGCCTAAGAAGTTTGGCCAGAGGAGAACTGAGCCTAGTTTCTCTCGAGGTTTTTTTTTCCTTCACTTTCGTCAATTGGAGAAGTTTGTTCCTCGCCGCTGGCTTGCTTGATTTGGGATATGTGGAGCTGCGCATCGATGGATTTGCTCTTCAGTGTTTGGGCTTTCAGCAGTGAATTTTAACCACACTGAACTGAACTAAACTGAACTTCAACTCTGAAAACTGGACTGACACAGTTTCAGTTTACTATAACTTCTATGGTAAGCTGCTGTGACACAATCTACATTGTAAAAGCGCTATAGAAATAAAGCTGAATTGAATTGAATAGTATTTTGTTCCTACTAGCCAATGGCTACCGATTTCCACATTCCTAAACATTTTGTGCTCAACAGAACAAAGAAACTCAAAAGGATTTGAAACCACTTGAGGATGAGTAAATGGTAAGCAAATGTTTATTTTTTAGGGGGTGAACTATCCCTTTAAGATCATATGTAGTCAGAAGCCTGTATCTTGATCATTCAAGTAGGCCAAGGTCCAGTTTCTGGAAAATGTCAAGAAAATCTGACCTTGAGACACAAAGGGCAAAGATTTAAACATTGTAATGAATGAAATATTTATTATTTTAGCATATACGAACCAACCACTTCAGCCCAGGTTGGTTATCTCGGCATACAGTTCAGTTATGATAATTGAATAATTTGTTGTAATCACAGATTGCGCGAGTCTAATTCCCTCCCACACAAAAACTCTCACCGAGACACAAACTAAGATCTTGATGTTGTCTGAAAACGACAGGATCCTATTTGCGCGGTTGCTAATTGTGGTGCAGCATTGTGGCAAAGGCAAGCTCAAAAACACAAAGAGGGAGAAACTAATCGGTGCAGCGCGTGTGTGTGTGGATGGCAATGAAGCGACCCAGTGATGGGTTTAATTGATTTAATGAAGTCATCAGCTCAGTGGATTCGTTTCTAGCACCTGTCACTGTCGAACACGCCACTGCGCTAACAACAAACAGAGGCACGGGAGGAATTACAGAAGCTATTTTGAGGAGATAGAAAAACGCGTTGAGACAATATAATGCCTGTAGACATGCTTGTGTTGCAATGTCATTTAAAAAAAAGAGTTAAAGAAATACTCTGAGGCGAAAATGTCAGATAATCAGGACAAAATTACATTTTAGCTCAATGTTTTAGCATTAGCTGTGTGATAAGAGCGTTTGGTAGTTTTCCACAAATTCCACAAGGGGCTAAATGTCATGTCAGTATGGACTGTGGCATTTCTTCCACCCGATTCTATTATTAACACTGAGCAATGCAGGTGAATGTGTGAGCTGTGGTCAGATAAGAGTATTGGGTTTTAAGATTGAATGGTGGATACATTTATCTCGTGTATGACTGATGCAATGTGTTGTTTAAAAATAAAAAGAAAGAAAAAGATTAACTTTCTTGATGCCATTGCTTGCAATACTGTTTAAACTAACCTAATGCTTTCCAGTAATGCCAGAAGATTGCACTTGCTCTGTGTGAAATGACATTTTCACATTTAAGTCCTCTGCGCACACTAAACATTTCCACCATAGTATGACATTTTTATTGAAATACGACATCTTAGGTCTATTAAATTTTGCAGCCTAGTATTTTGTAGCTTCAAATGTCAACGAGGAGAACAAAAGTGAGTTTTATCGGTCCTCCACATAATCATTTCCAGTATTTCTCTCTCTGCAAAAATTGTTAGCGATGCTGTTGCTTCAACAATATTTGTGCCAGCCGTCCCAAGCGTCTGCCGTCAAAGCGACTCCCTCGCCGAGCCCCGCATAAAATTATATGCTTGAAAATCCCAGTGCATTTGTACCGTATGTCTCCTCATTACTAATTCATCTGCTCTCTGTGTAGCTGTCGCTGTTATTTGTCTGACAGGGATGCAAAATGATTTATTGAAGACATATTTGAGCAATTCCACAATGAAGTACAACAATAATGAAACTGGATACCAAAACACAACTTGGGAAAAGCCAAATGTCCCAACTGAAGGAGACTATATATCGAATATGCAGGCTTTCCACTTTAATTAAAAATGAGATTTGTGTGTCCATTTTTGTACCATTTGCTATTGCGGCTTGACTTATAGTTGCTAAGCAATGGGCTTCTAGCTATCGTCCTGTTTTGTGTTGTACTCCATCATAAAACATCTACAATCTGCTAATTAGCGGCTGTTCGGGCAGAACGACTGTGCTGTTTCACAAGCCCACAAGGCTGGTATTATGAGGATACATCTGCCTGCAGGAGAGACAGATTTGAACAGCTTATTGTTAGGAACGATGTAGAGAAGACTTCATTTCATATACTGTGACAGACAAAAGTTCTGCCAAGTTTTAGGTTAGTTAAGGAGAAAGACATATCCTACTTATTATTAACTGAATATGATCTATATTCAGTTGAAACAAGAAGTTTACATACACTGTATAAAAAGGCATGTAACCATTAAAAAAAAAGTCAGATGTTAATGTAAACTTTTTCTCTTGTAGATAAGTTAGGATTGTCAAATTTGTTTCTGTTATGCTTAATAACAGAATAATAAGAGAAATATTGGTAACACTTTATAATAACTACACACTATGAACCATTTATTAAGCATTAGCTGTAGCATTATCTGTTAAGCATTAACTCTACATTAATAAATGTTAATAAGCAGTTTATGACTGCAGATACAGATGCTGTATTCTTGACTTAAAACCACATTTATAATGTGCTTAATAATCGTACTTTCATACTTTGTTAATGATTTATTTTTCATTACTAAATTAAGTATTGCATTATTTACAAACCAGTTATTTAAGCATAGTTGGTTGTTTTTTTAAGACCAGCCAGAATGAGTTAGTAAATGATTAATAAACTATTGAAATTAACATTTATAATTCATATTATTCAGGCATATAATAATAGTTAATTTGTATGTTAATAAATGCTTTATTAACTCAACTTTATCCAGTTTTGTGACCTAATCTAAAGTGAGGACTATTTATGCTTTTTAAATCTGTTATAAATGACAATTAAAGGCTCAGTTAAATTCTAAACAGTAATAAAAGAACATAAACGACATTATTCATTTCTATTCATTTGAAAATACACAAATGAAATTGTATTAAATGAAAAATAAATCTTTGCAACCTTATCTAAAATAAAATTACTGTACAGTTTAAACATTGCATCTTATTATATTGTTAATTTAATATATTGTTGTTGTTTTATCTAATTTTAAGTTGTATTTTGACTCCTGTTATTCAGCAATGTTTAAACCTTACAGTAATTTTACTTTTTAGATAAGATTGCAAATATTATTGTTCATTTGGAGAATACCAAGCATTTAATGGTCATTTATAAGAGATTTATAAAGCATGAATAGTCCTCACTTTAGATTAGGTCACAAAACTGCATGAAGTTGAGTTAATAAAGCATTTATTAACATACATAGTAACCATTACTAAATGCCTGAATAATAAGATATAGAAATGTTGATTTCAGTAGTTTATTAATCATTTACTAACTCAATCTGAATGATCTTAAAAACCTCCAACTACTCTTAAATACAAATGGTTTGTTAATAATGCAATACTTCATTTAGTAATGAAAAATCAACCAGTCACAAAATATGAAAGTACAATTATTAAGCACATTATAAATGTGGTTATAAGTCAAGAATACAGCATTTGTGGCTGCAGTTATAAACTGCTTACTAACGTTTATTAATGTAGAGTTAATGCTTAACAAATAATGAATTCACTATTTGCTAATGCTTAATAATTGAGTCATATTGTGTAATTATTATAAAGTGTTACCGAAATATTTTTTGAGAAATTGTTATAACTATTCTTGAAAGTCAAGTTTACATACAATAAGATTATTATGCCTCTGAAAAAGCTCAGATGATGGTGTCAAGGTTTTGGAAGTTTCTGATTGGCTAATTGACAACATTTGAGTTAATTGGAGGCACAACTGTAGAATAGTATTTAAGAAAAACCTCAAACACACTGCTTCCTTGTGTGGCAACATGGGAAAATCAACAAGCCAGAATCAACAAAAAAGCCAGATTACAATTTCCTAAATTACACTGGAAAAAGAATACTTTTTGGAGAAATGTCCTGTGGTCTGATGGAACTAAGATTGAACTGTTTGGCCATAATGACCAGTGTTACATTTGGAGGACAAAGGGGAAAACTTACAAGCCTATAGGAACACTATCCCAACTGTGAAGTATGGGGGCAGCATCATGTTGTGGGTCAGGAGAAACTGGTCCACTTCACAGCATAGATGGCATCATGAAGAAAGAACATTATGTAGAAATACTGAAGCAACATCTCAAGACATCAGCCAGGAAATTAAAACTTGGCCACAAATGGGTCTTCCTAAGAGACCATGACCCTAACCCTACTGCCAAATGAGTTATAATGTGCTTTAAGGACAACAGAGTGAATGTTTTGGAGTGGTCATCACAAAGCCCTGAACTCAATCCTATTGAAAATTTGTAGGCAGAGTTGAAAAAGCTTGTGCGAGCAAGACAGCCTACAATTCTGACTCAGTTACACCAATTCTGTCAGGAGGAATGGGCCCAAATTCCTTCAAACTATTGTGAGAAGCTTGTGGAAAGATACACAAAAAACATTTGACCAAAGTTATACAGTTTAAAAGCAAAGCTAAAAAATACCAAGGAAATGTATGTAAACTTTTGACTGTCTAGAAATTAATAAAAAATTCTCAAAAAAAAATTCTCTCATTATTCTGGCATTTAACAAATGTAACGTACCTAAAATAGTAAACGGTTAGTATGATTTACCATCAGACATTTTTTTAAAAATGGTCATGGTCCTTTTTGTAGAGTGTATGTAAACTTCTGGTTTCAACTGTATATCACTACTGCAATGTAGTTTGTCATAATTTTTCTTTAAGGTCAGTGCAGCCTCAGTGTTTCCGTGACTTGTTTTTTAATCATATTTGCCAGATCCTTTCTAAGTTTGCAACTGTGTCATGCAAACAATGGATGCGAGTTTAAATAAGGTCAGTTATCATAGTCTCCTTTAAGTAGAGCTAATAAACGGCATTTAAAAGTTGCTATATATTTCCGTTTTTCTCGAAAGCAGAGCAAATGACACTGAGATCATCGAAATGTTCACAGATAGCTTATCTCATTACAAATATAACAGACCTCAATTTTAACCCAGCCGAGACCTCAATTAGCTTAAGATTAAGATACAAACATTCCCTTTTCAACTTTAATGACAGCAAATTTATAAAAATCCTAGTGCAGCAATTGAAAAAAAGAGACGTAGGGTGGTATTCAGAGATATTCACCTATCACTCCTGGCTCTGTTCATCTCTATCTCCAAAGACGGCACATGCACACCAGCGTGAAATCAAAGCTCATTCTCTCTCATCTTTTCTCAAGGCCTTGATCCCTTTTCAGTTTTTCCACTCACATACTGCCTCGCTTCCTTCATTTTCTCTCTCTGCGTCTGATTTCACCCATATTTTTCATTCCCACCTATTCTCGTCTCACTGCACATTCCTCTCCATCATATTTGCTTTATTTCCTCAAGGGAGACCCATAATAGAATTTACTGATAATTTGCAATAATGGTTGCAGTTTAGCAGAGTATTTGATGCATTAATATATTCTTTGTTTTGACAGACCTAGTGTTTGTGACTCAATGGTGGCTGGCATACAGGAATCTTTGCTTTCTAACTGAACACAAAGCAGTAATAAATGCAAAATCCTTTGCAAAATCTGCTCCGTTGCATAACGTTCTGCTGTCTCTACAGCGTATTTACAGAAAGTCTAAAAAAATCTCTCTTTCTCTTTCACACACTCCTCTTCACACCTGCGTCTACACATTAACACAGGTCATTATCACATATCTTTCTTCTGTTTCCTCTTGCGTTCTCCTCCCCGCCAGTAAAATCTCACTTTCCATTTCGAGCTGCGTTTTGAAATCGCTTCCATCATTTTGCCCCCAAATTTTCTTGTGCGTCGCTTTGCCCACGAGCCACTTTACAAATGGGTATATTTCTTAAATCGTTTGCAATGGCAGCCTAGAATCCCATGAGACCCATGCTGGGGGAAAAAAAATCATACAAAACAAAAGCTCTGTATATCTGGAGTAACAATGGAAAGTAGTTTGTAAATTTCAGTGGAATATACATAGGGGTATTGCGTGAACATTCCTTTGTTCTGTTGGCCTGGAATAAACCAAATTTAAAAATAAAGAAATATATAAAACAGGAAGCTAAAAAAATTGTTTGCTGGAAATATACACAAAGCTCCCCGCAAAATACTCATATGCACTTAGTTGATAAGAATGTATATATACATTTATAAATATGCATTATATATATCTTCATGTTTTCTCTTTTAATTTTGTATTATCTCATGATTTAGTGTAGAATTCCTTACAAAAACTAACTGCAATAAACTGAAGTAACAACAGCAGTATATAGATGCATAACTGCAGTAAAATTAAGTAAAATTGCAATACAGTGAAGTATAAATACAGTTCAAATACAGTTTATTTATTTGCAAAAATGAACAATAAAAAAAAATAACCGCAGTGAACTAAACAGTAAAACAGCATTAGCCTATATTCAAGGATAACTTTCAATTCAATGCAACTGCAAAATTGCAGTATAATGAGGTATAAACACAGTTCAACTATAATGCAATAAAGTTCAACAGCAGTAAAATTTGCAGTACAACTGAAGTAACATTAAATAAACTGAGAGGCGCAATATAGTTTTATTATGTATTGCCGTATTGTTGATGCATTTTTGTAGTTAGTTATACTTCTGAAAAGTGCAATACATTATATTGTGGTAGTACTTTAGCAATACAACTGAACTGAAACCTCATTTGGAAACCATTGTTCACCAAGCAGGAAAAGTAGTAGTTCTACTGTAGTTGTATTGTAATAGAACTTCAGTTGTATTGCAATAGCGGTATGGCAGTTGTACTGTAGTAGAACTTCAGTTGTATTGCAATAGCGGTATGGCAGTTGTACTGTAGTAGTACTTCAGTTGTAGTGCAATAGCGATATGGCAGTTGTACTGTAGTAGTACTTCAGTTGTATTGCAATAGCGGTATGGCAGTTGTACTGTAGTGGTACTTCAGTTGTATTGCAATAGCGGTATGGCAGTAGTACTGTAGAAGTACTTCAGTTGTATTGTAATAGCGGTATGGCAGTTGTACTGTAGAAGTACTTCAGTTGTAGTGCAATAGCGGTATGGCAGTTGTACTGTAAAAAGCACTTCAGTTGTATTGCAATAGCAGTATGGCAGTTTTACTGTAGTAGTACTTCACTTGTATTGCAATAGCAGTATGGCAGTTGTACTGTAGTAGTACTTCAGTTGTATTGCAATAGCAGTATGGCAGTTGTACTGTAGTAGTACTTCAGTTGTATTGCAATAGCGGTATGGCAGTTGTACTGTAGTAGTACTTCAGTTGTAGTGCAATAGCGATATGGCAGTTGTACTGTAGTAGTAATTCAGTTGTATTGCAATAGCGGTATGGCAGTTGTACTGTAGTAGTACTTCAGTTGTATTGCAGTAGCGGTATGGCAGTTGTACTGTATAAGTACTTCAGTTGTATTGCAATAGCGGTATGGCAGTTGTACTGTAGTAGTACTTCAGTTGTATTGCGATAGCGGTATGGCAGTTGTACTGTAGTAGTACTTCAGTTGTATTGCAATAGCGATATGGCAGTTGTACTGTAGAAATACTTCAGTTGTATTGCAGTAGTGGTATGGCAGTTGTACTGTAGTAGTACTTCAGTTGTATTGGAGTAGCGGTGTGGCAGTTATACTGTAAAAATACTTCAGTTGTGTTGCAGTAGCGGTATGGCAGTTGTACTGTAGTAGTACTTCAGTTGGATTGCAGTAGCGGTATGGCAGTTGTACTGTATAAGCACTTCAGTTGTATTGCAATAGCGATATGGCAGTTGTACTGTAGTAGTACTTCAGTTGTATTGCAGTAGCGGTATGGCAGTTGTACTGTATAAGCACTTCAGTTGTATTGCAATAGCGGTATGGCAGTAGTACTGTAGAAGTACTTCAGTTGTATTGCAATTGCGGTATGGCAGTTGTACTGTAGTGGTACTTCAGTTGTAGTGCATTAGCGGTATGGCAGTAGCACTGTAGAAGTACTTCAGTTGTATTGCAATAGCGGTATGGCAGTTGTACTGTAGAAGTACTTCAGTTGTATTGCAATAGCGGTATGGCAGTTGTACTATAGTAGTACTTCAGTTGTATTGCGATAGCGGTATGGCAGTTGTACTGTAGTAGTACTTCAGTTGTATTGCAATAGCGGTATGGCAGTTGTACTGTAGTAGTATTTCAGTTGTAGTGCAATAGCGATATGGCAGTTGTAATGTAGTAGTACTTCAGTTGTATTGCAATAGCGATATGGCAGTTGTACTGTAGTAGCACTTCAGTTGTAGTGCAATAGCGGTATGGCAGTTGTACTGTAGAAATACTTCAGTTGTATTGCAGTAGCGGTATAGCAGTTATACTGTAGTAGTACTTCAGTTGTATTGCAGTAGCGGTATGGCAGTTATACTGTAGTAGTACTTCAGTTGTATTGCAATAGCGGTATGGCAGTTGTATTGTAGTAGTACCTCCGTTGTATTGCAATAGCGGTATAGCAGTTGTACTGTAGTAGTACTTCAGTTGTATTGCAATAGCGGTATGGCAGTTGTACTGTAGTAGTACTTCAGTTGTATTGCAGTAGCGGTATGGCAGTTATACTGTAGTAGTACTTCAGTTGTATTGCAATAGCGGTATGGCAGTTGTATTGTAGTAGTACCTCCGTTGTATTGCAATAGCGGTATAGCAGTTGTACTGTAGTAGTACTTCAGTTGTATTGCAATAGCGGTATGGCAGTTGTATTGTAGAAGTACTTCAGTTGTATTGCAATAGCGGTATGGCAGTTGTACTGTAGTAGTACTTCAGTTGTAGTGCAATAGCGGTATGGCAGTTGTACTGTAGTAGTACTTCAGTTGTAGTGCAATAGCGGTATGGCAGTTGTACTGTAGTAGTACTTCAGTTGTAGTGCAATAGCGGTATGGCAGTTATACTGTAGAAGTACTTCAGTTGTAGTGCAATAGCGGTATGGCAGTTGTATTGTAGTAGTACTTCCGTTGTATTGCAATAGCGGTATAGCAGTTATACTGTAGAAGTACTTCAGTTGTAGTGCAATAGCGGTATGGCAGTTATACTATAAAAATACTTCAGTTGTATTGCAGTAGCGGTATGGCAGTTATACTGTAGTAGTACTTCAGTTGTATTGCAGTAGCGGTATGACAGTTGTACTGTAGTAGTACTTCAGTTGTATTGCAATAGCGGTATGGCAGTTGTACTGTAGTGGTACTTCAGTTGTAGTGCAATAGCGGTATGGCAGTAGTATTGTAGAAGTACTTCAGTTGTATTGCAGTAGCGGTATGGCAGTTGTACTGTAGAAGTACTTCAGTTGTATTGCAATAGCGGTATGGCAGTTGTACTGTAGTAGTACTTCAGTTGTATTGCAGTAGCGGTATGGCAGTTGTACTGTAGTAGTACTTCAGTTGTATTGCAGTAGATGTGCTGCTGTTGGTTATATTCTAGTACTTCTGTTGTACTGCAGTAATACTACAATATACTTAAATAACAGTTTTTTCGTGTCCAAAAAACTGCACTTTTCAGAAGTTAACTATTCTTAACTATTCTTTAAAAAAACTGCAGTAAATGGGAGTGAAGTTGGTCTGTTCCTGCTGCAGAGGTGTGCTAAAAAAAAAAGGACCGTTATTACAGATAATGCAAATAGTTTGTTTTGATTCCACTCTTTGTACAGTCTACCAGCTATTGATCATTGCAAATGTCTTTTATTTGCTATATGAAGATATTATATAGACTATGCATAACTGAAATGTAAAGTTAAACCGGTAACACTTTATAATAACAGTACATGAATAATGATGTATTAATATGTAAACTAAACATTACTTTACTATGAATTAATGATGAGTTAATGTATGCACTAATCATGAACTAACTTGAACTACAACATGAGTCACATGAGTTCATGTGTGAATTACGGATACCTTAATTACTTGTTAGTACATGATTGTTTGTTAATTAATGTATTAATTATCACATTAGTTTATGCTTAATTTAACCATCATGAACTCATGATATGTTAATATATAATTATGTTGTGACTTTACTTGAAGGGGCACATCATCATTAACCCATTCTTAACTACTCATGAATTCTCCTTATGCGCGTCCAACTAGTCAGTTTACACTGAATAACACTAGAAAAGTGTTCTGTCAACGTCAGCATGAACAGGAATTCATGAGTAGTTAAGGATGAGTTAATGATGATGTGCCCCTCCAAGTAAAGTCATGACATAATCATACATTAACAGCTCATGAGTTCATGTTGGTTACATTTAACTTAAACTTAAATGTTGACTAATACATTAATTAACAACATGTACTAACAAGTCATTAAGGTATCCGTTATTCACACATGAACTCATGTGACTCATGTTGTAGTTCAAGTTAGTTCATGATTAGTGCATACCTTAACTCATCATTAATTCATAATAAAGTAATGTTTAGTTTGCACATTAATACATCATTATTCATGTACTGTTATTGTAAAGTGTTACCATTAAACCCAACCGTCATTGGGGGCTAAGCAAATCGTACTAAATTGTACGAAAGTACGATTTCATATGAATTAGCCACTAAATCAAAAAGTTACAAACAGTTGCCATGAGATAACTGAAAATGCAATGAATAATTTCTGTGTAGAAGATTAAAGTGGATTTCAGTTTGTGGATCTTTTACTTGGGACTGAAACAATTGTTGATTTTTTTTTTTTTTATCCATTTACTTGCCAGTAGTGTTCAGTCTCATCTTCCCTGTGCTTCCTGCCAACACCATAACTTACACATGCCGTCTTTATTTCTTGCTGCTTGTCAAAAGAAAATTACATTTACCATGGAACCACAATTGAATTACGTTCAGACAAAGGACCATACATTTCCCCCTCGCTAAGTCTGGTGGAAAGTCTTCCCAGAAGAATGAAAGCTTTTAGGGATGTTCCTCTCAAGAGATGATGTTAAGGATAAGATACTAATCATCCGCGGAGCTCCAGGAATATCCAGAGGCATTACCGTGACAAGCCACTTTAAGGAGCTACTGTTGGCTTTCCTCAAATGACATTTGCATTAAATTCATATCTCTGCACACTGATTCTTCCCCTTTCTTTTTTGAAATCATCTTCTTTCCCCTTTTGTCCTAAATGCGCTCTACTTCCTCGTCCTCTGCCTGAATGTGTAAATTAATGTATGTGCATGAATCACTAGTCTGGCTTTTTATAGCAGTTGATTTTGCACTGTTTGCATGGTGTGAGAAAATCTGTAGACATCAGTTGCAGTGTACTGCCATGCTATTTAAAGTGTCCCTGTTTTAAAATGTTGTGAATAGTGAAACCCAATTTGGTTTTGGAGGTCTCCTGTGTTAGGTTTACATCTATCCAAAACTAAGAAGCTATTTTCTCATTACATACATTGCAGCATCAACTCACAGTGTCTAAAATGGTTTGTTTCCAGATAATGTTATCTCTTAGTAGGCTATGAAGACTCTCAAGGTACGTCTTAACTAGAGTTATAACATTTCTTAGCTTGTTCATCAAACAATTATTTAAAGACATTGCTTAATGTTTACTTTTGTCTTTTGATTTAGTGCTGCACTGCTATCACCAAACTTCCAATTAAAAATCCTTTTAAATAAAGTTTAATCTTTGCAGAACAACTTTTTTAATTGACTCCTAATTAAACACTGAGTGTATACAATTTTAGTTATATTCATAGACTTTGTTAAAAGCTGTGATGAGGTATAGTTGTCCAGACCAACCTTCTGAAAGTTTGACTGAAAGAGGTTATAACTAAGATAGCTTCCGGAAACACATATTAACCTAAGGTAGAGCTTAAGGTGTAACTTAAGTACGACGTATAGCCTTATGAAGCTTTCGAGCACCTCCCACTCAATAGAGTGGCCCAGACTGGCAGAAATGAAATGGCGACATCTTATCTGAAGTTAAGTTCTGCAGGTAGCACTATGATGATGGCACCGGTTTTACTGTCTCTTTGAGCCAGGGCCAGCAAATTTTGCTTTCACAGCACGGAAAACTTCAGGCATGTTCGAGTTGAAGGGATAGTTCACACAAAAATAAAGATTACTCACTAATTATGACCATTCTCAGCCATGAGTCGGATATAAGACAAAAAATAATGCTATAAAACATTTTTGTATTCTATAGAATTATTGTGATTAATATTCATGCAGAAGATTTTGTAAGCGATCTTAGCAAATCAATCCAGTTGTGTCTTTCAACATTGTTTTCTAATTACATGTAGGATTAATTTCTGTTATTTATTAATAATAATAATAAGAAGAAGAAGAATTGCGATGCGGTTGCGCAGTAGGTAGTGCTGTCGCCTCACAGCAAGAAGGTTGCTGGTTTGAGCCTTGGCTGTGTCAGTTGGCATTTCTGTGTGGAGTTTGCATGTTCTCCCTGCGTTTGCATGGGTTTCCTCCGGGTGCTCCGGTTTCCCCCACAAGTCCAAAAACATGCGGTATAGGTGAATTGGGTAAGCTAAATTGTCCGTAGTGTATGAGTGTGAATGAGAATGTATGGGTGTTTCCCAGTGATGGGTTGCAGCTGGAAGGGCATCCACTGCATAAAAACATATGCTGGATAAGTTGGCGGTTCATTCTGCTGTTGCGACCTCAGATTAATAAAGGGACTAAGATGAAAAGAAAATGAATGAATTAAATTAATAAAAAATTATATTAATAATATTAATAATTAATATATATATATATATATTTATTTATAATAATTTAATAAATTTTTATCTTTATTGAAAATAAATAAATATATTTAAATGTATTTATATATTTTAAATGTATATATTTACATATATATATATTTAAATATTTAAAATGTACAGTATATAAAGTCAACCACATACCGTCTTTAATTCTTGGAGGATAGGGGGGGGGTCTATTTGGGGTGGTTCGCCCAGGGTGCCATTTAAACTAGAACCGCCAGTGGGAAAAACAAATGTCATGGATTTTTCTAAATGTTTTTAAATTTTTGTCTAACTTGAGATGGCATCATCATAATGTGACTGACATATGCCAAAAAAGTACAGCATGAGTGATGTGAGAGCAGCCATCAAACAGGTCAGTTTGCCAAGTCTGGCTGCACAATCTTTAATGCCAACACAGCTATTTCATGATTGGTTAAACTCGCAGACAAAAGCAATCATGCATTTTTCACAGCCCGATTTCTCAAGGATGCATTACTATTTTACATTCTATCAGAAAAGTGGCTAATAGGGTATATGCTGAAGTATGCTAAAGGACTTTTAATTTGTCAGTAACCTGGGTTAAGTGCTTCTGGTGAACTGTATGCCATTGCAAAATCGGCGCGTTTAAGGTCTGTTTCTTTAAAAATCAGCAATCTCCACTGGCTGAGTGATATCCGATATAAAGTGGGTCTCAGATTGTACAAGAAACACTGCATTAAATGACATTTTTCCCCACCATGTCTTTAAAATATGCACATTTATTTTACCCCAGTATATTCAATGGAGCGTCTGCACTAGCCTGCTGAATCCTGATGGGCGTGTGCAAGTAAACGGCTTTTTGTCTCGTTTTACGCTTGAGCAGCTAAATGAATGCCAAAGTCTATTTAACTGATTGTATTGTAATTACATTACAGCATCCATGCTGTAAAAGGAACCGTATAAAATGGAAAAAAAAGTCACATTAACTGTTCACCGGAAGTTTATCAGTATGAAAAGAAACACTAGCTCTGCATATGGTTGTTGCTAGATCGGATATGGTTGTGGCCGAAAGTTAACAAGAATTATTTATATTATTTATTAAATTTCCCATTTATTGTATTTTATTAACACCTACACCCACCCCAGCCCTAAACCCAACCGTCACAATAATGTAAAAACAGAGTTGTACAGAGTATTAATTGTGTTATCTATTAAATTACCCAATAAATTGCATTTTTTTAACACCTACCCCGACCCCAAAATGCTACTATAATTGATGTACGTAATCGCACTTCCAGCCGGCCGCATATCCAATCTAGACTTTACCTCCACAATTTATGATTTCATTCATACAAACATGTACGACTTTTAAAAGGAGGCTTGTCTTCAAACTCCACCCCTAAACCCAATCAGTTATTGGGGATGAGCAAATTGTGCTAAAATGAATAAATGAGATTCTATAAATTCATATGAATTAGACACTATATTAAATAGTTATGATTTAATATAACATTGTTTTGATTTTTGTGGATAGAGTTCAACTGATCCTTACAGCTTTAAGCTTTTATAACAGTATAAACACTTATGTCATGAATATCAAAATTAATCTGAAAAAATATATAGACCCACTTTAATAGTATTTAAAAATTATAAGCTTAGGTTAAACTTTATTCATCCACATATGGTGCTGTATTCAGATATTGCTAATAAATAAATCAATTTAAAGGCAATAAATAGCTAATTAAGCCTGCATGAAGTTTTTTTGTCGAAAGACTGAAGTAGCCTAGAAGTTTCTTGACAAACAAACTACAGAAAAAATGTGTCTTAGTTACAACATTGAAATGTAATTTTTTATGGTGTACTTTTGTGGTTTCTAACCTTGGGACATACCATACATTTACTATGCAAATGACCCTGCGGGGAAAGGCACAGAGTTTTATGTAATCATTCACATGAACTAGTGAAATTGATATTCACAGCCCGGCCAACATGTTTGGTGGGGGGAACAGTGTCCTAAACTAATAACTTACACTTGCAAATTTGGCCTATTTATTTCCAACTGGCTTTTAACACTGAATAATGCAGATTCGCTGGTTGAAATCACAGAACATTGGTGCTGTCTGTGCATTTAAATACAAGCACACTAATGTGTTTGTGCTAATGAATGGAAGTACCCTGCATCTCTTTATCTGTGGTTACTCTTTGTTCTCTCGTGGAAGTTGTTGTACATTAAATTAGCCAAAGGAAAATGAATGCTATTCTTTGGCCTGGTATAACATAATAAATGTCAGTCAAAAATTAATAATTCTCATTCTGAAGAGCCATTTGCAATTTAAAAGTAGTTCAGCCGTCACTTACCACAGTGTGTTTACTCTGACAGGATGCTTTTGCTGTGCTTCCCAATGGTAGCAGCATCAGTGCATGTACGTGTTTTCAAACAGTGTTTTCCTGTAGAAAGAAACTATATGGATTTTTATGAAAAATTCGAACTTCAGCACAGTCCCTCTTGACATCTTCATAATGGAACTATTGATCAATGGGTGTGAATGTAATTATGCTTGATTTTTATTTGTGTGTTTAAGCACAGAGCAGGTGGGTTCATTTGAGCACCGACCAAACAAGTGTGTTTTCTTTGCTGACAAAAACGTTACCGACCTTTTTAAATGCTGCAAGGACAGACTATTGTAAGGTCATCATGAATCTTTGTCAGCCTCTCTGCTGTGTTGTGTGGTCAGTACATCAATTGTGTCCGACTGACTCCTGTGTACAATTAATGTGGTCTTAGTATTTCCATAGTTTTGTTCTCAAGTACTGTAACATCTTATTTGTATATTCTTGTATACACTTATGTATTTTCTCAATGGTTTCATTTGGTTTGCACATTTCATTTCTCAAAAAGGAAATTAGAAATAACAAAAAAAATCTTTTTTTTCATTCATTATTAAATTGCATTTACAATCATTAAAAATGCTAATCATTCAAATGTGTTATAAACATAAAAGATGATTATATATTATAGTATATCAATAATTTTACAATTAACTAAAAAAGAAAACATTGTTAATATGAACAATCTTCTTGGGATTCTTGGGAATAGCTGTCTTCGTGACAAATAATGGTATTACTTTATTTTTATGGTCCATTTGAGTATTAGTAGACTGTCTGCGTAATATCTGTTGATACTGCTCCTTCAACAGACATTTAACTGACTATAAGAAACTTGGCAAGTACATGTCAACTTACACTAACCCTAACCCCAACCTAACAGTCTACTTATAATCTAATGAGAATTAGTTGGCATGTAGATGCAATGTAATTTAAATTCAACAATCGGACCATCAAATAAAGCGTGACCCTGATATCCATATGTAATAATGTCATAATCGCATTTTTTGTACTGTAGCTGCATGCAGAGTGAAAATTAAATTTGCTTTAAATAAAATGTTGAGTATTCAAGGAAATTCTAAATGCTTTTTCCTGGAGGAACCATTGACAGTACTTGTGTCACAGAAGGACCAAGACACAGATGGACACAGTTTAGTTTCAGCCCAGCTTCAACATATTTACTTGTAGGTTTCAAACAAGTCTGAAGGACTTTTGATCAGGTGTGTTTAATTAGGGTTAAAGCTAAATGCAGAGCTGCGGCCCTCCAGGAACTGAATTTGACACCTGTGGACTAAGCCGAAGGAAAATGAATGAATGAGTGAATGAATGACATATAGACACACATTGGGGAAATAAAATTCAAGTCACTTTATGACAAAGTTGCTTTTTGGACATAAAAAAAAAAAAAAAAAAGTCGCATTATAACAAATTTGATATGATAAAAAACATTTAGTAATTCTTTTGTATTACAAACAGACACATTGTAACACTGTAACCTTAAAATAAGAAAATGTTATATATATATAAATATTTCCCAAATTATGTTTAACAGGGCAAGGAAATTTTCACAGCATGTTAATATTTTTTCTGGAGAAAGTCTTATTTGTTTTATTTTGGCTAGAATAAAAGCAGTTATACATTTTTTAAACACCATTTTAAGGTCAATACTATTAGCCCCTTTAAGCAATTTTTTTTCGATAGTCTACAGAACAAACCATCGTTATACAATAACTTGCCTAATTATCCTAACCTGCCTAGTTAACCTAATTAACCTAGTTAAGCCTTTAAATGTCACTTTAAGCTGTATAGAAGTGTCCTGAAAAATATCTAGTCAAATATTATTTACTGTCATCATGGCAAAGATAAAATAAATAAGTTATTAGAAATGAGTTATTAACACTATTATGTTTAGAAATGTGTTGAAAAAAATCTCTCTGTTAAACAGAAATTAAGGGAAAAAATAAGCAGGGGGTCTAATAATTCAGGGGGGCTAATAATTCTGACTTCAACTGTGTGTATATATATATATATATAGTTTTGATTATGAAAAATAAGCTGTGGTTGTAACATAAAGTTGCATTGCAATATATCAGCTAATATTATACTCTATGCAAGTGTACTGTATGTAGTTTTTGACAGGTCGTTACCTCCTCAAAGTGGATTTAAAATCCTTTAATGCACGACCAGCCATTGATTATCCTGCATATTCCATGGTCATTTTATTGTCATAGACTATTTAAAACTTGTAATGTTCAGTACAGTGCAATATTTCAACACGATCTCACAGCAATTCGTAACTTTTTGATTTAGTGGCTGTTTTGTATGAATTCATACAATATTATTTGTACAATTTAGTATGATTTGCTTAACCCCCAATGACGGTTGAGTTTAGAGGCAGGGTTGGGTGCCAAGCCTCCTTTTTAAAATCATACATTTTTGCATGACTGAACTGCCATTAAACTGACTTAAAATAGTTACGTTTCCATGTCAGACCAGGCATACTTTCTTCAGTTACAACACGTTAGATCTACACAGTCCCACACACGCAGTCACAGAGAGCAGTTGAAAGGGATTGTCGTGTGTGTGCATGCAATTGACATGGGCATACCTAATAGCTCATAGTAATATGTATTAGCAAATAATTTTGATCATATTTGAGTTGGTTCATCGCCATCAGCTCCCTGGTGAAACACTTGTCAATATTACACAAAGGAATGTCAACTGTCACTGAGTTACTAATGTTTGAGGGAAACACATTTATTTTGCACTGTGATCAAACTTACTGGAAGTGAACCTGTGAGGTAAATGATTCTTTTGTACACCTACAGCCAATCAGAATCAAGAATTTCAGCAGACCATGAAATAAACAGATATGAAGCCACAATTACAATAAATAAAATCCCATTTTACGCTGAGGTTTTCACAATCATTTAACCTAAACATGTTCATTCATCCTCAGCACAGATAAAAATAAGCCCCAGACATCTGCTGATGGTCTGATGGCCATCATAGCAATGTTTGTCAGGAAAAGCAGGCATTCTGATCTGCTCATGAGCTCATAATGTATGGTAAAGGCGAGGCATCCACAAGAAAAAAACAAGACGACAGCCTCAGAGGACAGTGTGACTGATGTGTGACTGAGACTGTGAGTAATGGATGAGAAATCCTGCCCGACACCCAGCCGCAGGAGTCCTGCTATGATGGGCACTGGTTTGGGTGGTTTCAGGAGCGCCTTTTGATCATTCAAACTGAGCCCAAGAAAACAGCGTTAAAAGTAGGAGTCTGGCAGAGGAAAGCATTTTGCATTCATGCACCGGTAAATAAATATTAAAAAAACATTCAAGCGGCTGGCTGGAGTTTGCTTACTTTTACAATCGCAACAAACCTACCAAACCAAGACATTGTAAGTCTGTGTGTAAACATTTTAGCATTGCTAATGAAAATGGGTGACAGAGATAAATTCTCTAAAGACTCACTAAATTATACACACAGAGAGTCTATACTGAAGGATTTTATCTCAGCTCTTTGCAAGAATCTGCTCATGTTTACAGGGGTTCTGTCCATCCTAAAATTAACACACACACACCTTCTCTCGCTTCAAGACAACATTTTTTGGCACCCATAAGACTTTATTGAAGCTTATGACCCATGGTGAGATGTTTTCAGCCCTGTTTACAACATTCCATTAACTTGATACGACTCATTACACTTTCTAGTGCTTTGAAAGACAGCAGACTGGAAGTGATATTGCAGAGTCTAATTAGACATACCGCAAGGATGGGTTGTTTATAAGGCTTAGTGGTGTAAGTTGTGTAATGATTGTAGTAACAATATAAATATGCCAGTTTAATTCAGTTCTACAGTAAATCTAAAGCACTAGTTCTCTTTAGTGCAAAAACAATATGTTCACTGACATCTGAGTAAGAAACCCAGCGGTAAACATTGTCAAGTGGTATTTGCAGGATTTTACCAATCCTATAAACCGAAAAACATATTGTGACTTTACCAGTCCCTTTAAGGCAGGGCTGCCCAAACTCAGTCCTGGAGGGCCGGTGTCCTGCATATTTTAGTTCCAACCCCAATTAAACACACCTGAACAAGCTAATCAAGTGTACTAGAAAGCTCCAGGCAGGTGTGTTGAAGGAAGTTGGAGCTAAACTATGCAGGACGCCGGCCCTCCAGGACCGAGTTTGGACACCCCTGCTTTAAGGCAAGTCATTTCACTTGGTGGCCATCTTTGAAACAAATGCTCTGGCATTCTCTTTAAGGCCCCATTTACACTTATATGTTTCGGTTTTATAACGGCATTTTAGAATGAAAACGATCCGCATCCACACTAGCGTTTCATCCAGTGCTTCTAAACAACTCTGCGTCTACATTAAACCGCTGAAGACGCACATCACGTGACCACACACACACACACTCTGGCATGCGCTGCAGCGTGCTTTGAGCACACACCCATATGAGAGCTGTGCACGTCAGACTGTTCATCACGGATCCACCGCTGGATCTAATCTCACTATATTTGTTAAACGTGATATTTATCTTGTTGTCTATATCTAACTACATATTCCCCGACTTTGGTCTTTTGAATCTATTACTTGTTCTCAGGTAACGTGCTTTGGCTGAGCGCAAAGATAAGTTAACATATTAATGTAACCACTTACACCGATTCTGCACATTTGACTGATTGCTTGCCTTTATTTCATTGTATAAACTTATTGTGTGTTATACTTTTATAATGGCCATTATTAATTATTAAAACTGATATTCAATGAAAGAGAGGGTATTTTCGTATTTTCAATGAAAATGAAAGAAGGCAGTAATGTTATAGGCTCCGTTTTGTTATAAATATGCATGAAGATGATGGTCATATTATGCAGCATACACGACGCCTCAACATTTTTGATGTCTGTTAAGATGTTAATATCAAAATGAAAATAGGCAGTTCCTTATATCATGTTTTTATTTTATTGTTAAGAAAGTGAAAGAGCATAGCTAGGGTGATGTGAATGATGTTATAGCGTACACTGTTGCCTTTGAAGATTTACCCGACTTGTCCTCGCATATCCTCGCGACCTGTTTTCCATATCAAACTTGCGAAGTCTGAACTTACAAGGAGAGGATGCAGGACTGAACTGTGTGTAGGCTACTTAATATTGAGGAAGAAGCCAATCATGCAGCCCCGCCTCTGTTTTCAGATGTCTCCGTTTTCCCCCATCCACACTGACACGGAGCAGCAGCGTTTTAGAATGAAAACGGCCTCTTCAGCATTTTCAAAACGCTCCATTTTCGAGGCATGAAAACTCCGGCGTAGTGTGGACGGATGGCGTAACCGTAGCAAAACTTATGCGTTTTAAAACTAAAACGTATTAGTGTAAACGGGGCCTAAATGTGGATTCATCAAATTCTTCAAAACTGTTTGCTTAGCTTACGATTACATTATATATTTGGAATCACCAACAAAATTAAACAACAGCTGTTTCATAAGTTTCCTTTCTAAACTTTCAAATCAAACAAAATCTGCATTCTTTCAGGGTACCCAAACTAATGTGCATGCGCACTAGAAAGGAACGAGATCACAACGCCAACCTCATTTATGGCTCGATCTACACATTATCATCATCTGAATAATGCTTTGTCTGATCTCGCTGCTCCTCTGAAGTAATTCACAACTTAATCTTGATAGCGACTCTCCTCCAGAAATGACAGCGACTCTATGTTTACAGGTTTGTGGGCATTTGTGTAGTTGCTATCATGTGACGTGCGTTTGACAGGACGGACTGTACCTCGCGTTAGTTTCTGTCACAATCACCAGTGATCTAATCCTTGCAGATGGCTGGTAAAAACACAGATCGCTAAAGAACAACAAATCCGCCGTTACATAGACTACAGATCAAGTCATGCACCACACACTCACACCTGTTCCGGTTGTCCGCTGATTGCAAACACACACAGCTGAAGCTGTTCAGAACTGATAACATGCAGTAAGCACAGACACACACACCAGTGGCTGAGTCTTGTTTACTGTGACATTACAATGAGTTTCCCTTGCCTTGCTGCGTTAGACCCTTGCCTTGTTTTATTGTTTATACCTGTTTGCTGCCTGCCTTTTGACCATCCTCCTGTTTACTGACCACGACACTGGATTTCCTGTATACATCTGTTTACCCCTGTGTTGACCGTTGCTTTCCTGACCATTCTCTTGTAATAAACCTGCATTTGAATCTGCGCTCCTTTGTCAGCCTCTCTTCACATTTGTAAGAGTCTAAATTATTATATGCATTTGTTTATAAGGCAAAACATGTCTTTTTCACCAAAGAAAGGTCCATGCTGACTCCAAAGGCAGATACTGATAAGATCAGGGCCTGGTATGTGGACTTTGGGGGGTTTTACGATGTGGTCACATGTTGATTGGTCAGTTTGAATGTCTCAGCGTTTGGGTGTTGGTCACATGGTCAAGAAAGGTACAAAATAGCTGGTAAACTTGGCTCTGCCTCTTTTCCTGGGCTGTCTTTCCCTGGTCTGCTTCTCTACTGTTCTGCTCCTCTTCTTCTCTGGCTCTACTGCTCCCAGGCTCTTTGAGGCCTACTTGCTCTCTTTGTCTCTCTCTCCCTCCCCCTTTCTCTCTCTTTCTTAGGTAACTTTAAATTTACAGTAAGCTGGGTACAATTTATATCATATGTTTTTATCATTTCATATTTTATCATTTTATACAGTTATTTTATAACTAATTCAGTTGTAACCATAGAGAATTATTGTCATTAAATCATTTCATTTTCAAGTATTTGTGAATTACTTTTGATTTAACATCAACACTTAATTGCTCCATATTGCAATACAATACAATCACATAATATCAACGCTCTCCCACATTTATAGCTATTAATACTGCCCTTATTTCCGTTTTTGGTATAAGATTGCAGAAGAATGGTTTGACTAGAAATGTACAGTTTTTTACCATCATGCTGATAACTTTTTAGTCGCTCGACAGACTACAGTTCGAACCGCTGTGGTCCAAATACCATTCTACACATTACAGTTTCATACAGATTACAAAAAATAGTGTAGTGGGTTTATTTTCAATTACATATTTCAAGCTTTATGTGTATATATTTCTTATGTCTGTGAAGCAAGTATTCGATGAGATTCCAGTATGTTCATTGACCACAAATACTGTTGTACAAGTACACATTTGGTCTGAGCTTCTCCCCCAGAAAAATGTCAGTCTACAGCAATGGGTGATTGGCTCCTGTACTGGGCTGCTGTACTAGTAGCTTCATTTGCCATACTGACCGTTACACTTCCCCATTAAAAACTATACAAGTGGCATGTCTGCAACAGATGAATGTCAGTACACATCATTTCAACTGATCGATTTGACTACATTTTCACAACCAAACACACTCAAGATAGAACATAATGAAAGATCACAAACGAGACAGGAGTTATCATGCAAAACTGGATTTAATCCAGTCAAAAATGGTAGCCTGCTAAAAAAAAGAGTGGAATGTACACCTCATGCAGTCAAACTTCATAAATTTAGTATAAGTATTGGAGGGGATGGGGCCTTAAAATTTTGATGATGTATGACACAATGACCTTTTAAGAGGGTAGTAGTATATGTATAAGTCCATAGTGGCCAGTGCACCATTTGAGGCATGATTTAAGTATCTTACGGCAATTTATGATGTGTGTGAATCTCCTCCTGAATCACGTTAACACTTTTTTTGATGGTCCATTTGAGTAATAGTAGACTGTCTGCTTAATATCTGTTGATACTGCTCCTTTAACAGACATTTAACTGACTATAAGAAACTTTCCAAGTACATGTCAACTTACATTAACCCTAACCCTAATCCCAACCCCAACCTAACAGTCTACTTATAATCTAATGAGAATTAGTTGGCATGTAGAAGCAATGTAACTTAAATTCAACAAACAGACCATTAAAGTGTGACCAATCACATTGTTAACATTACACTACACAACTGTCACTCACATGAGCAAACACTGTTTTGATTTTGAACGTTTCCTGCCAATTTCCTGAAGACTGTCAGCAAATTGGGTCTAAAATAAAGACAAACATAAACAAATTGATCAAACAGAGACCAAAAAGGAAATGCCCCAAACAGCACCCTTAGTGTTCAAGCTCTTTAAAGCTACTGTTCGTTTATTATTCATACTGTGCCACTTTATATGAAAGTGTTTCAAACAATCCTAAATGTTAGCTTAAAAAGAACAAATGTGATTGAACAGCTCATGAAAGATTTCAGAAAACTCAAATGTTTGTGTTATATAAGAGACATGCTAAATGTATTGGTGAACCACTGCTCTGCAGTAACAGCCTAATGCACAGCAGCCATAACCTAATGCTCTTTCTAATAGCCCAGAGTCCATCCTCTTGAATCGTATGACTCTGTTTTCCCCTCCAGTCTGCACAGGCAATCTTTACAGCCTTTAACCTCACAAATTATTCACAAGCATGCACTCCTCCATTCAAAGGCATCATAGAGAGATATTGAGTTTACATTAGCCCACCACTTAAAGACACAGTAAAGAAGCTATAAGTAACTCAAGATTGCTGACCCTCTAAAAATATGACAAAAATAGTCATTATTTCTTATAATGGACTTCACGACCTCAGCATGACACTAAAAATGAAGTATACGAGTGCACAGATGTGTGACAAAGTGAAGAATGTATTATAAAATCAAAAATACTTTCCTCAAGAAAATCCGATTATACAGGGGATCTGCTTAAAATGTTATAAAGAATGAGAATAGCTACAAGCGAACAAGAAAAGTTTTGACAGTTTTGATTTATTATGTCTGCTAGTGCTGTTTAAAGTTAAAAGTTTTGAACAGCTTAAGTTTATTGGGATACGATAGTGATTGTTTAGTTTATTTTTTTTCTGAATGTCATAGATCATTGCCGAATTTCATTTGTTGGAAATTATTTAAGTTCAGAAACAGTGTTTACTGATATAAGAACTACCTTTGAAGCGAATCTTGTTCTTTGTAAATCTGCAGATCTTTTTTTCATTGCGCACTAAAGGAAGCTGAAAGCGTATGAAGAATAATAGGACATCTTTGATACAACAACCACACAAAACCTTCTACCACAGAAAAACATCTGATGTTGCAAGTAACAGCTAAAGACAAGCAATCTAACACTGACGGCAACCTTAAATGCCATAAAGTTATATTGTCTTCTTTATTAAATGATACTTTTTGAAGCAAGAGCTTTCTAAATCATAAATGTTTTACTATAGGTTATTCATCATGACCCGGGGCCCTTTTATTGAGGTTCAGTCTTGAGCTTTTTTCTTTGCTTTATTTGCTGAAAGCTGTGCTTTGTCCTCACCTTTTCTGGCCTTTAATATCTCTGGTCATAATAGTTTGTGACTGGAGGCAGGCTGGAGAAAAAAAGCACAATACTAAATTCTCTTTCATGACAAAGTGTGGATTTTTTTGGCCTTTAAGTGATGGTGTGTGATCTGAGGTAGAATGAATGGCTCTCATGTGAATTTGTCTTAAGTTCAACATTGAGCATATAGGTTTATTTAAGCTGGTCTAGGATTTTACACTGCAAAGTGGAAGAATCATTAAAAAGAGAGCAAGGTGGATTAATTTCCACCCAAAATGAACTGCTAAACTGCCCAACATTCATGCTTGGTTGAATTGTTTCACAGACAAACAAGTAGCACACTATTTAAAAATGCAGTTTGAAAGTGGTTACATGCTAGTTGCAACATAGGCTCATTCTGAAAACGTAACCCTATATACATTACTGGAGATCGCAAATTATGTAGTCATATGAATAAACAAATATTTGAACAGAGCATGTTGCATTATTAACATTTATATTGTATGTCTTAAATAATCCAGCATCAACGACAAAAGAGCAGATCACCTGCACATACCTGAAGCCACTTTAATGAGATGTTTAAGCAATCAAGAATATCACACAAATTAATTGGATTCATCCATCCTTGATTTCCTTCCTTCCATCACATCCTAAGGAAACACGGATTCCCAATTAGTAAATGAGACGTTGTTGTGTTGAGATTGAAGCTGGGACTCCATTTTTTGGCAGTGCCACAGAAAATAATCTTTTTGCCAAGACTGTAGAAAACAGGTAATATGTTAAAAAAAAATAATGTTCAGTTTCTCGTCTCGCATTGCACCCAGACCCAGATGAGCATTCATTTATTTATGCCAGAGTCAGTTTCAATTCTATTCATCTCAATCCCTTCTGTCTTCAACAATGGTGGAATTAAAAAAGAACTTGTTCCCTGTGGCAAGCGACTGACACAAAAGAAAAGCAACATTTCCCTGGGCATACGCATTTCATTCCCTCATAAGCTTGCCAAGAAAATAATGGATATTTTACAAGGAGAATGAAAAAAAAAACACTTAAATGGAATACAAAGGCTGGGTTTGTGTTCATTGAACAAACCCAAGCATGGTGATATTTATACTTAGGCTAATTTGCTTGCACTAAATCTATATATGTGTATAGTGATGTGTAAACATCTGTGTGGGCCATTAGACCAACCGTGGCTCTTGTCAAAAGCGATGCTAATGAGGCACACAAAGAGAATGTGTTTACGGTAAGGTGCTGGAGGGTGACCTGGCACTTCACCAATATTACACCAGGATCTTCATGATCAAACACATTAATAACATGTTCATGCATTTTACACCCACACATGAAACTGTGTGTAGCCCTGCAAGCCCACATTGACGTAAATAATAAATAAATAAAGTATAAGGGTTGGTTCAACATACAGATAAATACAGTATCTTTCTAACCTACAGCTCTTTTTTATTAACTGCTTTTGAACCTTACGTTGTGTATTGTATTGATCTGCGCTCTATTGAATTCACACTACACAGATGTGTGAAATATTCTTTCTACAGCACCCCTGAGGCACATAAGTGGGTCCTTATAGCTTGGACTCTATTGTGCATTTTGTATACGTACACCATCATGTTCTGTTATGCTTTTGTTCCCTCACTGAGTCGGACTATATGCTGCAAGTTACTTTGATAAGAGCATTTTTGTGATGAATACATTTCAGTGAGAAAAAAGATCCTGATTATCTTTAATCCACTTTCAAAGCAGTGCTTCAGAAAAGCTTTGAAGATATATTTTGTGTAATTTATGGGTCATCACAAGAATGCATTTTCAAAACCACTTCGACTTAACAATCGTTGTGATGTATTAATTGAAAATTACCCTCTGCCACATGGTGTTGCCAGTGTTGCCAACTTAGCGACTTTGTCGCTAGATTTAGCGACTTTTCAGACCCCCCTAGCGACTAATTTTCAAAAAAGCGACTAGCGACAAATCTAGCGACTTTTTCGTGTGTTACTGGAGATTTTTATAGACTGTCGTTTGTCCATTACTGTACCGTCCCTACTCTTCTCAACGAGCTGCGGGTGATGCCGTCGGCCCCTTCCTCGCCTCAGAGCACTGACAGGCGGCCCAGTCCTTGTACAGCAGCCTCTCCCACCTGCAGCCTGACTGCAGATCACTCCTCTGCGTACCGACGGCAAATGATTTAGCACCGGCAGTGTGAAGGTATTTCCCTTGTACAGTCAAACCGATCTGCTTCTCCTTTATTTTGACAATTTGATTTGACCGTTTATTCTTTTCTTGTTCACAATCAGAGATGTTTTAGTGAGAGTTTCAGAACTTGTCTGAGTTTATTACGTCTGAGAGATTACTGCAAATTCACTACTCATCTATAATGATATACTGTATTCAAACAGCAATAACTTTAGTTAAATTGACATGCTTGCATTAAGCGTAGTGCAAATATAATACCCCATTTATTTACCATAGGCTGTTAAACAGAAATGGTAGAACGTAATGACGTCAGTAATATGCAAATTAGCGTATGACGTAATCTAGCGACTTTTAGCGACTTTTCGGGCAGAGCTTAGCGCCTTTCCGTTGAAAATAGTTGGCAACAGTGGGTGTTGCCAAATGGCAACATGATATTTATGTTCATTTCCCTGCCACTGTTTCTTTAAGACCAACGTTCTATTTGTTTGTTGGAAAGAGAAGACCTTAGTTTAGCCAATGATGTGCTTTAGTTAAGTCACATGACAGGCAGTGTTTTTCTGTGGCGCAACTTCTGATAGACTGGCGTTTATTGTGAGTAGTTGCTGAATGCAAATGTAAACGTCAGTAAAAACAAAGAATCAAATTATGTCAGATCCACAACAGACATTACCTCCAGTAAGTTATGATGACATATTCACAACTCAAATTTTCTTTTATTAACGTAGTTTTTTGTAAATCGATCAGATGTGTGTGTGTTGCCAAATGGCAACACTGTTCAATAGTGGAATGTGCAATTTTGCAATGGGTTAGCTAGCTAGCAAGGTCAGCTGTGATCTTTTAAGTTGTAACAATAACAACATGTATGCTAGTAATATAATGTTGTCTAGTCGTATTTTAATGGCATTTGCATTATGGATAAAATCTCATTTTAATGTCAATACTTTTGATTAGATTTAAACATAGGAAACGGTGTATTAGTGAGGACCACCATGTTCTACGGTAAGTGAAAAAAGAAAAGGACAGAACTGGCTCTTTCTGCAGATGAAAGTAAGGATGAGATGGGTTTTAGTGAAAAGTGGAGATAGTTCAAGTAAGTTAGCTCCGAGGCAGATAAGACAGACTATATAGTATAATATATAAACATAGCTACATTATTCTGATGCATCTGGATATATTAGACTTGTTTTTTATTTGTTATAATATTTACTGGAGGAAATATGTATACCTACTGTATGTTGTATACATGATAATGCAATATTAGGTTTGTTTTCATTAATATTCAGCAAAAAGAATGGAATAAATGAAAGCTGTTGGAATATCAGTTGTTGGAAAGTATGTAAGGTGTCATTTATAAGTTCTGTGTTAAAGCTTATAATACTGCAACACCAATTAAATCAATACAAACAACCAAATTATTAATTATAAGGACAGTTCTAAATTTGAAACGCCTAAGTTAGATCCACTATTGGACGTTGTTGCTGTATGGCAACATATCATAAAGTACCTTTAAAAACATTCTCCAATTTCCAAAAGTCATTCTAAGAAAAGAAAAACAGTCAAATATTCACCTCAACTATGATTACTGCCGCTTATATTCCTCCCGATGCTGATGCTAAGTTGGCAATGAAAGAACTTCATGCAGCCATCAGCAAACAACAGACTGCTCACCCAAAGGCTGCTTTTATTGTTGCGGGGGATTTTAATCACTCAAACTTAAAGACAGTGCTCCCCAAATTCCATCAAAACATTTTCTGTCACACACGGGGAAACAAAACGTTGGACCATGTATACACAAACATGGCTGAAGCCTACGCTGTGACCCCCCCTCCCCCACCTGGGTCAATCAGATCATCTTTCTTTGTTCCTCAGCCCCAAATACTCACCCCTCATCAACCGTGTGAAGCCATCAGTGAGGACCATCAAAGTGTGGCCAGCGGGGGTAGACTCCACACTCCAGGACAGGTTTCAACACACTGACTGGAGTATGTTTGCTTCCCAGGCCACATGTGGCTCTAGCACAGACATTGACAGCTACACTTCCTCTGTTCTGGAATACATCAACACCACCATAGACAGTGTGACAACCCAGAAACAGATCACCACATACCCAAATCAAAAGCCATGGATGAACAAGGAGGTGTGCCTCCTGCTGAAGGCACTTCAGATCAGGGGATGCACAGGCCTACAGCACTTCCAGGGCTAATTTGAAGAGGGGCATCAAAAAGACCAAACACTGTTACAAGCTAAAGCTAGAGGAGCACTTTTCCAACTCTGATCCTCAGCGCATGTGGCAGGGCATACAGGCCATCAGCAACTACAAACCCAGCCAGTCCACACCCACAGCCACAAACGTCTCCTTCCTGAACGAGCTTAATGACTTTTATGCCCGCTTTGAAAGAGACAATAAAGAACCCTACACCAGGATCACTTCCTCAACCGACCACTCACCCATCACACTCACCTCCTCAGAAGTCCACACCGCACTGAGTCAGATCAATGTGCGTAAGGCTGCTGGACCAGACGGTATTCCTGGGCGCGTCCTCAAAGCATGTGCAAAACAGCTCGCTGGGGTATTCACAGACATTTTCAACCTGTCCCTTAACCTAGCAGCTGTGCCAACATGCTTTAAAACCACCTCTATTGTGCCAGTGCCGAAACACTCCAGCCCAACATGCCTGAATGACTACCGCCCTGTAGCACTCACACCCATCATCATGAAGTGCTTCGAGCGGTTGGTCCTGGCACATCTGAAAGACTCTCTGCCATCCACACTGGACCCACATCAGTTTGCCTACCGTGGCAACAGGAGCACAGAAGATGCAGTCTCCATAGCACTGCACTCTGTACTCACACACCTGGACAATAAAAACACTTATGCACGAATGCTGTTTGTTGACTTCAGCTCAGCATTCAACACTGTCATATCCTCTAAGTTAATGATCAAACTTAGAGACCTGGATATCGACACGTCTCTCTGCAACTGGGTTATGGACTTTCTGACTAACAGACCTCAAAATGTTAGATCAGACCACATCTGCTCCACCACCATCACACTCAACACTGGTGTACCACAGGGCTGTGTGCTGAGCCCCTTCCTCTACTCCCTTTTTACCATCGACTGTAGTCCTGTCAACAGTTCTAACACCATCATCAAATTTGCAGATGACACCACAGTGATTGGTCTAATCAGCAACAATGATGAGACTGCCTACAGGGAGGAGATACAGCATCTGGCCACCTGGTGCACCGACAATAATCTGCTCCTTAACACCGACAAGACCAAGGAGCTCATTGTGGACTTCAGGAAGGGACGAACAGGCTCACATGATCCCATCCACATCAATGGGATGGCCGTCAAGCCTGTCTCATCCTTCAAGTTCCTGGGGACCCACATCTCAAAGGACTTTTCCTGGACCACCAACACCTCCAGCCTGGTCAAGAAGGCTCACCAGCGCCTATTTTTCTTAAGGCAACTTAAGAAGAACCAGCTGTCATCAGCCGTCTTGGTGAACTTCTACCGCTGCACAATAAAAAGCATCCTGACGAACTGTGTCACAGTCTGGTATGGAAGCTTCTCTGTTGCGGAGCGTAAGGCACTGCAGCGGGTGGTGAAAACTGCCCAACGCATCACAGGGACCACACTGCCAACCATAGAGGACATCCAGAGGAAACACTGTGCGCCGAGCACGCAGTATTCTTAAAGATTCCTCTCACCCTGCTCACAGACTGTTTTCTCTCCTGCCTTCTGGCAGGCGCTTCAGGCTCCCCCGGACAAAAACAAGCAGACTAAGGAACAGCTTTTTTCCCAGGGCTGTCTCGCTTTTGAACTCTGCCCCCCACTGACTCTTTGCCCCCCTGATACACCCCCACTATCCTCATAACTCAGACTCCTCATAATCACTGCACTATTTAACATTTGCACATTTAAAAATTGCACATATTCATTGCACTGATTCATTTATTCTAACTGTACATACCCATGTACATTTGTAATTTTGTACACACCCACTGTACATATACATTTGTAATTATGTTTATATATCTGCACACTTCTGATTATTAATAGCAACCTGTACATATATCCATCTATTGTAAATCTCTGTTCATAGCTAACACAACCTGTATATAATGTTCATAGTAAATCCATCTGTAAATATCACCATAGTTTTTTCTATAACTGCACTTTATAATTTATACCTGTATCCTGCACTTGCTGCTATTGCACTCCTGGTTAGACCTAAACTGCATTTCGTTTCCTTGTACTTGTACATGTGTAATGACAATAAAGTTGAATCTAATCTAATCTAATCTAAAAATATCTTTTTTAAATAAATCTATCATAATGCATGCAGTAGAGGGTTATTTTTTGAAACATCTGCATTGTAAGCATCAATGCAATAAAAATACATCTAACGCTGCAGTCCATTTTTGCTATTAACTTTATTCTTCAATGCGGAAGTGTGCTCGTTTTCGCGATTGTTTTAAAACTTCCGATTCAGGCGCCTATGGGAGAAATGCAGAGGTGTAAAGAGTACCTGAAAACCATACTTGAGTAAAAGTACAGATACCTTACTGTAAAAATGACTCCATTACAAGTTACAAGTCACCAATTCCAATAAGACTTGAGTAAAAGTATTAAAGTATTAAAGTATTTTACTCATACTGAATGTGAGCTCAAAGAACACCAAGAAAGGTTTAATTTTCCTAACATATAAATTAAATTTAACACCTTAATGTTTCAAAATGGCAGAACAAAATATATTTAAAAAATAGAACAAAAAGTCACAGTCAAACTCAAATGTTCAAAAAAGGCACAAACAATTTATCAAAAAAAAAAAAGTAATAAAACGTAGTAAAAAAAATCAGAGCTGACTTTGATGTGATTCATCTCTCACTATCAGAGAGTGCCCCCCTCTGATAGTGAGAGATGAATCACATCAAAGTCATTCATATTTGTATTTTGAGTAGTTTTTCAATTGATTAATTATGTTTTCTCTGTATTAAAATGAAACAAAGAGGAGAACTGTTATTTAGTAAACTTAGTAAACTACATATAAATTTAAGCTTTGGCTTCATCACTGGCTGCAGCCATGTTGCTAATTAAACACCTGGTATTAGGCAAGCTGCTAATTCACGTTCACATGATTTAGCTCATAAATAGCATACAGTACCTTCAGCACCCTGCAGATGGCGATATCGCCTCATCCGCCCAACAAATTAGCTGTGGTAGATAAAGATGCGGGCTTGTCGTGCACAATCACAA
This sequence comes from Danio kyathit, assembly GCA_903798195.1. NCBI lineage: Eukaryota > Metazoa > Chordata > Actinopteri > Cypriniformes > Danionidae > Danio > Danio kyathit. Next base: position 25,443,017 of record LR812527.1, read on the forward strand.
TGTAATGAGTAACGGTAAGCATCTGTTCAAATGTAGTGGAGTAAAAAGTACATATATTCAATCAAAAACGTAGTCAAGTAAAGAGTAAAAGTTGCTTATATTTTTGATCCTCAGTACAAGTACAAAGTAGCCAAAAAAATACTTAAGTAAAGTAACGAAGTCCATTTACTTTACACCACTGGAGAAATGACTAGGAATAATAAACGGCAGAAAACGGTCAAACTACTTGCTCTACAAACAAGTGTTTGCATTACTAACTACAAATCCCCTAACCAGGATATTGAACCAACACAATTCTTTCATGTTGTCCCAACACAAAATGCTTAAGTTAACTTAATGGTTTAGAAATTTAAGTGGACTGGACATAAAACAAATAAACTGGCCAAAGAAATGATGAGAAGTGTGTTGTTTGAGCTCATTTTAAACAGGTAGTTTGAACAAGCAGCAGTAATCTTTTCTTTTTTTTTTTTTAGTGTAGGGCAAACAGCATTTAAATGATCTATTTTGCTATCATTTCTGATTTATATTACACATATCAATTCCGCTTCAGTAATTCATTTTTAATCTAATTTGATTGAATATGTATGTTATTTACATATTTAAATTGTGGTTGGAATGACAGATCTAAATTCTACTATTTATTTTCATTTTGCACCAAATTTTGCATATATGTCACAGAGAATGCAAATTTAAATAAAGAAATACATTGCCATGTTACATATTGCATTGCCATTGTGCTTATTACTTTTCAAAATTTATTTTGCTACTGTTATGCTCCCATACACAATATCCAAGTTGATCTAATGTTATTTCTTGTTAAGAAGATTGTCTCCACAAATATACTTTGAACTTGATGAATTTAGTTAGTAAAGACTTCAGTCATTTTTTAGTAATAATAAAGTTATTTTCAAATCACCCAACTTTCAGAATAATTACAGTTATCTAATAAACACCAATCCACCAAATATTATAAATCTGTGTCAAGTTTGGGTCATCTAAAATTAATTAACATATAATTGATTGGTTTCAGGTTGGTGAAAAGTCCTTACCCCAGGTGGGTATCTTGGGGTATCTTGGGGTTTTGTTCACAAGTGAGGGAAGGATGGAACGTGAGATCCACGTTCAGCAGTGAGATTACAACAACAGTGAGATTACGGCAGCACCCAGTCAACAAATTTCCTTTGGCCCTGATCTGGCCCAAATCAACAGCTAAGATGTGGCCCAGATCAGTTAGTGTTCCCCGGCCCAGAACTGGCCCACATCCTTTTAGCCAGAACTGAACCAAAGTAGTGCCACAACTCCACCAAGTTTGAGCCAAGTAATACATTTTTGCTTATGTTTGCTTTAAATATATTGTATAAATTTAATATAAATGAACATACTGTGGTCGAAGTGACGATTGCAGAGATTACATTGTGCCATAATCACATCACTATGATTAAATGCTTTTTAAGTGCTGTCATTTTTGCAGTGTGTTATTAAGAATAAAGGTCTCTTATTCTTTTGAACTGAACCCAGAAGAGCTGAAAACTGTCTCCGTTACAGTGCCACTCTGGTCAAACCGGGTTATTGAAATCAGTTACATTACATTTAATGATATCAAATGACCATTAGACAACACAAATTTGTTGATTCATAAATGTTTGAGTTTTGGCTCTATATTGTACAGAAACATTATACCTATATCGTTAGTCCATTTTACAATTATAAGACAATTTTCCTATTAGCTTCCACTATCATGTTAGGCCTAATGGAACCGCTTTTATTTTAAACCTTACTAAACCACACTGAAACGTGACTGAATATTTACACAAATTGATATGTATCTATAATAAATAAACCGTATTCTGTCATAATTGGAAATTGGCAATAACTTTAATGCTAAAGTTAAACTAAAGAGTAAACTGTTGAATCGCTAATATTATGTAAACACCACGTTCAGAGAGGAAAATACTCGACACATTTCTTAATTAAATGAATAACTAATCACTCAATGAGTTTTAAGTTTTAAATTTAATATTAAATATTTAAGTAAACTCACTTTAAATGCCAAATTATCACTTACCTGAAGCAAATGACAGGAGGGAAGACTGTCAAACTCGCACAGAAGTCTTGGCAACTGAAGTGTGGCGTGGCAGATGTCTGCTAACGATAAACCTGTGTTCAGTTTCGCGTGTTTTCCAAATGCAATCCCAAAGTCAGCCAGAAGTTGATAGTTACCGCTGTCAGCCATAGCTGAACCTTATTAGGATCTTATGTGTTTTTTGTTATCTGGCCCACATACTGCAAAAGGAGCTGTGAACCAGAAGAACATTCCCACCTATTCTGAATGTATGGCAAAACATATATGGTAATAATCTGGCCCATATCTGTTCAGCCAAGCCATACCTACGCCACATGTGCCAGCTATCACCCACATTTGGCCCAAATGTTCTTGCTATCTGGGCAGTAATGCGGTCGATGTACCGATCTGTTGTGGTAAATAAGGTGCTGAGCCGAAAGGCAAATCTACCTTCCTACTCTCATCTATGGTTATGAGCTTTGTGTCATGACTGTAAGGACAAGATCTTGGATACAAGCTGTCTAAATGAGTTTCCTTTACAGGGTGTTAGGGCGCACCCTTCTAGGGTGAGGAGCTCTATCACCCGGGAGGAGCTCGGAGTAGACCCGCTGCTCCTCCACATCGAGAGAAGTCAGCTGAGGTGGCTCGGGCATCTGTTTCGAGTGCCTCCTGGACGCCTACCTAGAGAAGTGTTCCAAGCATGTCCCACCGGGAGAAGGCCTCAGGGATGAGGATGTGTCTGGTGAGATGAAAGTTAGGGGTTCTCTCCTAGAACCCCGCTAACCGGCCCTGGAAAAGTGGATGAAAATGAATGAACTACTGAATCAATCAATCAATACTAATTAAAAAAAAAAACAATTCAAGTAATATTTTGAAAAGAGAAAATGAGCAAGCACTTAAAAACAAACTGTTTATTCATTCATTCATTTTCTTTTCGGCTTAGTCCCTTTATTAATGCGGGGTCGCCACAGCGAAATTAACCGCCAACTTATCCAGCATGTTTTACGCAGCAGATGCCCTTCCGGCCGCAACCCATCTCTGGGAAACACAAACACAAACTAAATACTAATTAATGGAAATGTTTTATGATGTATCACAGTGCACAAAAATGTGACAACACTTCACCTACTGCCTATATTGTCTTTCCCAGTATGTCTTTTTTTCTCTCCCTAAATATGAAACACATGGCTCTTAAATCCGATCCTATAGCCACCAGAAAGACCATTAGGAGAATATAGACATTAGCCATGTGAAAATGCATCTGGGGCTTTCACACAACACAGATACATACAGTTTATGGATGACCGAATGTCCATTTTCAACCTATGAAAGTGCAATTTTAGCTGAGAGAGAAGAAGAACTTATCAAAATGTCAGTGGAGATGTAGTTAGAGTTGTGGGAGGTGATATAGAAAATTGGGGAAAGAGCTCTGAGGGAATATAGGCCTAAACAAAGAAGAGGCAGATGATTGAGGGAAAACTCATGATCGTTTACTGGTTGTGAAGATGAGCAACATTTTTCTAGTTGCCGTCTTCTGGCAAGTCACAAGCTGAGGAAAATGTGTGGGTTTCTGCCAGTATTCTACCAGTAGTCAACAATTGTTTACTCATTGAAAAGCCATAATGTGTTTTAATCTCTTTTCATTTTCTGAAACACAGATGTTAGGTTTATTTCCTTTTGTTTATCTTTGGTTATTGGTTTATTTCTCTTTTTGTGTGTTGGAGGATGCCCCTCAGGCACTGTTGCTGTTGGTTCAATACTGCTGAAAGTGTAAGAGAATCTAAAGTTGAAGGTGTTTTTGAGATGAGACAAAGCATCAAATATTAGTCAGATATGTATTATTATCTCTGCACTGGGATTTGCCAATCTGTGTTTGTTCCAGACAGGCTGTCAGTCTGTGTGTTGGTGGTGGGGATTTTTCAGTCACTATTTTTATGAGTGAGTCATTTGAATAAGTCATCTGGGTGACCATATTTCTCTGAATGGTCTGATATACTGTATATATTTAATCTACAGTTCTTTTTCAAATGTTTACAAAGTGCTGTTTAATGGAGATAAACTTCTGTTTCAATAATGAGTTTTAATGAGTTTTAATAATTCATTTCTAATAACTAATACTTTTGTGGGGTGGCACGGTGGCTCAGTGGTTAGCACTGTCACCTCACAGCAAGAAGGTCGCTGGTTCAAGTCAGGGCTGAACCAGTTGGCATTTCTGTGTGGATTTTGCATGTTCTCCCCATGTTGGCGCGGGTTTCCTCCAGGTGCTCCAGTTTCTCCCACAGTCCAAAGACATGCGGTGTAGGTAAATTGAATAAGCTAAATTAGCCGTAGTGTATGTGTGTGAATGCAAGAGTGTATGGGTGTTTCCCAGTGCTGGGTTGCAGCTGGAAGGGCATTCGTTGTGTAAAACATATGCTGGATAAGTTGGCGGTTCATTCCGCTGTGGCGACCCCTGATTAATAAAGAAACTAAGACAAAGAAAAATTAATGAATAATACTTTTGCAGCGCGGCACTGTGGCTCAGTGGTTAACTGTCACCTTATAGCAAGAAGTTTGCTGGTTTGAGTCCCGACTGGACCAGTTGGCATTTCTGTCTGGAGTTTGCATGTTCTCCCCATGTTGGCGTGGGTTTCCTCCAGGTGCTCCAGTTTCCCCCACAGTCCAAAGACATGCGGTACAGGTGAATTGAATAAACTAAATTGGCCGTATGAGTGTGAATTTGAGTGTGTATGGGTTTTTCCCAGTGCTGGGTTGGGGCTGGAATAGCTCATGTTGGAATAGTTGACGGTTCATTCCACTGTGGCGATCTCTGATAAATAAGGCACTAATCTGAAGGATATATACTTTTGTCTTTATGTCATAATGACAGTACATAATATTTTATTAGTTATTTTGCGAGATGCTAGTATTGAGCTTAAAGTGAATACTGTGTTCACTATAACTGCTGTTTTATTGATATAGAAATGACATTTTGTTCTTTAAACATGCTATGACAGGATTGTCTACCATTGTTTAGGCTATTTTTGTGTGACAGAAGACTACTGCTAACACTCAGCCATGAATAATTTGTAGTAAAGGTAAAATACGAAAGAGGGCATGATTTTTAAAGCTGAAATAAAGGACTGTCCCAGGACAAAAAGAGAGGTTGTTGCCCTATATCAGTCATCCAATGATTTATTCAGAACACTGACTCAGGAACAAAATTATTTGTTATTCAGGAGTCATACAATTTTTCACATAACTAATTCAATAATATAAATCAATGAAAGATCCAATTGCAGATCCTGATGTGGTTTTGTTTTAAACAAGGCAAGGCAGAAACAGAAAATGTAAGCTGCAACAATGTGTCACAGTTAGTTGATATGCAATAATAGCATCTTGCGTTACCATATTATTCTTTTACAATGTCCGATAAACATGTACATTCAATCATTTATTTTCCTTCGACTTAGTCCCTTACTTATCAGGGGTCGCTACTGAGGAATCGCCAACTTATCCAGCATGTGTTTTAAACAGCGGATGCCCTTTCAGCTGCAACCCAGTACTGGGAAACACCCATACACACTCATTCACACACATACACTACAGCTAATTAAGTTTATTCAATTCACCTATACTGCATGTCTTTGAACTGTGGGAGAAACCGGAACACCTAGAGGAAACCCACGCAAACATGGAGAACATGCAAACTCCTTAAAGAAATGCCAACTGACCCAGCTGGGGCTCAAACCAGCGACCTTCTTGCTGTGAGGTGACAGTGCTATCCACTGCACCACCATGCCACCCAAACATCTTTCATTCATTCATTCATTTTATTTTCGGCTTAGTTCCTTTATTAATCAGGGGCCGCCACAGCGGAATGAACCGCCAACTTATCCAGCATATGCCAAAAACAAGTGAGGTCAAAAAACAAGAACTCATGTATCATGAAGGGCATCAAAAAATGCAAAAACAAAGAGATGATCAAAGTACAAAAAGTAACAAAACAATCTTCAAGACAACTAGAAAACTATAAACAGGACGACACTCACTGAAACCATACACGTACTGACAAACAAAGACGCAGAAATGACTGGTGTGTGCAATGTGTATAAATAGACCAAACAATTCATGATGACGATATTCAGCTGTGTGTGATTAATGGTGAATGGTGACCGCTGTGTGCAACGGCATGCTGGGTTATGTAGTTCCTGAATGATGCGAGTGTATTATGCCACCGATCTTCCAGGAAGAGATTTCTGGTTATGTGACACAAACATGTACATATAAACGCAAAAATCAATTAGACAGGCAGTACAATGACCTTTTCTTGAAACATTTTGTAATTGCCTTTGACTAACTGGTCCTAGGTAATTTTGGGGAAAGTATTACATCAGTTGCCCTGAAGTTAAAAGCACAAATGTGTCCAAATATTTCAACATATTACCAAAATTAACATACTGACATTGACATAATTTGAAAAAAAGTTTCCTGTTGTTGAATTCATTTGAACCCAACTTTTAGTTCTAGTTTAGTTTTAGTTATTTTGCTTGGAAAGTGGAACTGTTCTATATTTTAGGAATGTGTAGCTGTCATAATTCAATGACATTAATTCATACATTTTATTTTATGGGTTCAGGGCACAACAAAACATATTATAAACAAAAACATCCCAAAAAGTTTTGTGAGCTACTGGAATCTGGAATAAAGAATGTTTGTTGGGTTACAAAGGAACGCTGAGGGAATTGTCCATGTTGGCAGGAGCTCTGGCCTGGGGAAAGAAGCTGTGCAGGTGTCGATGTGCCCTAGTTTTCAGGGCATAACTGTTCTCTGTTGTGAAGGGAGACGGTGAAAAAGAAACTGGCTATGGTGTTGACTATGATTTTCCACACCTTCTTTTTCGTCCTACTGTAGATGCTAATGTCTGTGAGTGAGAAGAACTGGCAGCCAATTATTTCCTCTTAGAGTGCAGTGATTCGGAGCCAAACCAGACGAACAGAGAGGTTGAGAGGACAGATTCAATCACAGCTGGACCAGCAGCCCACATTTTTCTCAGACATGTCTTGGAAAATAGCACATTTCCGACATGTCTGTAAAAAGAAACCTTTTAAGAAGATTTCAGACTTATCAGAGGGTCAAAGCAGCCTTGAACAAATAAAATTGAAGGAAATTACATATACTTTCACACAATCATATTATATTAATTCCATGTTATTATAGAAATTTAAGATTAAGTACACTAAAAGAGAGGACGTCAGTCTACTGCAAGGGTGTAGATTGGCTCTTGACATTGGTGGGGACCTACGAATTAAACCCTTTCTGCATGTCTAGGTTAATGTTGACAGCACAGGTTTTTTAAGTGAATTTAATTATTTGGGACATTTCAATAGTCGGTGGAAACACGTTCCCTCCATCCATGCAATTCTATGCTTCTGATATATTCACAGACAGTTAATGTGTGTTAGTTCTGGGTTAGAAACCCTACCTAACCCTAGCTATACTAATCCCCTTATCCTTTGTACAGCCCAGGCTCATTGGAAACATGCCTCAACCATTTTTTTTTTTACAAAATGTAAAATCTGTTACTCCAGGTAGTCTTCTTTTTGTTGCATGTTTCAAATGACAAATCCAGTAGGAAGTGCTGTATACATTGTTGTGCATATAAAACGCATTACTCACAATATGTTTTGTTATCCACATCCCTCTCTATACATGTCAATGTAAAGGCAGGGCTTGTACATAGATCACCTAGTGAACCACTGACCAAAACCCCTCCCTAAAACCAACCAATAGTGCTTTTAAAAGCAAACATAAAAGAAAAGTGCACTGCAACTACAGTTTTACCTTGATTTTGCATTGCGGATGAAAGTGAAGAGGGTTGGGGAGTTGCGGAAGAAAGTGAAAGTAAACAGCGGATGGGGTAGAAGGGCGGTTGAGGAGGAGGATCGGTAAAATGAGGTGCCGGATCAGATTTCAGAGGTGCCGGATTTGGATCCAACGTGTTTCGGCACAAACTAAGCCTTGAGTATAACACTGTACAAGGTGAGGTACTGAGCAAACTGATCAGAAATGTTGTTTTGTGGTATTTATTTGGTATTTGGTGCAAAGAGCTGCACAAATTTTATTCTTTATTAATGTAATGTCCCTGTAAATATGATTAGTGTGAAAAGGAAATAGAAAAAGTTGTTGGCGGCGTCATGCTGCCCCGTAGTGTTCATTTTACCTGCAGTCAAATGTATGTTGAAGTTCATTTTGCAGTTTGACAAAAAATGTAGGCTGAAGCAGAAACTTCAATGAGTCTGTGTTGCTTTTAGGTGCAGGAAACAGTAGGGTGTTAGTACTTATTGGCATTATAACATCAGTGCTTTAGATCTGTCAGCTGTAAGTCCATGATTTGAATCTCCCAATCTACCACATCTCACTAGTGATGGTGAAGGTCTTCAAGTGTAGCGAGCTCACTGTCAGGTTCAAGAAGCTAGTTTGAGATTATTTGAGCTATGGACATGGTGTGTTATTATTCAGCTGGAAGTAGCCAGCAAATGACTGGCAGAATGTGGTCATAAAGGGATGTGGTTAGCAAAAATGCTCAGGAAGGCTGTGGTCTGAATTACTGATACAGAGCAGGGTGAATCCTTGCCTTACATAACAAATTCTGACCTTGCTATCTAAATTTGGCAGCAGATATAGAGACACATCAGACCAGGCAACTTATTTCTATTTTATTTCCAGTCTCCAGCCTGTGCAAATTGATTGACAGGAATGTCATTGGTGTGTTCTTCTGCTGCTGTTGCTCATCTGCTTTCTGCTTCAAGGTTTGATATGATGTGTGTTCTGTGATGTGGGTTATTCTGCAGACTTCAGTTGTAATGAGAAGTTATTTGAGTTACTGCTGAACCAGTTCATCCATTTTCCTCTGATATTTCCTCCTTATTTCCAATAATATTTTTTCTTCTGGAGAAAGTCTGATTCTTCTGATTTGTTTTATTTCGGCTAGAATAAAAATCAGTTTTTCATTTATAAAAACATTTTAAGGTCAATATTACCCCCCCACCCCCCTCTCCTCCATAGTGTATGTGTGTGAATGAGTGTGTATGGACTTTTCCCAGTGATCGGTTGCAGCTGGAAGGGCATCCTCTGCGTCCAACATATGCTGGATAAGTTGGCGATTCATTCCGCTGTGGTGACCCCAGATCAATAAAGGGACTAAGCCGAAAAGAAAATGAATGAATAAATTATTTGCCCCCTTAAGCAATATTTTTGTTCAATTGTTTACAGAACAAACCATCATTATACAGTGACTTACCTAATTAACCCAGTTAAGCCTTTAAATTGAACTTTATAATCATCATCAGTCATTAGAAATTAGTAATTAAATTATTATATTTAGAAATTTGTTGAAAAGAAATTATGGAAAAAAATATACAGGGGTTGCTAATAATTCAGAAGGGGCTAATAATTCTGACTTTAACTGTACTAAAGTCCTTAATTTGCTTATTTTAACAACAGTGTAATAGTAATAATGTTTCTAACAATTTGTGTTTAATTTCCATGTGCAAAAGAACTCAGTTGGTTTACTGCAATATAATGTTACTGTTAGAGACATAACATTAAATGTTATTAGGCTAAGACTATGACTGGGCATGACACTAATTTTTAAGATAAATGTTGTCTTACACATATATTTATGAGAATAGCCTAAAATGCATGGCATGTCAAACTTATTGATTTTTATTTAGTGCAAAAATCATCAAAATATAAAGTAAATATCATGCTCCATAAAAGTATTTTGTAAATTTTACTTTTGAGTACTAATGTGCCTTGCTAAGAACATAATTTGAAAATTTTACAGGGGATTATCTCAATATTCTGATTTGCACCCTCAGATTTTAGATTTCAAATAGTTTTATCCCAACCAAATATTGTCCTAACAAATCATACACCACTGGAAAGCTTATTTATTCACCTTTTTTGTGTGATGTATAAATCTGAGTTTCCAAAAATAAACCCTTGTGACGTGTTTTGTGGTCCAGAATCACATTTATTCTACAAGGCTAAACCATTTTACAAAATGCACAAAAGACTAAATTGCACCATTAAAGAAATAGTTCACCCAAAAATGAAAATTCTGGCATCATTTATTCACCCTTGACTTGTTCTAAACCAGCATGAGTTTTTTTTTTTTTGTTTTATTTATTTTTTTGCTTGGTAAACACAAAAAAAATTGTATTTAAAAAATCTGTAACCATCAAACCTTCCATACTTGTTACAAGTTTCCAATATTATTTAAAATACTCAAAATGGTTTGGATTAAGTCAAAGATGAGTAAAAGATGGCAATTATTTTCATTTTGGGTGAAGTATCGCTTTTAATACATACAAGTAACCAGGAGGAACATTTCTTAAGAGGGTCAACAGCTCCCTCTAGTGTCCAAGAAGCATGATACAAGACAGTATTAGTTCATCACTTCTAAGAAAAACCATTTACAACATGATCACAGTTGTCTGTTTGATGTCATAAAATTACAGATGATGTGAAGAGATACTTGGCACTGACCTTTTGCGATTAATGTCAAAGTAATGGATGACGCATTTCTCACAAAAGGGACACTATTTGCAATGAAATGTAAAAAGCTGCATGATGTCCTCTGAGTCATATCATTATCTGAGATCACTGAAGCTTCATTATGTGAAGAGCGTAACAGAAGAGCAATCCTCTGAAGTACAGACCCTCTCTGACCTTCTGCAAGCCACAACTGTTGACGTGAAGCACAGTATTTTTGAAAGAGCTGAAACTGATTTGTCAAGTTTTGCTCAAGGCAGAGTAAGTTCATTACAGTGAACATGATGTGAAAGCCGAAAAACAGATGTAGGATATTAAGGGCATTGTACTTTTTTAAGCATGTGATTTTATGCTCTTTATATTCAGTTTTTATATATATATATATATATATATATATATATATATATATATATATATATATATATATATATATATATATATATATATATATAAAGGTTATACTTTTGTTTTGCAAATATTGGCAAAATATGTTTTTTCTAAATATTCATTACTAAATCTAATGAAGCTGGTTTCAGTAGTTTGTAACTGGAACACTATCTGGACCTTATATATTATAAATGTTTATAGCAATAGACTGCCATTTTTATAACTATGCACATCAAAATCGACAGTGTTAATTCAACTCTGAGAGAGCTCATTTTAACACTTTACCGGTGTATATATACTCCACACTGGCCAGAGTTAAATTAACATTTTCAAAAGTGTTAAAGGTCGTGCAGTGGGTAGCATGATCGCCTCACAGCAACAAGTTCGCCGTTTCGAGCCTCGGCTGGGCCAGTTGGCATTTCTGTGTGGAGTTTGCATGTTCTCCCCATGTTCGCGTGGGTTTCCTCCAGGTGCTCGCGGTTTCCCCCACAAGTCCAAAAACATGTAGTTCAGGAATTGGGTATGCTAAAATTGACCGTAGTGTATGTGTGTGAATGGATGTTTCCCAGTGTTAGGTTGCGGATGGAAGGGCATCCGCTGAGTAAAACATATGCTGGAATAGTTGGCCGGTTATTCTGCTGTGGCAACCCCATATTAATAAAGGGACTAAGCCGAAAAGAAAATGAATGAATGAATGAATGAATGAATGAATGAATGAATGAATGAATGAATGAATGAATGAATGAATGAATGGATGAATGAAAAGTGTTAACAATTTAACACTGGCTCAAGAGTTAGATTTTATTTTATTTTTTTATCAGTAATTATTCACATACTTTATTAATGCAATACATGCTAAGCTAGTCATGCATTATAAATCATTAAAACTAAGTCAAAACATTTTACACAAGTTTATGAAATGCATCACTTACCCTTTGAACTAATGAGTACTGTGAACTTAATCCATTTAAGATAAATGAAGCAATATGAGCACAGTAAAACCCAATAAATGAAAAGAACTCAAACCAACTGAGTACTGTAAAATCCAATGAGTTAAGGCAACTCAAACCGTTTGAGGAAACCGATTGCTTCAAACCATTTGAGTTAAAAAACTAATCTATATGAGTTCTGTGAACTTACTCCATTTAAGTTGAAGTAATGAGGTATTTAATTAACTCTTTACCTTCAACACTGAGTTCAAAACTCTTTTCAAATAAGTAGAATTAACTTTCAGTAAATTTTGAGTTAACTACACTCATTTCATTTGATAAAGTTGACTGTTGGGTTTTACAGTGTAATAATACTATATTACACAATAGGTAAATGCAATAAATGCAGCCTTGGCTAGACTAAGACTTACTTCAAAGACTAGAAAATTTTGCTGATCCCATATATTTAAGCAAAAATATATATGTGCTGTCTCAGGGTGTTTTCTGTCTCAGCTGAAAATGGCCAACCTCTTCAAGAAAATGTTTTTGTAGGGTCAAGAGCTTATTTGTTATTGTAACTAAGGTATTTCGGATCCATAACAAGAACAATAGTAAATGATAACTTTCAACTACGAAAATGGCTTCCATTCATCTGTTTCTATCTAACATTTGTTATATTTCAAGAGTTCACACTTAGCTGAGGATTGATTATAAAGCAAGTTTGGCATGCTGTCCCGGGAGAGAGCCCTGAGCCCAAAAGGTCCTTGAGCCCTGGGCTCCCTCCCGTTTGCAGGGCGAGAGGGGAGCTTTGAGCTCAGGTATCTCGAGAACTCCCCTGTCGTAGTGATTGAAGAACAGATAGTAGTTCTCTTTAATGAGATAGATACTAGGTAGGGAGCAAGTCTATAGTGTTGATTAGTCAATAACTTAGGTTGCATGTTTTTTAATTGGTGGGAGGAAACCGGAGAACCCGGGGGAAACCCACGTGAGCACGGGGAGAACGTGCAAACTCCACACATAAATGCCCGCTGGTTTGGTAAAGCCTGGAACCATTGACATTCTTGCTGTGAGGCAACAGCGCTAAGCGCTGGGCCACCGTGTCACCCATCTAGGAAGGAGGAGGAGTAGTGGTGGAAGGGGGGGGGGGGGGGGGGGGGTTTCTTCAAATCGAAGATGACTGTAGTAAGAAACCCTGGCTCTTTTTAGTGGGTTAGGGATCGTCTGATTGGTTGGTCATGCGTGGTTAATGCGTAACCAGCTGTGTTCAATCATAATCACGTGATCCTCTCGAAATTAGTTTATAAATAAACTTCACATAGTAGATTGAGAAATGTGATTGGATTTGTTGTTGTGGCATTACAAAACCAATTTTAATGCATGTGTTCATTTACAGGGGTGAATTTAGTGATTTGGGGGCCCTGAGCAATTCCAGACTTGAAGCCCAAAAGTTCTAAAATGCACTTTTTTTACTCTAATTTATTTTTAATTGATTTATTTGGCTGTTTTTACTCTTATATCACTCAATCTGCTTTTCTACATCTTGTCTTGATGCTAAATAATAATAACAACATGTAAAGCATCTTTTAAATCAGGGGTAGGGAACCTATGGCTCGGGCCACATGTGGCTCTTTGGCCAAAAATATGTGGCTCTCCAGCTGTCTCTTTTCAATAATATTTTAAAGTTTTAAAAATTATAACTGTTACTAGAAATCAGTTTCTTATTGAAAATACAATTACAATTCCCTTCATATTGTATTTTCTACAACAGAACTCAGTTTACAATGATAGAATGTTTCAACTAATGCGCATTTGTGGCGCTGTGGTTTAACTTGTATCGTGACAGCAATAATGAGCAAGCAACTTGCACTTCATTGATAACCTCACACACGTAAATTCAAACAACGTTCATGAGTGGCGGTGGCAAGAAAATAATCTATAAATTGTCCTTTCTTCATACATTTTGATGCGTCATATTTGTTTATTTTTGAGTTGTGCATGGACATAAATAAAGATTTTGTTTATAAATAAATAAAGCTTTTGTTATATGCGCACACCCCAAAAGGCTCTTTAAAAAATGCATTTGATAAAAAAAAATCAGAAATGGCTCTTTGCTGAAAAAGGTTCCTGACCCCTGTTTTAAATGATTTGTTTTCTTAAAATGGATTCACAACTAAAAATTATATATAAACTATTTTGTTTTTAAAACTAAATCTTTGCGTAATTTGACTGCTGGACGGTTCCATGATTGAGGGTGGGGGATACATTTGCGCAGATGTAATAAATATTAAACGTTTATTTTTTTTAGACACTCATCATACAAAATATGATAGAAAATTATGTTATACATATATATTTGATAGGTATAATTTATACTTCTAGGTATTTATCTGGGGGCCGTCTGAGTTCCTGGGGCCCTAAGCGGCTTACCTCGCTTATTGGTTAAATCCACCCCTGTTCATTTATGAAAATGATCCATTAACTACAAATAAATCACATATGTGGTTGGATATACATCCAAACACACACAATAAAGATTTTTGTAACCACAAATTAACCTTAGTTTTGCTAGAAAAACAATTGTTTGTAATGGCATTTTTTGCAAAATCATGGTTACTACATATTAACTTACATAAAAACTTAAAAAAATCATGACATTTGAAATTGAAACTGAACCACTTTTCATGAATCACTGTTACGTGTATTTTATTTAAAATCGATAAACTTTGATTCACAATTTTATGCTGCGGGTAATGTAACCTGCTTAACAGTTTACCCTGGAAATTAATACACAATCACAATCACAATTCACACTGTACATTACTTAACACTAGCTTAACATTCTTATTTGCATGTTTGCATGCAGTGTTAGTGGCGATGACTGGATGAACGCAGCATAAAAATCCACATAAAAGATTTAGTAAAAAGTTCAATAAAACTTAATAGTGGTTTAATAAGGCACGAAACCCCCATTTAGAATGAACTGTTCAATATATTTGTATAAATTTGGGCAGTTTATTCTTGCATTGCCAAAGCTGAATTGAATTCAGGATTAATACTTCAGTCTTTGAGCCACATGGCACTTATGATTGGTAATCTGATGGGCTGTTTTATCATCAGTGTATAAAAACAGCTGTGCTGTGTGGTATTTTTATATGTAAAATGGTAAATTGTTCAGTATTCTTTAATTTATGGAAAGCAATAAACAATAAACAACATTTATTTGAATTAAAAGAAATTGTTGTTTTCATTATAAATGTCTTATACCAACACCTTCGACTGATTTAGTAAATCTTTAATTTTTCTAAACTTTAAATTGGCATTGTCTATCAGAATATATAGGAACATTCTACCAGAAACGTCCATTTTCACTGATAAAATATATGACAGGGCCTCATTTAAGCTATCGTCCTCAAAAAAAGTCATACAAAAACTAGCATAAAATCATACAGTTCAATGATGGAACGCATCCTTGATCATTGTCAGCTTCTCCGTCAAATGATCTCAATTCCAAGCCTTTAGCCTTAAAGATGCATTGCTCGCATTTTATGTTAAATTTAAATGCGAATGTGACAGGACTGACCGAAACATAGGGACGATTTTAAATTTATTTGTGTTATTTATTTGTAGTATTTATTTATAATTTCATGTTTTAAATCAATTGATGTAAATGGTAACAGCTTAAACTAGCTATTTCTGAAGTATTGTTTCCTAGTTTTTAGCATAACAGAACTATTAAAGCTGTATGTTTAATTGGGCTGAGGACAAGGACAATGACAGAGTATTTGTAAAGTGTTTTAATAAAGAAAAAAATCTGAGAACCAAATAAATGACATATTCCTTTATGGAACAACTCACAGAACTCAATCATTAGTCCATTTTAGATATTTTTGGATGAAATACTGTTATTCACTATATTTATGTTTTTATTTCAGGTACGTTTCAGGTAGAATGTCCCACACAGCTAAATTACCAGAGTTAAAATCCTGGTGTTACAGTGTTTTAGAGTGAAGTGTTGTTTTATGGTGCTGAATTAACATTGATGGTGTAAAGAGTATCCTCTGACTGGTGTATATTGAAAGCCTGACCACATTAACACTGGTAGTGCGACATATCTGGGACATTTTACGTGGTGCGTGCTTCAGTCAGCTAAGACTTTTCTCGCGGACGCTATCTTTTTTCAGTCACCATGAGGAGTGACGAAACAAACCATGTGTTTTAACCAGGATTGTGGGAAACGATTATTAAGTTTTTAGTTTTTAGATTATTTTAGTTTTTTAACTTAAATGGTTTGTTGCAATCGGTTTCCTCAAATGGTTTGAGTTATCTTAACATTTTGGGTTTTATACACATACGACTGTATTATACATTATACAACTATATATATATATATATATATATATATATATATATATATATATATATATATATATATATATATATATATATATATATATATATATTAAAATGTCATGTATCCTGATAAAGTTGCATTTCAGTCATTACTCCAGTCACTCCAATTATCAATATTATTGTTCAAATATTGATGTAGACTTGAAGAAACAATAGTTGTATTGTACAAAACAAACTTTCATATACTTAATGTTTATTGCACAGAATAGAATGTAATTTATTCCTCTCCTTATTTTATATCGATATTGTACAAAATAATCAATTTGATGAGACAATCAAGTTGTTCATGTTCAGACACTATAACAGCATCATGACAGTATTTGAGACAATCAAGTTATTACCAAAAATGTGTAATATAGAACTACAAGAAAGATAATCTAATGTGTTTCATGGCACATAAGTACTATTGTAAAAACTATTTTAAAGGTGTTTGTTAATTAGTGTTAACAAGAAAATAGAAGAATAGTTGTTATTATGTGTGATTGATATTGGTTTCAATGTTCAGACACTGACAGCATCATGACAGTGGTTGAGACAATCAGATTATTACGTACAATGTATAATCTAGAACTACAATTTTCTTTATTCTATACATTGTAATCAAAATGCATTACATTTCCTTTAAATAATAGGCCATTCGGTTTCTACTAGCACAAAACAAATCAATTTCAGCTAAATATGTTATGAGCCCTTTATTTTGTTGCATTTATTTTTATTTTCAAAGCTGTTGGCCCCTGACTATAAATCTTCAGACCTCAACTATTAGCTCAACTATTATTTAATGTTCTAATAAGAAAATAAAAATGAGCAAATTATTTTATGTGAACCATTGCTTTAAACAGAAGATGGCCGACTCTGATCACTGTTCAAGAAGTGAAAAATAAAACGGGGTTTAATGTCGTAATTTGTTTTTTTGTTTTTTTTAATAATTACAATTGTTTAATTAATGAATGTGGTGTTGCAATGCAAATTTGCACAGGCATCTCTTTTTTGATGAAATCAGTAATTTAAATATTTGCTATAGCAATCCAGAGACCTTTGATATCTATGACTGTTATCAGCATGTTACAATGTAACCTACTGTAAAGTCGTAAAATGTTCATCACTGACACGCAGACTGAGGTGAGGCAAACAAAAAATGAAAAGATCAAATATCCAAAACTGACATTTGTTAAAGAATTTAATGATTCAGTTAAATTACAATAGAAACTTTTCTTTTATCTCCCCAAAATTCTCTAAAGTTTTACTGTTATTCATTCATTTTTCTTCAGCTTAGTCCCTTTATTCATCAGGGGTCGCCACAGCGGAATGAACCGCCAGCTTATCCAGCATATGTTTTACACAGTGGATGCCCTTCCAGCTGCAACCCAGTACTGGAAAACATCCATATTCACACACACACTCATACACTGCAGCCAATTTAGTTTATTCAATTCACCTCTACTGCATGTCATTAGACTGTGGGAAAAACTGGAGCAGAAACCAATGCAAACACGAGAAGAACACCACACAGAAATGCCAACTGGCCCAGTTGGGACTCAAACCAGCGACTTTCTTGCTTTGAGGCGACAGTGCTAACCACTGAGTCACCGGGACGCCCATTTTGTCTGTTATATAAAACAAAACAAAAAATTATTCACATAATTAGCATGTTGTATTGTTTGTTTTGTAAAGATTTAAAAACGAACAAAAGCTTTAGAAAAAAATCTCAAACTTCTCAATCTCAACTCAATCTGATTTAAAGGATTATTTAAAACAAGTTTCAAAGGTGTATTTAGTAAGGTCGGATTCTGCCACTGGATGGAGCTCGTCGTATGTTGTTATCTCAGGGAAATGTGGGCGTGTCTTTACTGTATATGTGAGTCAGGAAGCATTTCTTTACTGAACTTCACACACCAAATCATTCGCGTCTTCTTTACATATAGCTATATATATTCTTAAAATCTTAACGTGTCACAGCTCGTCTGACTTCGTAAACGGTAAGTTGCTCTTTCGGCTGCTAATGACATGACAACAACACTATCAAGAGAGATAGCAACAGCAGTTGGATCATTGACTAGGATTGCGACATGTTTTTAAATAAAAAGAAAGATAATTTAACGTGTTTCATGCCAAATAAGTACTATTTTAAAGATGTTAATTAATTAGGGTTAACTAGAAAATAGAAGCAATATAATAGTTTTAAAGAGGTCATGTGTGACTGATATTGTAGATTTCAATGCAGTCTTTCTTTTTTTGCATGTTCAGACACTGACAGCATCATGACAGTGTTTGAAAACTGTACTGTGGTGTTTGATGTGAAGAATGTGCCTTTTAAAGAGAAGCAGAAGCTGAAATCAGCTCTTCAGGAGAATGGAGGAAACATCTCCTATATCATCAACAAAGAGGTTCATTTTCTCATTTTCTATCATTCATTGCTTTCTTTCCTCTGCTAAAAAAAACTAAGGCCAGTAAAGCCAACAAAAAACAGCAATTTAGATATAAATAAAACAGTTTTCAAAGGAGACAAATGTTAAAAAACGCATTTTATGCTTTGTTTTCTGTAAGCTACAGTAAGAACATAAGATTTGTAGGGCTTTTGTTTATATTGATTCTCTAAATTAAGTCATTAAAGGGTTGATATGTGTCATGTGACCTCTTTATATCTTCTCCAGTGCTCTTTTGTGGTCACCAGCAGTGTGAATGACCTGAGCAGTAATCGGCAGCGCAGCATCCAGAAGCTCCAGATCCCGGTGGTTGGGACGCAGTATGTGTGGAGTTGTGTGGATGAAGGACATCTTCTGCCTTTGACGGAGCATAATTTGGCCCCACAGCTGTCATATCCAACCTATGAATCCCTCCCTTCTCCAGGTACAGTAGGAGATTTTACTTCCTCATGTAGGAGTTCATGAACACTGATTGTTTCAGTGGTCATACTAACATAATGTGAACATGAGGTGTGGCTTAGATTTTTATTCATAGCAATTCCTCAGACTGTGGTTGTGTTTAGAAGATTAATTATTAACTCTCCAACCAAATACGTGTTGCATAGTTTTTTTGAACAGATGTTTGTTTTAAGCAAATTGTATCTATGGTAGCTAAGCTGTGTTTGCTAAAAGGGTGTGGTTCAGTATTTGTATGCTGTATGTTTTTTGTGTTGCATTACATTTGGTTGAGAAATATATTTGAGACTGCAGCTGTGATTAAAGCACTTTTAAGTGAGATTAAACCATGTAATGATGTTGTTTTTACTCTATAAAGGGGTAATAGTGTCAACCAAGATACTAGAAAAAAAGAAGTTCAAAGGTCAGCCTGATGTCCCAAACACAGAGGTTGAGATTCTTGAGAAGGGTGGACCTCGTCCTGGCAGGTTCAGGTGTGCTGTTGTTCTTTGTCACTGTCAGTAGCTGTTCTATAGTTCATTGTTTCTTTAACACTTCTCTTATTTAGATGTGCTTGTTTAACTGAATATATATTTTCCTTGATCCTTATCAGAGTGTACAAAGGTGCCGACCATGACTTGCCTGAATTCCCTTCATTTTTTCAAGTGGCCAAGTATTTGGTTTTTGAAAAGGTGAGCAACTTCATGCATTATTCACATTATCAGAGTCAAGTCATGAAATATAATTTACATTAATATTTCAATAAAAAAACAGCCAGTTGTTGTCACAGTACAAACTTTATGAATTCAATCTCAATAACCTACACTCACCGGCCACTTTATTAGGTACACCTTACTAGTACTGGCTTGGACCCCCTTTTGCCTTCAGAACTGCCCTAATCCTTGGTGGCATTGATTCAACAATGTACTGGAAATATTCCTCAGAGATTTTGGTCCATATTGACATGATAGCATCACACTGTTGCTGCAGATTTGTCAGCTTCACATCCATGATGTGAATTTCCAGTTTCACCATAACCCAAAGGTGCTCCATTGGATTGAGATCTAGTGACTGTGGAGGCCGTTTGAGTACAGTGAACTCATTGTCATGTTCAAGAAACCAGTGTGAGATGATTTTTGCTTTTGTGCGTTATCCTGCTGGAAGTAATCATAAAGGGATGGACATGGTCAGCAACAATATTTAGGTAGGCTGTGACGTTGACACGATGCTTAATTGGTACTAATGGGCCCAAAGTGTGCCAAGAAAATATCCCCCACAACAATACACCATCAACACAGCCTAAACCATTGATACAAGGCAGGATGGATCCATGCTGTTGACGCCAAATTCTGACCTTACCATTTGAATTTCACAGCAGAAATCAAGACTCATCAGACCAGGCAACATTTTTCCAATCTTCTATTGTCCAATTTTGGTGAGCCTGTGCCAATTGTAGCCGCAGTTTCCTGTTCTTAGCTGACAGGAGTGGAACTTGGTGTGATCTTCTGCTGCTGTAGCCCATCTGCCTCAATGTTCGACATGTTGTGTGTTCAGAGATGCTCTTCTGCATACCTCAGTTGTAACGAGTGGTTATGTGAGTTACTGTTGCCTTTCTATCAGCTAGAACCAGTCTGGCCATTCTCCTCTGATATCTGACATCAACAAGGCATTTGCGCCCACAGAACTGCCACTCACTGGATTTTTTTTTTTTTTTTTGACCATTCTCTGTAAACCCTAGAGATGGTTGTGCGTGAAAATCCCAGTAGATCAGAAGTTACTGAAATACTCAGACCAGCCCGTCTGGCACCAACAACCAGGCCATGTTCAAAGTCACTTAAATCACCTTTCTTCCTCATTCAGATGCTTGGTTTGAACTGCAGCAGATCGTCTTCTTGACCATGTCTACATGTCTAAATGCATTGAGTTGCTGCCATGTGATGATATGGCAGATTAGAAATTTGCGTTAATAAGTAGTTGGACATAATAAAGTAGCCGGTGAGTGGTGAGTGTACATACTACTTGAACTGTTGAGCTCTGACCGATCACTGATCACCAAACAGCCTGACATTAGAACAGCTTCTGCATGTTTCTTTATCAGTATACTGCTCTGTGGATAAATTTAAAGGAAACATGGCAATTATTAAAACTCCTTTCGTTCAGTTCTTATAAACTTTATCAGTACAAAATAATTAAGAGACAGTGTATTTTTCAACTGTACCTCAGCATTGCAATGTTTTTCTATTATTTTTATTCAGTGCAACAACTCTATTTACTATAAATCATACTGAACATATCAGAGCTCAAAAATAACAATTTATTGACAGTAACCAGCTAAAATAATTTAGGGGAGTACTTAAATTTACTTGCCTTCACCTATTTTAAAATGTTTGATTGTGTTGTAGGTTGAACCCAAGACTTTGTCTGTTTTGGAGCTGCAGAGTGTCAATGGACGAGCAGGCCAGCAGTATCGTGTGCTGTGTTCAGTGTTGCTTGAAGCTGAGGTTTGATCTTGAAAGTTGTTTATTATTGTAAATTGTTCTTATTTGAGTCTGATTGTACTGTAGGTACTGAATCTTGTGCTCTTGTGCTGATGGACTCTCTCTCACTATAGACTGCAGTGGTCCAGGACAAGCTTGTTTTCTGTGAGACGTCTGAAGATGCTGTGGAAGCTTATCTTATGCTGATGAAGGACATGGAGACTCAGGGATTCACAAAGACACCCACACTTCCTGCTGAGGTTGAGCGCTTGGCATCTTACAGCCTGCAGCAGGTAAACACAAACATCTATTTTTATGTGTGTGATTTATGTATAATCTGTGTCTAATATGTGTGAAATATGTGTGTGACTGATTGATTGGCAGCTTCTGCTGGAGGAGAGGCTGAACTGCAGCACATTATCAAAGGAAGTTGGTGTCTTCGTGGAGCTGATTTGGACTGAAGCTCTCGGTTCTCTTAATAACATCCTGACAGTCCCTGTGTCCAGAATCAGCCTCAATGATGTGAGCAGGAGCTTATATAATCACACACAGTGAATATTAGGTTTGTTTACTACAGTGTGTTTAATGTCTCTGTGTTGTTGCAGGTGAGCAGGGTGGAAGGATTGTTACTGCAGGCACAAAAGACTCAGAACGAGGATGAAGCCAAAGCCCTGCTAGAGGAGGTCAACACACTCCTGCCCCTCAGAATGATCGGCCCTCCGTCCAAACACAAGCTTGTGTCTCAGAAACTAGACCTTTGTCAGGTAATGTGTAAACTAACATAGTATTACATTTGTTATACTACATTAGGACCATTAAGACTTTTGTATTACAATATACTGCTCATGACAATAAGATCATTTACTTGGGTATTTCATCACAAGGCTGTTGTTGAACAATGAAGACATGAACTGTACCTTTTCCTGTGGTCTGCAGCTGATCAGAGATATTGTGAATGTGAGTGAAGCCACTCTGGGAAGCCCGTCGCCCTCGTCTCTGGGAAAGTATCGAGCTCTGAGGTGCAGCATTGACTTTGTTCCACCAGAAAACCCTGAGTTTCATGCAGTTTCTAAACTGCTTCAGGACAGGTAAACTGGACTGTGATGATTTGTGGTCTTTTTTCAGGCATGGTTGATATGTTCATGTATTTACATAACATTAATATTATGTTAAACTTATATCAACTACAGGCCTGTTCAGATTCAGCAGATTGTGCGCGTCAGCAGAGGGGTGGAGCTTCAGATGTTTAGGGAGGAGTTAGGCAACATTAAGCCCCTCCTCCACTCCACTAGTCCAAGTAGTTTGGTTGGAATAATGTCACGGTAAGAGCAAATCCACCTTATTCTCAATGTGGAAGTGAACTGTTTCCTGGGTATACACATGACTGCTGTTTCATAAGTTAATCAAAAGAAATAACTTGAATGTCAATGTTAAGTAAACAGTAAAATTGGCATGTAAAGGTAAAATATACATTATGAGTCAATGTGATTCACGTAATTTAACAGGTAGTCAATATACTGCTTTTCCAGTGTGGGGTTGCAGCTGAAAGGGCATCCGCTGTGTAAAACATGTGCTGAATAAGTTGGCGGTTCATTCTGCTGTGGCGACCCCAGATTAATAAAGGGACTAAGCTGAAAAGTAAATGAATGAATGAATATACTGGTATTTGGGCCTTTGGTTAATGACCAAAAATCTCTTGTGGTTTTTAGGAGAAACAAACACCTCTTTGCCTAATTTCTGCTTTTTTGTGACCTAATGCACGGTTTTACACTTATACTTGGTTATTACAAAAATGAGCTGCTTCGTCTGTATTCTTTCATTTGTGCAGTCAGTAAATTACTCACAGAACTGTCCACTCCTGTCTCTCCTTTTGTAAGATTGTGCTCTCACACAGTTATGCACCGTTTAGTACGTGCCTCCAAAGTCCTGCATGTATATCTGGAATTTTCTAATCAAATAATATATGTAATTCTTTTGATTTATTAATAAGTCATTAAATTAATATAATTTTTTGATGAAATATTGTGTGTAGAGGTCTGCTGCTGCCCAGGGTTGGAGTTGAACTGCATGGAATTGAAAGGACGGATATCGGGAATCTTGGAGGAGGAATCTACTTCAGTGACTCTCTAAAGTCAGTGGCCTTGTGCATTAATAGAATGTTAATGGCATGTACATTTTTTATATTTATAGGTTGTGTTATATGATCATGTCTTAATATTACATTAACACATAAATAATATGATTTCACTTATGGCACATCTATATTATAACTTGTTACACAGTGAATCAATAACTTTACCTCTTAAAGGACCAGTGTGAAATACTCCAAGCCCAGTGTAACTGACGGCTCTCGGCTGCTGTTGGTGTGTGAAGTGGCGTTGGGTCGGTGCAAAGACCTGCTGAAGAAAGACACCAGTTTGACTTGTGCTCCTGACGGCTTCCACAGCGTACATGGAGTCCACCGCTCACACAACAGACTCTCTGAATTTGAGGTGCTCTTCTTAGTCTTCTTCTGTATACTTAATACTCTGCTTGTGTTTTGGGATCTAATGTGACCTTTGGGTTTGTGTTTTGGCTTATATTGGACAGGACGATGAGTTTGTGGTGTTTAACACAGAGCAGATCAGACTGAAGTATGTGGTGCAGTTCACTCTGGAGGGGGACGAATTAAAAGACTTCCAGCCTCAAATCAATACCTTTGTGGAGCTCACAGACACACCGACTGACATCTGTAAGTATTGAGCAGAATCCAGTGAACAGGACATGCTGATAGAGAGCTGTTATATCTGGTGGAATTGGTTTCAACTAGAGCTGTCAGTTTGGCTAAATTTGTTTATACAATTAATTTCATGATGTCGTAGCCCATTTGGGTGAGTCAAGTCTCGGTTTTAGCTCAAATCCTCCTCTAAACCCATTCCCCTGCTGAAGTATCTTTACCATAAGTCATTTAGCAGATATTATTATCCAAAGCGACTTACAATCAGGAAGGGATCAATCCATTTATCCCATACTCGCATCAAGTGCTACTATTACGAAGCTTGCAAGCTTCAACTTGTATCCAGTGAAGGGAGATTAAGTCTGACATGGGCTCTCTTGGGCTTGTTGAAAACTAGCCGATCTGCAGCATTTTGGAGAAATTGAGTAGTTTCACAAGAGACGATAGGAGTCCAGCTAGGAGAGCATTACGGTAGTCTAGTCCAGAAATTGCCTAGCACTTGGACAAGAATCTGTGCCGAGTGCTCAGTGAGGATGGGTCAGATTTTTCTGATGTTGTACTGTATAGTGAATACCCGCATGATTGTGCTGCGTTTTCAATGTGCTTTTTGAAGGATAACTGGTCATCAAAGGTCATCCCAAGATTCCTGACTGAATTGGGAGGGATAATAGTAGCTGACTCCAGTTTGATTGATGTAAAGTTGTTGCAGGGAAGACAAGAAGTTTTGTTGTAATCAGATTGAGCTGCAGGTGATAGTCTTTCATCCATGTCGAGATGAGGACCCAAGGTTTAACTTTCGGTTGTGGGAGGAATGTGGATGCACAAAGGATCAGAAGCTCCATGCCTGTAATTACTGTATCCATCTGTCCTAATGAAACAAATTCTGCAGGTTGTGTATGCGCGCCTCCCAGCACTTTTTTTCTGTTTAGATCTCGTGCCTGCACAGGCCCAAGTCGTCGCAATCTAATTTAAATGCAAAATCTATTCTGAACTTTTGAGAATCAATCCAGAATCTTTAGAGAAATTCTTTGATGCATTTAATTATGCTTTCAAAGTGGAGTGATGGATCACAGGCTAAATTCTGGGTCTGGATCTGTGAAGTCCTCTTCAATGGGGTCAGTGGTGAAATTATGTCTATTGTTCACCAGCACCCACTTCACGAACACAGTGACGCATCCTTGAGGACTTTCCAAAAGCAGCTTTGCTTGGGTAGTGTTGTTCAGTCTTATAGACAGATCATGTGTGTGTGTTCCATGAACTCAAACAAGCAACACATGCTCGTTCTAAAAAAACGTAGTCCTATACACGTTTCTGGAGACTGCAAATTATGCAGTCAGAGGTATACGTATGGCTGCATTTCATTTTTTAAATGAACGCTATGGGGCGGTATGATGCCATTCCTTTTCGCGCTTACCAGCTGACCGCTTACCTCCGCGTGGATGACTTTCCCGCTGTAACCAGTTTGTCCTGTTAGCTCGTCATGTACGTCGGCGGACTTGAGACACAGAAAGGAGTTGACCATGACGACGGGGTTCAAGTGCGGTGAAGAACGGTTCCAGAAAGCAGGGAAGACAAAAACAGAATCCAAAAAATAAAAAAATGAGTAAATAACAGGGTGAGAATTTTGTAAAATCTGAAAACGTGGTAAAAATCAGACGAGAGCTTTTTTGCTGGATTGCTTTTGAAAATTGTTGGTTGGGTTTAGGGAAGTGGGTGAGCGGGTCACTTGATAAAATTGGTTGGGTTTAGGGAAGGAGGAGGGTGTGTCAGTCGATTGGTCGGTCGCTCAGTCAGTCAGTCATTCAGTCAGTCAAAAGCGTCCTCTGCTGGGTTTATGCGAGAACAGCAGGCTCGAATGGTACTCGCGAGAGAAATTTAAGATCTCAAAAAGCATACACAGTGGCCTTACGTGGATTCGCGAAAACAAAAACTGCAAAAATATGTACCTCCTGGGACATATTTTGCGGCCTCCAGAAATGTACATAGAGGTACGTTTTCAGAATGAGCCTGGGTTGCAAACAAGAGTGATGAGAGTAAAGTCTTTAATAATACATTGAAGAGCATACATGAACAATACTGACGAGACCTGACACTGTCATACCCTGGGTAAATATCAACAAAATATAAACTTGTGAGCAGATGGACCAGGCAAACAAGTGACAGGTGCCATATGAAGAATGAGAGATAATTAAAAATAAGATATTTGTATATATAAATACTAATAATAATAAAACAATAATTATCATTCTTATCATGATCGTTATAATTATTGTTATATTTACTTGTGGTTTAGAACAATTATATCCATCTTCAATCTGAAAATTTTTATATTATAATAAAAATCATTGACATGGTGGAAAGAAATGATTTGATGTTTAGTAAATATTAATGATAAGCTGTAATTTGTGCTGTTAATTTAATCTGGTTCATGTAACTAGTGTCCAGTGATGACAGTGAGTGTTTGGAGTCCACTAAGAATCCTCTGGAGGAGATGAATGCAGGTTTGCTGGACAGCAGTGGTCAGAAACTTCCTCTACAGGCTGTCAGTGTGAAGTGCAAACTGATGGACCTGATGGGTGAGGTGTGTTCTTTCTCACAGAGGCAAAATAATTCCTTTCACACAAGGCAAAATCAGAAAATAGAGCTAAAACAAGCCAATGATGGGGTCATTTAAAGCCGTGGGAACAAAAATCAAGAACTCGAGAGCTGAAATCAAACCCTTTACCAAACCAAAATACCTCAAATATTGTAACTACAAACTATAACTGTGAATGTTGGTGGGGTTTTTTCGAAAGCTGACTGTAAATTTTCTCTGCTCTGTCACCAGGTCATCATTTTTCAGACCTACACAAACCAGAGTGCTGTTCCCATTGAAGCAAAGTTTGTCTTTCCACTGGAGGAGACGGCAGCAGTGTGTGGATTTGAAGCCTTCATCAATGGAAAACACGTCATTGGAAAGGTGCAAATCATTTACAGCTTGTCACGTTCAGCCTCTGATATTTAAAGCTATTTTCTGTTCATTTTACAAGTGTTTCTGTGTCCTGTAGGTAAAGGAAAAAG
The DNA here is from genome assembly GCA_903798195.1 of Danio kyathit. Taxonomy (NCBI): domain Eukaryota; kingdom Metazoa; phylum Chordata; class Actinopteri; order Cypriniformes; family Danionidae; genus Danio; species Danio kyathit. Next base: position 25,470,457 of record LR812527.1, read on the forward strand.
AGCAGGCTCGTAAGGAGTACAAGCAAGCTATAGAGAAAGGTCATGGAGCCTACCTGATGGACCAGGATGCACCTGTGAGCTCCTGAACATCATTTTCTACGGATGTGCTAATCATAACAATAACTGCTGTGTGGCTGATATGAACAGGAATGTTTGTCTAAGGTCATGTGTTTATGTGATTAGGATGTATTTACTATCAGCGTGGGGAATCTTCCTCCTGGAGCCTCAGTTTTAATCAAGGTGACGTTCATCACTGAGCTGGTGGTGAGATCGGGCTCTATAGTCTTCTCACTGTCTGGCAGCGTGGCACCATGGCAAGAGAGCGCCGCCCTTAACCAGACAACTCAGGTTGGTCTTTCGCTGCTGTTATTGAAAACATGTTTTGCCCGCTGTTCATTTCAGTGTTTTGACTGAGAGTTGTGTTGTATTTCAGACAACTGTTGAAAAGATTGGCCTGTCCGAGTCAAAGGGGTGAGAGTCTCAAATGCTGGAAGTTCACTGAAGATGAAACTGCTGTGGAGAAACAATATAACAGCTCATTATTTAATGTCACAAACCACATGTTGTTTCTTTAATGCTTTGTTTATTCTTCAGGGAGTTTTCTCTGTCGATGTCCATTGAAATGCCTTATGAGATCATCAACTTAAACTGTTCACACCGCATCAAAACCAAGGTTATTAATTTACTTTTTGTACATTTTCTTACAGAAATACTCTCAACAAAAGTATAAATGCAACAGTTTTGTTTTTGCTCCCATTTTTTTGTGGGCAAAGATTGTTTCTATTGTTTACACATTTGTCTAAATCTTTGTTATTAAGCGGGGTGGGGGGATCAGAAATCTAGTCAGTATCTGGTATCACCATTTGCCTCATGCAGAGTATTTCCATCAAATAAAGTTGACCAGGTTGTTGATTGTGAGCTGTGGAATGTTGGTTCACTCCTCTACAATGTTGCTGGAAATTGGCAGGAACTGGAGCACACTGTTGTATTGTCCAATCCAGAGCATTGCAAACATGTTCAATAGGTGAATGTCCAGTGAGTATGCTGGCCATGCAAGAACTGGAATGTTTTCTGCTTCCAGGAATTGTGTGCAGATCCCTGCAACATTAGGCTGTAGATTATCCTGCTGCAACATGAGGTGATGTTAGTGGATCCATGGCACAACAATGGGCCTTAGGATCCCATTGTGGTATCTCTCTGCATTCAAAATTCCATCAATAACACGCAGCTGTGTTCGTTGTTTAACCCATGCCTGCTCATACTATAACTGCCACCATGAGCCACTGGATTCAAATAGTTGACATCAGCAAACTGCTTACCCACATTATGTCTTTCATGGTTTTTGCCATCTGCTCTGTACAGTGAAAACCAGGATTTGTTTGTGAAGAGAACACTTTTTCATAGCGCCATCAAATGTGAGCATTTGCCGACTCAAGTCAGTTACGATAACAATCAGATTGAGATCCCAATGACAACAAGCATGCATCTGAGCTTCCCTGACAAAGTTTCTGACAGCTTGTGCAGAAATTCTTTGGTTATTCAAACCGATTGTTACAGCAGCTGTCCGGGTGGCTGGTCTCAGATGATCTTGGAGGTGAAGATGCTGAATGTGGAAAACCTGGACTTTACACGTGGTCTACAATACTGAGGCTAGTTGATGTACTGCCAAATTCTCTGAAAAAACTTTAAAGATGGCTTATAGTAATTAAGTGGACATTCAGTTCATGGACAACTGCTCTGGTGGACATTCAGAATACCAATTACACACTCTCTCAAAACTTTTATTGTGGCCAGCCTAAGGCACTACTGTGCAATAATCATGCTGTCTAATCTGTATCTTGATATGCCACACCTGTGAGGTGGTTGGAACATCTCAGCAAAGGAGAAATGTTCACTAACACAGATATAGACGCATGTGTGAACAATATTTGACAGAAGTAGACCTTTTATGTACATAGAAACGTTTTAGATCTTTGCATTCCGTTATGTAAAATGGGAGCAAAAACAAATAAAATTTTTGATGAGTGTACTTTAAAGTAAAGGAGCAGATTCAGGTATGAACAGTATGAACAGTACTAATGTCTTCCCTGCTCAGATGACCGACTGTAAGGCAGTGATCAGCACATTACCAGGACAGACTCTAGGACCTGATGGGTTACAGGTGTCCTTCAGTCTTTCTAATATCCACATGCCCAGGATGTGGGTCGAGAACCATCCAGATAAAGACAGTCAGGTGAAGAAATTATCAGTCACATCTGTCATGGTCTTTTGTATTTCACCCAGTCTTGCTGCACATCATAAAGCAATCTAATCAAAATAAATATGAACGCATCCATCTGATCCCTGCAGGCCTGCATGCTGGTGTTTTATCCAGACTTCAAGTCAAGCGGTTTGTCTCTTTCTGGAGGATCATCCAGTGTGAGCGATGTGGTCATTCTTCTGGACTCCTCCAAATCTATGCAGGGAGAAGCCATGCTGAACGCCCGCAGGATTGCCCTTCAAGTGCTCAAATCTCTGGACCGCTCACTGAAGATCAACATCATCTCTTTCAGCACTGGTTAGTGCTCACTGAAAGCATCTGATATTCTCTCACTGATCATCATGTGAACATTTTCAGTTCATTATTAATCTGTGATTTGTCTGAGAGGTCATGTGTGCATGACAGTATATCCTAGTTCTCAATTCTAATGTGTGTGTTTGAACAGATTACAAGGAAGCTTTTCCTGCACCGGTGCCCTTAAATGAGGCGTCTGAAGCAGCCAGGAAATTTATTATGGTGAGTAAAGTTTAATGAGAGTCAGAGATGACTGTGATTGTGTGTATCAGTGTATTTGTCCTGTCTTCAGTCGTGTAGCGGCGCTGGTGGCAGCACTGATCTGTGGCGTCCTCTTCGGAGCCTGAGCCTGCTGCCGCCCTGCAGGGGCATGAGGAACGTCCTGCTGCTGTCTGATGGACACGTTCAGAACCAGCCTGTGACCCTACAGCTGGTCAGAGAAAACTCCTGCCACACTCGCCTCTTCACCTGTGGACTCAGGTCTGGCTTTAAATAAATCTCTTTGTGTTTCTCTTCCTCTGACAGTGAGTTTCTGAAGCTAGAGTTTGCTTGTGTTTGTCTTTGTCTAGCTTGACCGCTAATCGTCATATGCTCAGAGCTTTAGCTCAGGCAGGTGGAGGAACATATGAGTTTTTTGACACAAAGATGAAACACACTTGGGCAGAAAAGGTGATTTATGCTGTTGTTTTTGTTAACTTTATCTCTTCGTTGTTTCTGAGGCTGGAGCTGAACAGATTTGCTGGTGGTTTCAGGTGCGCGCTCAGGTTCAGCGTATGGAGTCTCCAGGCTGCAGATCAGTGGCAGTGAAGTGGCAGCAGTTTAATCCCAGAGCGCCTCCTCCTGTTCAAGCTCCCTCACAGCTTCATGCCCTCTTCAGTGACTGGCACACTCTCGTATACGGCTTTGTGCCGCACTGCACTCAGGTGGACAAGCTTTACTGATGCTGCTGTTCTGTAGATACTAATGAATAATAACACGATATATGCTGAGATTTGGCGATCACTGCAACATTTTAATATTTAATTATTTTAATATTTATTCAGTATTGCAGTTTGAGTTGGTGAGTTTATTTTAAAATGGTCAATGAACTGGTTCAAAACTCTGAATCAACAGTTTGCAAAATCCATGAATGTTATTCATGAGGACTGTACATCTAGTACTGTAAATGTGCTAATATACAGTGCATCCGGAAAGTATTCATAGCGCTTCACTTTTTCCACATTTTTTTAATGTTACAGCCTTATTCCAAAATGGATTAAATTCATTTATTACCTCAATTCTACACACAATACCCCATAATGACAATGTGAAAAAAAAAAAATGTAATTATTATAATTATATTCATTCATTCTTTTTCTTTTCGGCTTAGTCGCCACCGCGGAATGAACCGCCAACTTATCCAGCACGCTTTTACGCAGCGGATGCAGATGCCGCAACCCATCCCTGGGAAACATCCACACACACCCATTCACACTCATACACTACAGACAATTTAGCTTACCCAATTCACCTGTACCGCATGTCTTTGGACTGTGGGGGAAACCGGAGCACCTGGAGGAAACCCATGCGAATGCAGGGAGAACATGCAAACTCCACACAGAAACGCCAATTGACCCAGCCGAGGCTCGAACCAGCGACCTTCTTGCTGTGAGGCGACAGCACTACCTACTGCGCCACTGCGTTGCCTATAATTATATTATATTTTTAAATTAAAAATAAAAAACCTGAAAAATCACATCTACTCAAGTATTCACAGCCTTTGCCGTGAAGCTCTAAATTGAACTCAGGTACATTCTGTTTCCACTGATCATTCTTGAGAAGGTTCAGCAGATGTTTCAGGAGTTCACCTGGGGTAAAATAAGTTGATTAGACATGATTTGAAAAGGCATACACCTGTCTATATAAGGTCCCAGGGTTGACAGTGCATGTCAAAGCACAAACCAAGCATGAAGACAAAAGAATTGTCTGTAGACCTCAGAGACAGGATTGTCTCGAGGCACAAGGATGGGGAAGGTTACAGGAGAATTTCTGCTGCTCTGAAAGTTCCAATAAGCACAGTGGCCTCCATTATCCGTAAGTGGAAGATGTTTGGAACCACCAGGACTCTTCCTAGAGCTGGCCAGCCATCTAAGCTGAGTGATCGGGGGAGAAGGGCCTTAGTCAGGAAGGTGATCAATAACCCGATGGTCACTCTGTCTGAGCTCCAGTGTTCTTCTGTGAAGAGAGGAGAACCTTACAGAAGGACAACCATCTGTGCAGCAATCCACTAATCAGGTCTGTAGGGTAGAGTGGCCCGACAGAAGCTACTCCCCGCCTGGCATTTGCCAAAAGGCATCTGAAGGACTCTCAGACAATAAGAAACCAAATTCTCTGGTCTGATGAGACTAAAATTAAACTCCTTGGAGTGAATGCCAGGCATTATGTTTGGAGGAAACCAGGCACCGCTCATCACCAGGCTAATACCATCTCTACAGTGGAGCATGGTGGTGGCACCATCATGCTGTGGGGATGTTTTTCAGCAGCTGGAACTGGATAACTAGTCAGGATAGAGGGAAAAATGAATGCAGCAATGTACAGAGACATCCTGAGTGAAAACCTGCTTCAGAGTGCTCTTGACCTCAGACTGGGGCAACGGATCATCTTCCAGCAGGACAATTACCCAAAGCACACCGCCAAAATATTAATGGAGTGGCTTCACAACAACTTGGTGAATGTCCTCGAGTGGCCCAGTCAGAGCCCAGACCTAAATCCTATTGAACATCTCTGAGATCTGAAAATGGCTGTACACCGTTGCTTCCCATCCAACCTGATAGAACTTGTGAGGTACTGCAAAGAGGAATGGGCAAAAATTCCTAAAGACAGGTGTGCCAAGCTTGTGGCATCATTTTCAAAAAGACTTGAGGCTGTAATTGCTCCCAAAGGTGCATCAACAAAGTATTGAGCAAAGGCTGTGAATACTGATGTACATGTGATTTTTCAGGTGTTTTATTTTTAATAAATTTGCAACAATTTCTAAAAAAAAAAATTCACATTGTCATTATGGAGTATTGTGTGTAGAATGTTGAGGAAATAAATTAATTTAAGAATTAGGCTGTAACATAAAGAAATGTGGAAAAAGTGAAGCGCTATGAATACTTTCCAGATGCACTGTAGTATATAATATAGTGTCATAAGTGAAAATAATGAAATATCCTTCATATAATTGTTATTTAAGTAAAAAAAAAATGTTGAAGGTATTTAGACAATTTTTATTAAATTTGGTTTTAAAAAATCTTACATAATCAAAATGTGTATCATTAATATGAAGGCTGTAAAAGATATTCAGATGAATAAATAATAATTAAATCTTGTAATAATAATAAGAATAATACAGTAATTTATATGCAGCTGATTTCCTGTTTGCCTGTTTATAGTTTATAATTGTGTAATAATTATTCTTTAAGGCCACATTGTTTGGTGATTTGAGTGGGCAGGAGATCAAAACAATGGTTTCCACCACAGAACTACAGAAGACGAAGGGAACTGTAAGTGAACATCTGAAATACTTCATATAATCTAAAAACATTATTAAATGTCCATCAAGTGTTTGAGGATTTCTGTGTGCGTGTGTGTGTGTGTGTGTGTGTGTGTGTGTGTGTGTGTGTGTGTGTGTGTGTGTGTGTGTGTGTGTGTGTGTGTGTGTGTGTGTAGTTTCTTCACAAGTTAACAGCAAGAGCGATCATCAGAAACTTTGAAGATGGCATTCTAGGCGACAGTGAGGCAGAACATGAGGTACAGTATTTGGCTGCATGTTGCTGTTCTAATATAACCAGCACATTTTGTAACTCAAATTTTGCGATATACTTGCTTTTCTTTATTGATTTGCTTCTTTCCCTATCAGGAGAAGAAAGCAGAGATGAAGTCCTACGTCATTGAGCTCAGTAAAGAGTTCTCCATCTTGTCTCAGTTCACAAGCTTTGTCGCCATCGAAGAGCGGGTACAGTATGATTACTGCTAACTAAGAGTGTCACTTATACACCTGGATGTGGCCAGAACATTTACTCTAATACTGATACTGATTTGTTGTAGGTAGGTTGTTATTTAAATATAATAGTTTACACATAAATAATTTAAAAATAAAGAAGAAGTAACCATCTGGGCAGACAGGTCAGCACATGCTCTTACAAAACGTCTGAATTGTTCTAATAAAATGTTGTGAATTAATTAAGAATCAAACTGAAACTGAAAATTAATGTCCCCATTTGCTCTTTGCAGGAGCTGAATAAGCTTGACACTGGATTCACAGATATTCCTAAACTCATATCAGAGGAGGATGTGGACATTCTGCCATATATGGGCTGGACTGGAGATACTGATGTTGAAGAAGACGTATGGGTAACAACATAAAGAGTCCAGAGTCATGTGGTTTAACAATCACAGCTAATTTCTTTTGTTTTTTAGCTTCTCAGTGTCCACAGCAATAATTTGAATGCATTTGTTTTTCAGATGGATTCAGTGGAATCAATTGAGTATGTTTTACCTTCTGATGTTGGTTTTGCTCTTCAAGAAGCCACTTCAGATAATTTATGTGATGATTTGGAGGAGGAAAGTTCCGATGATTTTGTTGTACCTACTTCTTCTCCTCTGGAGATCAGGCGTTTTAGACGTTCAAGAGCATTTCCTCAGTACGCTGGCTCAGCAGGATTCTCTGGTCGTTCTCTTAGCAGTCTTTGTAGTATAGGTAGTCCTCCCCCTCCCTCTCATCATCCTCCTTCTTCTCCTCCCCACTTGTGCGACATCTTAATAGATGATCCCAGTCTTCAAACCTCTGATTTATGGGAAAAGTCACTGCATTCTTTCTCCATGGCTAACAGGCCACCTCCTCCTCCTGCTGGTGCTCCAGGAGCTGCTCCTCGTATTCAATCCATGCGTCATCATCTAATGCCTAAGTTAGAGCAATCTCTCTTAATGACTCTTTCACCTTCTCTTCCTCCTCCTCCTCCACCTCCTGCTGGTGCTCCAGGAGCTGCTCCTCGAATTCAATCCATGCGTCTTCAATCCATGCCTAAGTTAGAGCAATCTCTCTCAATGACTCCTTCACCTCCTCTTCCTCCTTCTCCTCCTCCTTTTTCACAGGCTGTCAATTTATCTCGAAGAGACTTCATGAGAGACAGTTGTCCTCCTCATCCTGCCAATCAGATTACGGCTGCAGATCACCGTCCTCTTTTTTCACAAAGTATGCCAGTAATGTACACCTCGAGTATAAGTCCAATCTCTTTTTCTGCTGATGCGATTACCAGTGGGTATCGTGCTCCTCCTCTCAGTGCAGATCTTTCCCTCCCTTCTCCTCTTACATCTGCACACTGCATGTCTGTGACTCCTAATATTGCTCCTCCTCCTCCTGTTTTACTCCTCCTTCAAGCAGCGAACATGGATATTTGTGCAGGAGTGCTCCTCGTTCTACATTTGCTTTTGGTCAAACCGCAGAGTCTGTACCTCAAGGATCTGTATCTGGAGGCTTTGGTGGTTCCCTCCAAAGTGCACAATTTGGTTCCTCAACCTTTGGACTTTTTGGATCATCCCCTCTTAGACAACAAGAACACACAATACAAAAACTCCGTTTACACCAGCAAACTGACACTTGGACTCCTGCACAATCTGAATTGACTCACACTTTTGAAGATTCACCTGTGATTAATTTTGCATTGATGAAAAAAAAATCTAAAAAAAAATCTAAAGGATTTCACCCATGGGAACAATTGAAAACACATCAGATGATCTTGGATCGGCCAGTCATGACAGAAGAATTAGGCAGACCTGACACTGCAGTGCCTTGGAATGAGCTGTTTGAGCTTCAGCACGAGGTGTTTACACATCATTTAATGCACTCGATTATTTATAAAATGAAAATGTGTAAGTCAAGGGAATGTGACTCTATTGCTTGTGTCTGGATACAGGATGGATACTGGGAGTGCACTGGCAGGATGAGCAGATTTTTCAACCTGGACGTCAACTTTTTTACCAACGTCTTCCTTAAGGAGAAAGGCATCCAATCTTTAGGTAAAATATCTTTTACTGCCTGTTGCTGTTTTGTTTTTTGACTGTCTACTGAAATCTTAAGAGACCACTTACCATTTGTTTGTGCCATTAAGGGGCATTATTAGCCTTGTGAAACTGAGGAACAGAGAAAAACACACGTGTGCGCTTACTTTGTGACACTATAGAGTGTACTAGATTGAGAAAGTGCTTTTGAATATAAAGCTCAACATATTTAAAACTGTAATGTGCTTGTTATATACAGACAGGTCTATGTGTGTTTAACCTGTGAGTCAGTCAGATGTTTGTGTGTTTAACCCTTGAGTCAGTCAGATGTTTGTGTGTCAGGTGTGAAGGCTCATGCTGATATTCTGAGACTGCTGGCGACTCTGCTGGTGCTGCAGCTGATCCAGGTGAAGAAGCTGGCGGTGGGACGGCTGCTGGAGTCTCTCTTCCGGCTCAAAGAGTCCCAGGAGCCCAGGTACCAGCACACGTCCTCATAGTGAGTCACTCCAGTCTCTGTGCATCCATGACTTTCTGCTCTTCTCCATTCAGACTGATGTACTGGGAGGCGGTGAAGAGGGCCGTGGACTGGGCCTGTCGGACAGACAGACAGTATCCGTGTGTGTGCAGCAGGCTGGAGATCGGCAGGGATTGGGAATCATCCACACGTCAGCTACTGGGCTGTGATTCTCCACACCCGTATTCTCCTCTCAAACCTGTTCTGGAGAGACGGATGGGTTTTTCAGTCATGTAGAAATTGGACACGCACTACACTCAAAATTTACTCTTGCTGCTTTATTTACTGCAAAACAATTATCTTTATTGCCTTAAAGTGTTTCAAAATTATATTTGCACACTTTTTTGGACAGGAGTGATATGACTGAGTTTCGTTGCATTAGATAAAGACTGTCTTTTTAAAGCTTTGATTGTTTTATGCAGAGATTTGTTTCATGTGTTAGTAACTTCTTCTGAATTTCAATATGGCTTGATAGAGAAACCAAAGATTCCATCACTTAAAGCAGGGGGACTCGCAACCCCCAATATCCTCTGAGGTGGTTATAGATATATAAACTTTGTACACAATGGTACACACATACTAATAGGCATAAGCCTATTCATCATTTAATTTTGAAGAACACCACTCTGAGACCATCCTTCATCTTCAGTTGGGTCCTGTATTTATTTTTGATGTATGTGAGTGCCGTAAAGGTGTCAGAAAGTTTAACTTGGTGCCATAAAATCAATCTGCTCTGTCTTTAATATAACGTAATCACCCCAGAGGTCGCAAAAAAATCAGCATGAAAGGCTGATGGCTTTTTATTTGCATGGTTTTTTTAATGTAACTATTAACTACTATTTTCTTCTGTAGGTTATGGATAAAATATGGTAAATGTAGTTTAATAAAATGAATTGTTGAATATGAAATTTTTTTGTTGACAATTGTGCTTTTTTTGGTCCTGTGCTGCTTTTGCTTGGGCTTCATTAAATATGTTGCTACAGTAAACATTATTTCAAACACCTACACACTGTCTTGATCATTTTTTTTAGCATCTTGAAAATTATATTCGCAATCTGTAACTAGCCTACTGTAGTCTACCGAGTAATTTACCTATAGTGGCCACTGGGTGGAGCTCGTCTCGTGTTTATTTCAGTGATTGGGGGTGTGTCTTTACTGTATATGAGTCAGGAAGCTCGTCTTTTACCGAACTTCACACAGCAGACTCCAATATTAAGATTTCTACGTGTTTTTTCACGGTAAGGTGTTCTTTCTGCTATATTGACAACACTATCAGGTGTTATTAATGCCAGAGTCAGATTATTATTTTGTCTAACACGTTATATAACGAAGTTAATTTAATAGGAGTGCATAAAGCCTGAATTTTGAGTAAATATTGGAAAAGTAAAATGTCCAGGTGTTTACTGGGATTACGTTGATAAATATAGAGCATTAACTGTAATAGTTACAATATTCACCGTTATTTACTGTAGTTTTTTTCTTGTCTTCTGTCTTTTCTCTGCATGTCCAGACACTGACAGCATCATGACAGTGTTTGAAAACTGTACTGTGGTGTTTGATGTGAAGAATGTGCCTTTTAAAGAGAAGCAGAAGCTGAAATCAGCTCTTCAGGGGAATGGAGGAAACATCTCCTACACCATCAACAAAGAGGTTCATTTTCTCATGTTCTATGATTAAGTCTTTTATTTCTTCTAAATACTACTACTGGAAAATGACCAGCTAAATCCAGCTAAAACCAGCCAACCAGCCTACGCTGGTTTTAGCATTTGTATTCAGCATAGAGCAGCTACACAGAGCTAATAATCGTGTAGATATTGATCAGCTATTTCAAATGAGACATTTCATGTTTGGCCTAGGCTTGTTTAAGCAGTTTTTTCAGCAGGGTCCGGTGAGCTCCTAAAACAAGAATACAGAAGTTGTACTACTAATCCTTTGAAAAGCAATAAAATCATTAAATATACTTCCTGACTCTTGTGTACTTAGTAACTGTCCAGCGGTCATGTGTCTGTTGACTTGTTTTATTTTCTCCAGTGCTCTTTTGTGGTCACCAGCAGTGTGAATGACCTGAGCAGTAACCGGCAGCGCAGCATCCAGAAGCTCCAGATCCCGGTGGTTGGGACGCAGTATGTGTGGAGCTGTCTGGATGAAGGACATCTGCTGCCTTTGACAGAGCACAATTTGGCCCCACAGCTGTCATATCCTGTCTCTAAATGCCTCCCTTGTCCAGGTAAAGATACATAAACATCACTTTAAAAATCTCTGCTTTTCTTGGGTTAGAACAAAGTCCAACATTTGTGTTTAAGTCATAATAATTTGATAAAAGGTCAGAGAGACAGAAACGATTTCAAGAGTCACACACAGACTGATTTTATTTGTGGAAGTGTTTTGTTGTGTTTATGTTGATCGTGTGTGTATTTTGTGGCTCTGTAAATATAATGTTTTTCTCCATTAAAGGGGTTAAAGTGTCCACCCAGACACTAGAGGAGCAGAAGTTCAAAGGTCATTCTGAAGACCAAACAGAGGTTAAGATCCCTAAGAAGGGTGGACGTTTCAGGTTTGCTCTTGTTTTCATGTCACTCTCAGTTCCTGAGTATTAGTCAAACATTTATTTTTCCAGTTGTTTTAAATCTGATTTTTTGGGTTTAGTTATGAAAGTTTATCTGAATACATCTTTTCATTTACCCACTAGAGTGTACAAAGAAGGTGACAGTGACCTGCCTGAATTTCCCTCATATTTTCATGTGGCCAAGTATTCAGTTTTTAAGAGGGTGAGAACATTCATAGTGCAGAAACCTCAGTAGTGGACAAAATAAAATCAAAAGTCAAATAAGGCATTCCTGAAGCGATAGCTTTCTCAGAGCAGTCACAATCATTGATTATGTTGCAGGTCAAACCCAAGACTTTGTCTGTTTTGGAGCTGCAGAGTGTCAATGGACGAGCAGGCCAGCAGTATCGTGTGCTGTGTTCAGTGTTGCGTGAAGCTGAGGTTTGATCTTGAAAGTTGTTTATTATTGTAAATTATTCTTATTTGAGTCTGATTGTACTGTAGGTACTGAATCTTGTGCTCTTGTGCTGATGGACTCTCTCTTATCATAGACTGCAGTGGTCCAGGACAAGCTTGTTTTCTGTGAGACGTCTGAAGATGCTGTGGAAGCTTATCTGGTGCTGATGAAGGACATGGAGACTCAGGGATTCACAAAGACACACACACTTCCTGCTGAGGTTGAGCGCTTGGCATCTTACAGCCTGCAGCAGGTAAACACAAACATCTATTTTTATGTGTGTGATTTATGTATAATGTGTGTCTAATATGTGTGAAATATGTGTGTGACTGATTGGCAGCTTCTGCTGGAGGAGAGGCTGAACTGCAGCACATTATCAAAGGAAGTTGGTGTCTTCGTGGAGCTGATTTGGACTGAAGCTCTCGGTTCTCTTAATAACATCCTGACAGTCCCCGTGTCCAGAATCAGCCTCAATGATGTGAGCAGGAGCTTGTTTAATCACACACAGTGAATATTAGGTTTGTTTACTACAGTGTGTTTAATGTCTCTGTGTTGTTGCAGGTGAGCAGGGTGGAAGGATTGTTACTGCAGGCACAAAAGACTCAGAACGAGGATGAAGCCAAAGCCCTGCTAGAGGAGGTCAACACACTCCTGCCCCTCAGAATGATCGACCCTCCGTCCAAACACAAGCTTGTGTCTCAGAAACTGGACCTTTGTCAGGTAATGTGTAAACTATCATAGTATTACATTCGTTATACTACATTAGGACCATTAAGACTTTAGTATTACAATATACACTCACCGGCCAGTTTATTAGGTACACCCGTCCAACTGCTCCTTAGCGCAAATTTCTCAATTAATTCAGCCAGTCACATGTCAGAAACTCAAAGCATTTAGGTATGTAGACATGATCAAGATGATCTGCTTTAGTTCAAACCGAGCGCCAGAATGGAGAAGAAAGGTGATTTAAGTGAATTTAAATGTGGCATGGTTGTTGGTGCCAGACAGGCTGGTCTGAGTATTCAGAAAAACAGAAAATATCCAGTAAGCGGCAGTTCTGTGGGCACAAATGCCTTTTTAATGCCAGAGGTCAGTGGAGAATGACCAGACTGGTTTAAGCTGATAGTAAGGCAACGGTAACTCAAATAACCACTCGTTACAACCGAGGTATGCAGAAGAACATCTCTGAATGCACAACACGTCCAAATTTGAGGAGCAATACCTACAGCAGCAGAAGACCACACCAGGTGCCACTTCTGTCAGCTCAGAACAGGAAGCAGAGGCTACAATTTGCACAGGCTCACCAAAATTGTACAAAAACGTTGCCTGGTCCGATGTGTCTCGATTTCTGCTGCGACATTTGGATGGTAGGGTCAAAATTTGGCATCAACAACATGAAAGCATGTATCCATCCTGCGTTGTATCAACAGTTCAGGCTGCTGGAGGTGTTTAATGGTGTGGGGGATATTTCCTTGGCACACTTTGGGCCCATTAGTACCAATTGAGCATCTTGTCAACGCCGCAGACTACCTGAGTATTGTTGCTGACCATGTCCATCCCTTTATGACCACAGTGTACCCACCTTCTGATGGCTACTTCCAGCAGGATAACGCGCCATGTCATAAAGCGTCAATCATCTCAGACTGGTTTCTTGAACATGACTATGAGTTCACTGTACTCAAATGGCCTCCACAGTCACCAGAACTCAATCCAATAGAGCACCTTTTGGATGTGGTGGAACAGGAGATTCACATCATGGATGTGCAGCAACAGCGTGATACTATCATGTTGATATGGAACAAAATCTCTGAGGAATACTTCCAGTACCTTGTTGAATCTAGGCCACAGAAGGACTAAGGCAGTTCTCTAGGCAAAAGGGGGTCCAACCTGGTAAAGTGTACCTAATAAAGTGACCGGTTTGTGTACTTCTCATGGTTTGTGTACTTTTCCTGTGGTCTCCAGCTGATCAGAGATATTGTGAATGTGAGTGAAGCCACTCTGGGAAGCTCATCGCCCTCGTCTCTGGGAAAGTATCGAGCTCTGAGGTGCAGCATTGACTTTGTTCCACCAGAAAACCCTGAGTTTCATGCAGTTTCTAAACTGCTTCAGGACAGGTAAACTGGACTGCGATGATGATGTTCAAACATGTTGGATATTTGACTACTTTTTAGTGTTTAAAGAGGTGATTTGGCATTGCTAAAAAGAACATTATTTTGTATTTGGTGTAATGCGATGCATTTATGGGCTTTCCTTTTTTGGAAATAATCTTATTTATTTATGAATAGCTCACAACAACAAAGGAAAACAGCCCATTAAATGAAAATGTTATAACTGTTTCCACTACAGGCCTGTTCAGATTCAGCAGATTCTGCGCGTCAGCAGAGGGGTAGAGCTTCAGATGTTTAGGGAGGAGTTAGGAAACATTAAGCCCCTCCTCCACTCCACTAGTCCAGGTAGTTTGGTTGGAATACTGTCACGGTAAGAGCAAATCCACCTTATTCTCAATGTGGAAGTAAATATGGAAAATATGAGACTAAATATGGATCAGCATCAGACTGCTTTTATAGAGAAACTTTCTTTGCTTATTTGTGACCTAAAGTGTGCTGCTTTGTTGGGAATCAACATGTTAGTCATTATTGAAATGAGCTGCTGTGTTCTTTCATTCATGTATTCTTGCAGAACTTTCTGTATTTTTATAAGATTTGTCATATTTAGTAAATGTGGCCTTTAGTGTCTTTATCTGTATTATTATGACTCTTTAAGCAAATGTTAAAATATTATTTCTGATACATTTGATTTGTTAGTAAGCTGATGTAATTAAATATTATACATTTTTATAACATGTTCTGTGTAGAGGTCTGCTGCTGCCCATGGTTGGAGTGAAACTGCATGGAATTGAGAGGACGGATATCGGGAATCTTGGAGGAGGAATCTACTTCAGTGACTCTCTAAAGTCAGTGGCCTTGTGCATTTCTCATTCTTTTAATAAAGCGTTTAACAAGTGCAGATTTTATCCAGTCATTAAAATTATTCTGTGTGTTAAAGGACCAGTGTGAAATACTCCAAGCCCAGTGTAACTGACGGCACTCGGCTGCTGTTGGTGTGTGAAGTGGCGTTGGGTCGGTGCAAAGACCTGCTGAAGAAAGACACCAGTTTGACTTGTGCTCCTGAAGGCTTCCACAGCGTACATGGAGTCCACCGCTCACACAACAGACTCTCTGAATTTGAGGTGCTCTTCTTAGTCTTCTTCTGTATACTTAATACTCTGCTTGTGTTTTGGGATCTAATGTGAGCTTTGGGTTTGTGTTTTGGCTTATATTGGACAGGACGATGAGTTTGTGGTGTTTAACACAGAGCAGATCAGACTGAAGTATGTGGTGCAGTTCACTCTGGAGGGGGACGAGTTAAAAGACTTCCAGCCTTGATGTGCATCTACATAGGAAAACAGTCATGTCATGTTATACTGTAGACAAGCTGTGGCTCCTCCAAACCAAAATCCTGTAGCCAAACTTTTTTCTCTAACTTATAACTTTAACTGTGAGCCTATCTCTCTCTGCTCTGTCACCAGGTCATCATTTTTCAGACCTACACAAACCAGAGTGCTGCTCCCATTGAAGCAAAGTTTGTCTTTCCACTGGAGGAGACGGCAGCAGTGTGTGGATTTGAAGCCTTCATCAATGGAAAACACGTCATTGGAAAGGTGAAAATCATTTACAGCTTGTCACGTTCAGCCTCTGATATTTAAAGCTATTATCTGTTCATTTTACAAGTGTTTCTGTGTCCTGTAGGTAAAGGAAAAAGAGCAGGCTCGTAAGGAGTACAAGCAAGCTATAGAGAAAGGTCATGGAGCCTACCTGATGGACCAGGATGCACCTGTGAGCTCCTGAACATCATTTCTTACAGATGAGCTAATCATAATAATAACTGCTGTGTGGCTGATATGAACAGGAATGTTTGTCTAAGGTCATGTGTTTATGTGATCAGGATGTATTTACTATCAGCGTGGGGAATCTTCCTCCTGGAGCCTCAGTTTTAATCAAGGTGACGTTCATCACTGAGCTGGTGGTGAGATCGGGCTCTATAGTCTTCTCACTGTCTGGCAGCGTGGCACCATGGCAAGAGAGCGCCGCCCTTAACCAGACAACTCAGGTTGGTCTTTCGCATTGAAAACATGTTTTGGCTGCTGTTCATTTCAGTGTTTTGACTGAGAGTTGTGTGGTATTTCAGACAACTGTTGAAAAGATTGGCCTGTCGGAGTCAAAGGGGTGAGAGTCTTAAATGCTGGAAGTTCACTGAAGATGAAACTGCTGTGGAGAAACAATATCAAAGCTCATTATTTAATGTCACAAACCACATGTTGTTTCTTTAATGCTTTGTTTATTCTTCAGGGAGTTTTCTCTGTCGATGTCTATTGAAATGCCTTATGAGATCATCAACTTAAACTGTTCACACCGCATCAAATCCAAGGTTATTAACGTTGTTCAATTTTCACTGAAATAAAGCAGCAGATTCAGGTATGAACAGTACTAATGTCTTCCCTGTTCAGATGACCGACTGTAAGGCAGTAATCAGCACATTACCAGGACAGACTCTTGGACCTGACGGGTTACAGGTGTCCTTCAGTCTTTCTAATATCCACATGCCCAGGATGTGGGTCGAGAACCATCCAGATAAAGACAGTCAGGTGAAGAAATCATCAGTCACATCTGTCATGGTTGTTTGTATGTCACCCAGTCTTGCTGAACATCATAAAACAATCTAATCAAAATAAATATGAATGCATCCATCTGATCACTGCAGGCCTGCATGTTGGTGTTTTATCCAGACTTCAAGTCAAGCGGTTTGTCTCTTTCTGGAGGATCGTCCAGTGTGAGTGATGTGGTCATTCTGCTGGACTCCTCCAAATCTATGCAGGGAGAAGCCATGCTGAACGCCCGCAGGATTGCCCTTCAAGTGCTCAAATCTCTGGACCGCTCACTGAAGATCAACATCATCTCTTTCAGCACTGGTTAGTGCTCACTGAAAGCATCTGATATTCTCTCACTGATCATCATGTGAACATTTTCAGTTCATTATTAATCTGTGATTTGTCTGAGAGGTCATGTGTGCATGACAGTATATCCTAGTTCTCAATTCTAATGTGTGTGTTTGAACAGATTACAAGGAAGCTTTTCCTGCACCGGTGCCCTTAAATGAGGCGTCTGAAGCAGCCAGGAAATTTATTATGGTGAGTAAAGTTTAATGAGAGTCAGAGATGACTGTGATTGTGTGTATCAGTGTATATGTCCTGTCTTCAGTCGTGTAGCGGCGCTGGTGGCAGCACTGATCTGTGGCGTCCTCTCTGGAGCCTGAGCCTGCTGCCGCCCTGCCGAGGCATGAGGAACGTCCTGCTGCTGTCTGATGGACACGTTCAGAACCAGCCTGTGACCCTACAGCTGGTCAGAGAAAACTCCTGCCACACTCGCCTCTTCACCTGCGGACTCAGGTCTGGCTTTAAATGAATCTCTTTGTGTTTCTCTTCCTCTGACAGTGAGTTTCTGAAGCTAGAGTTTGCTTGTGTTTGTCTTTGTCTAGCTTGACTGCTAATCGTCATATGCTCAGAGCTTTAGCTCAGGCAGGTGGAGGAACATATGAGTTTTTTGACACAAAGATGAAACACACTTGGGCAGAAAAGGTGATTTATGCTGTTGTTTTTGTTAACTTTATCTCTTCGTTGTTTCTGAGGCTGGAGCTAAACAGATTTGCTGGTGGTTTCAGGTGCGCGCTCAGGTTCAGCGTATGGAGTCTCCAGGCTGCAGATCAGTGGCAGTGAAGTGGCAGCAGTTTAATCCCAGAGCGCCTCCTCCTGTTCAAGCTCCCTCACAGCTTCATGCCCTCTTCAGTGACTGGCACACTCTCGTATACGGCTTTGTGCCGCACTGCACTCAGGTGGACAAGCTTTACTGAGGCTGCTGTTCTGTAGATAATAATGAATAATAACACTATATATGCTGAGATTTGGCGATCACTGCAACATTTTAGTATTTAATTATTTTAATATTTCTTCAGTATTGCAGTTTGAGTTGGTGAGTTTATTTTAAAATGGTCAATGAACTGGTTCAAAACTCTGAATCAACAGTTTGCAAAAACCCTGAATGTTTGTCATGAGGACTGTACATCTAGTACTGTAAATGCGCTAATATAATATCTAATATAATGTCATAAGTGAAAATAATGAAATATCCTGCATACAATTGTTGAGTTACAGAAAATGTGGAAACTATTTAGACAATTTTTATTAAATTTGGTTATAGAAAACCTTGTGAAACAATCAATATTGGTAACATTAAGATGAAGGCTGTAAAATATATTTAGATTAATAAATAAAAATTGAATGTAGTAATAATAAGAATAATACAGTAGTTTATATGCAGCTGATTTCCTGTTTGCCTGTTTATAGTTTATAATTGTGTAATAATTATTCTTTAAGGCCACATTGTTTGGTGATTTGAGTGGGCAGGAGATCAACACAATGGTTTCCACCACAGAACTACAGAAGACGAAGGGAACTGTAAGTGAACATCTGAAATATTTCATATAATCTGAAACCATTATTAAATGTTTTTAAAGTGTTTTGTGTGTGTGTGTGTGTGTGTGTGTGTGTGTGTGTGTGTGTGTGTGTGTGTGTGTGTGTGTGTGTGTGTGTGTGTGTGTGTGTGTGTGTGTGTGTTTGTAGTTCCTTCACAAGTTAACAGCAAGAGCGATCATCAGAGACTATGAAGATGGCATTCTAGGCGACAGTGAGGCAGAACATGAGGTACAGTATTTGGCTGCATGTTGTTGTTCTAATATAACCAGCACATTTTGTCATTTTTCTTTTCTTTCTTGATTTTTTTCCCTGTCAGGAGAAGAAAGCAGAGCTGAAGTCCTTCATCATTGAGCTCAGTAAAGAGTTCTCCATCTTGTCTCAGTTCACAAGCTTTGTCGCCATCGAGGAGCGGGTACAGTATGATTACTGCTAACTAAGAGTGTTTAGGTCAGACACACACACACACACTTATACACCTGAATATGGCCAGAACATTTACTCTAATACTGATACTGATTTGTTGTAGGTAGGTTGTTATTCAAATATAATAGTTTACACATAAATAATAATATAATAATAATAAAGAAAAAGTAGCCATCTTGTCAGACAGGTCGTCACATGCTCTAACAAAACGTCTGAATTTTTCTAATAAAATGTTGTGAATTAATTAAGAATCAAACTGAGCTTAAAAATGGAAAATTTATGTCCTCATTTGCTCTTTGCAGGAGCTGAATAAGCTTGACACTGGATTCACAGATATTCCTAAACTCATATCAGAGGAGGATGTGGACATTCTGCCATATATGGTCTGGACTGAAGCTACTGGTGCTGAAGATGATGAATTGGTAACAACATAAAGAGTCGTGTGGTTTAACAATCACAGTTGGTTTTATTATATTTTAGCTCCTCAGTGTCCACAGCAATAATTTGAATGTATTTGTTTTTCAGATGGATTCAGAGGAAGAAATGGATTATGAATGTGATGACCTTTATCTTGATCAAGCTTATTCAGAGGACTCACGCAGTCGCTGCTCAACATCTTCTGATGATGGTTTTGCTCTTCAAGCAGCAACTTCAGAAATGTATGATGATTGTGATTATGAACCTCCTCCGGCGACCAGGCATTCTTTAGATTTAAAAGAACGTTGTCGGGACGCTGACTCAGCAGGATCCACTGGTCGTTCTCTTAGCATTTATCGTAAAGGAGCAAGTGGTCCTCCCCCTCCATCTCACTCTCGTCCTTCTTCGGATTTGCGGGATTTTTGCTTAATGAAGAAGAGGCCTTCTCCTCCTCCTTCTCCTCCTTCTCCGTTTCCTCCTGCTGATGCTCCAGGATCTGCTCGTCGTATTCGATCCATGCGTCATCGTATAATGTCTAAGTTAGAACAATCTCTCCCAATGACTTCTTCTCCTCCTCTTCCTCCTCATCCTCCTCGTTCTCGTCCTGTCTTCAGGTCCGCAACAGTCTTGATCAGAGACAGGTGTTCTCCTCCCCCTGCCAGCCCGATTGCCTCAGTGCCTCCACCCTATCACAGTCCTCTTATTGCAACAGAAAGTATGCCAGCATTTTTCCCCTCAATTGAACCCCCTTCCTCTTTTTCTGCTGATGCGATTACCAGTGGCTTTTGGGGCTCAGCTCCTCCTTTTAGAGCAGATTCTCTTTACTCTACTCATTGTTCTTCAAGATACATGTCTGTGAATCCTCCTCCTCCTGTTTTTACTCCTCCTTCAAGCAGTGATCTTGGAAATGTGCGCAGTAGTGTTCAAATGCATTCTGCATCTGCTTTTGCTCAAACCACAGAGTCTGTACCTCTGGAAGGACCTTTATGTGGACTTGGTAGTTTCCTCTATAGTGCACACTCCAGTTCCTCAGCCTTTGGACTCTTTGGATCATCCCCACTTAGGCAACAACAACAACAACAACAGCAACACGCAATACAAAAACTCAATTTACTCCAGCAAACTGCCACTTTGACTCCTGCACAATCTGAGTTGACTCACACTTTGCGAGATTCACCTGTGATTAATTATTCGGTAAAGAAAAGAAAAAAATCTGCATTGCAACAATTCGCATTATGTAAGATGATCTTGGATCAGCCAGTCATGACAGAAGAATTAAGCAGACCTGACACTGCAGTGCCTTGGAATGAGCTGTTTGAGCTTCAGCACGAGGTGTTTACACATCATTTAATGAACTCAACTATATATAAAATGAAAATGTGTAAGTCAAGGGAATGTGACTCTATTGCTTGTGTCTGGATACAGGATGGATACTGGGAGTGCACTGGCAGGATGAGCAGATTTTTCAACCTGGACGTCGACTTTTTTGCCAACGTCTTCCTTAAGGAGAAAGGCATCCAATCTTTAGGTAAAATATCTTTTACTGCCTGTTGCTGTTTTGTTTTTTGACTGTCTACTGAAATCTTAAGAGACCAGTCACCATTCATGTGTGCCCTTTAGGTGCATTATCAGCAGTGTGAAACTGAGGAACAGAGAAAAACACACGTGTGCGCTTACTTTGTGATACTATAGAGCGTACTAGATTGAGAAAGTGCTTTTGAGTATAAAGCTCAACATATTTAAAACTGTAATGTGCTTGTTATATACAGACAGGTCTATGTGTGTTTAACCTGTGAGTCAGTCAGATGTTTGTGTGTTTAACCCTTGAGTCAGTCAGATGTTTGTGTGTCAGGTGTGAAGGCTCATGCTGATATTCTGAGGCTGCTGGCGACTTCTGCTTGTGCTGCAGCTGATCCGGGTGAAGAAGCTGGCGGTGGGGACGGCTGCTGGAGTCTCTCCTCCGGCTCAAAGAGTCCCAGGAGCCCAGGTACCAGCACACGTCCTCATAGTGAGTCACTCCAGTCTCTGTGCATCCATGACTTTCTGCTCTTCTCCATTCAGACTGATGTACTGGGAGGCGGTGAAGAGGGCCGTGGACTGGGCCTGTCAGACAGACAGACAGTATCCGTGTGTGTGCAGCAGGCTGGAGATCGGCAGGGATTGGGAATCATCCACACGTCAGCTACTGGGCTGTGATCCTCCACACCCGTATTCTCCTCTCAAACCTGTTCTGGAGAGACGGATGGCTTTTTCAGTCGTGTAGTTGAAATGTACTGTTGCTGCTTTATTTACTGCAAAACAATTATCTTTATTGCCTTAAAGTGTTTCAAAAATATATCTGTACACTTTTTTAGACAGGAGTGATATGACTGAGTTTCATTGCATTAGATGTAGACTGTCTTTTTAAAGCTTTGATTGTTTTATGCAGAGATTTGTTTCATGTATTAGTAACTTCTTCTGAATTTCAATATGACTTAATAGAGAAACCAAAGATTCCATCACTTAAAGCAGGGGTTCCCAAACTTTTCAGCCTGCAACCCCCAAAATAACAATGCCAATGACTCGCAACCCCCAATATCCTCTGAGGTGGTTATAAATATATAAACTTTGTACACAATGGTACACACATACAATAGGCCCAAGCCTACAGTATTCATCATTTAAAGTTAAAGGACGCCACTCGGAGACCATGCTTGATCTTCAGTTTGGTCCTGTATTTATTTTTTATGTATGTGTGTCCCGTAAAGGTGTCAGAAAGTTTAACCTGGTGCCATAAAATCAATCTGCTGTGTCATTAATATAACGTAATCACACCAGAGGTCACAAAAAAAATCACTCAAAAGGCTGATGGCTTTTTATTTGCATGTTGTTTTTTAATGTAACTATTAACTACTATTTTACTTCTGTAGGTTATGGATAAAATATGGTAAATGTAGCTTAATTAAATGTATTTGATTTTTGGAAATCACCAAGCAACTATGATCATGTTGTTTTATCATTTAAAATATATCAATGTTGTTTTGTTGACAAGTGTGCTTGTGTTTTTTTTTCTCCTGTGCTGTTTTAGCTTGGGCATCATTAAATATGTTGCTACAGTAAATATTATTTCAAACACCTACACACTGTCTTGATCATTTTTTTTAGCATCTTGAAAATTATATTCGCAATCTGTAACTAGCCTACTGTAGTCTACCGAGTAATTTACCTATAATGGCCACTGGGTGGAGCTCGTCTCGTGTTTATTTCAGTGATTGGGGGTGTGTCTTTACTGTATATGAGTCAGGAAGCTCGTCTTTTACCGAACTTCACACAGCAGACTCCAATATTAAGATTTCTACGTGTTTTTTCACAGTAAGGTGTTCTTTCTGCTATATTGACAACACTATCAGGTGTTATTAATGCCAGAGTCAGATTATTATTTTGTCTAACACGTTATATAACGAAGTTAATTTAATAGGAGTGCATAAAGCTTTGAGTGAATATTGGAAAAGTAAAATGTCCAGGTGTTTACTGGATTACGTTGATAAATATAGAGCATTACCTGTTATAGTTACAATATTCACCGTTATTTACTGTAGTTTTTTTTTTCTTGTCTTCTGTCTTTTCTCTGCATGTTCAGACACTGACAGCATCATGACAGTGTTTGAAAACTGTACTGTGGTGTTTGATGTGAAGAATGTGCCTTTTAAAGAGAAGCAGAAGCTGAAATCAGCTCTTCAGGGGAATGGAGGAAACATCTCCTACACCATCAACAAAGAGGTTCATTTTCTCATATAATAAATAAATTATTTTATTTCTTCCAATAATCAATAGGGGCAGTTACACAGAGCTAATAATCGTGTAGATATAGATCAGTTATTTCAAATGAGACATTTCATGTTTGGCCTAGGCTTGTTCAAGCAGTTTTTTCAGCAGGGTCCTGTGAGCTGCTAAAACAAGAATACAGAAGTTGTACCACTAATCCTTTGAAAAGCAATAAAATCATTGAATATACTTCCTGACTCTTGTGTACTTAGTAACTGTCCAGCGGTCATGTGTCTGTTGACTTGTTTTATTTTCTCCAGTGCTCTTTTGTGGTCACCAGCAGTGTGAATGACCTGAGCAGTAACCGGCAGCGCAGCATCCAGAAGCTCCAGATCCCGGTGGTTGGGACGCAGTATGTGTGGAGCTGTCTGGATGAAGGACATCTTCTGCCTTTGACGAAGCATAATTTGGCCCCACAGCTGTCATATCCTGTCTCTAAATGCCTCTATTGTCCAGGTAAAGATACATAAACATCACTTGAATGTTGGGTTTAAAGAAAGTCAAACATTTGTTTAAGTCATAATAATTTGATAAAAGGTCAGAGAGACAGAAACGATTTCAAGAGTCACACACAGACTGATTTTATTTGTGGAAGTGTTTTGTTGTGTTTATGTTGATCTTGTGTGTATTTTGTGGCTCTGTAAATATAATGTTTTTCTCCATTAAAGGGGTTAAAGTGTCCACCCAGACACTAGAGGAGCAGAAGTTCAAAGGTCATTCTGAAGACCAAACAGGGGTTAAGATCCCTAAGAAGGGTGGACGTTTCAGGTTTGCTCTTGTTTTCATGTCACTCTCAGTTCCTGAGTATTAGTCAAACGTTTATTTTTCCAGTTGTTTTAAATCTGATTTTCTGGGTTTAGTTATGAAAGTTTATCTGAATACATCTTTTCATTTACCCACTAGAGTGTACAAAGAAGGTGACAGTGACCTGCCTGAATTTCCCTCATATTTTCATGTGGCCAAGTATTCAGTTTTTAAGAGGGTGAGAACATTCATAGTGCAGAAACCTCAGTAGTGGACAAAATAAAATCAAAAGTCAAATAAGGCATTCCTGAAGCGATAGCTTTCTCAGAGCAGTCACAATCATTGATTATGTTGCAGGTCAAACCCAAGACTTTGTCTGTTTTGGAGCTGCAGAGTGTCAATGGACGAGCAGGCCAGCAGTATCGTGTGCTGTGTTCAGTGTTGCGTGAAGCTGAGGTTTGATCTTGAAAGTTGTTTATTATTGTAAATTATTCTTATTTGAGTCTGATTGTACTGTAGGTACTGAATCTTGTGCTCTTGTGCTGATGGACTCTCTCTCACTATAGACTGCAGTGGTCCAGGACAAGCTTGTTTTCTGTGAGACGTCTGAAGATGCTGTGGAAGCTTATCTGATGCTGATGAAGGACATGGAGACTCAGGGATTCACAAAGGCACACACACTTCCTGCTGAGGTTGAGCGTTTGGCGTCTAATGGCCTGCAGCAGGTAAACACAAACATCTATTTTTGTGTGTGTGATTTATGTGTAATGTGTGTCTAATACAGGGATCTCCAAACTCTGTCCTGGAGGGCCGGTGTCCTGCTGAGTTTAGCTCCAACTTGCTTCAACACACCTGCCAGAAAGTTTGTAGTATGTCTAGTAAGAGCTTGATTAGCTGCTTCAAGTGTGTTTGATTAGGGTTGGAGCTAAACTCTCTAGGACACTGGCCCTCCAGGACCGAGTTTGGACACCCCTGGTCTAATATGTGTGAAATATGTGTGTGATTGATTGATTGGCAGCTTCTGCTGGAGGAGAGGCTGAACTGCAGCACATTATCAAAGGAAGTTGGTGTCTTCGTGGAGCTGATTTGGACTGAAGCTCTCGGTTCTCTTAATAACATCCTGACAGTCCCCGTGTCCAGAATCAGCCTCGATGATGTGAGCAGGAGCTTATATAATCACACACAGTGAATATTAGGTTTGTTTACTACAGTGTGTTTAATGTCTCTGTGCTGTTGCAGGTGAGCAGGGTGGAAGGATTGTTACTGCAGGCACAAAAGACTCAGAACGAGGATGAAGCCAAAGCCCTGCTAGAGGAGGTCAACACACTCCTGCCCCTCAGAATGATCGACCCTCCGTCCAAACACAAGCTTGTGTCTCAGAAACTAGACCTTTGTCAGGTAATGTGTAAACTAACATAGTAATACAGTATTACAGTCATTTACTTGGGTATTTCATGACAAGGCTGTTGTTGAACAATGAAGACATGAACTGTACATTTTCCTGTGGTCTGCAGCTGATCAGAGATATTGTGAATGTGAGTGAAGCCACTCTGGGAAGCCCGTCGCCCTCGTCTCTGGGAAAGTATCGAGCTCTGAGGTGCAGCATTGACTTTGTTCCACCAGAAAACCCTGAGTTTCATGCAGTTTCTAAACTGCTTCAGGACAGGTAAACTGGACTGTGATAATGATGTTCAAACATGTTTGATATTTGACTACTTTTTAGTGTTTAAAGAGGTGATTTGACATTGCTAAAAAGAACATTATTTTGTATTTGGTGTAATGCGATGCATTTATAGGTTTTCCTTTTTTTTGCGTATTCTTATGGGTTTAGGTTTTGGCAAAATGAAAAAGAATATTGCTTTTGGTTTGAGACATTACTCTGAGATTCCTTGGATCTTATTTATTTATGAACAGCTCACAACAACAAAAGAAAACAGCCCATTAAATGAAAATGTTATAACTGTTTCCACTACAGGCCTGTTCAGATTCAGCAGATTCTGCGCGTCAGCAGAGGGGTGGAGCTTCAGATGTTTAGGGAGGAGTTAGGAAACATTAAGCCCCTCCTCCACTCCACTAGTCCCAGTAGTTTGGTTGGAATACTGTCACGGTAAGAGCAAATCCACCTTATTTTCAATGTGGTAGTAAATATGGAAAATATGAGACTAAATATGGATCAGCATCAGACTGCTTTTATAGAGAGACGTTCTTTGCTTATTTGTGACCTAAAGTGTGCTGCTTTGTTGGGAATCAACATGTTGGTCATTATTGAAATGAGCTGCTGTGTTCTTTCATTCATGTATTCTTGCAGAACTTTCTGTATTTTTATAAGATTTGCCATATTTAGTAAATGTGGTCTTTAGTGTCTTTATCTGTGTTATTATGACTCTTTATGCAAATGTTAAAATATTATTTCTGATTCACTTTATTGTTAGATAGCTGATGTAATTAATAATTACGTATATATTTTTTATAACATGTTCTGTGTAGAGGTCTGCTGCTGCCCATGGTTGGAGTGAAACTGCATGGAATTGAGAGGACGGATATCGGGAATCTTGGAGGAGGAATCTACTTCAGTGACTCTCTAAAGTCAGTGGCCTTGTGCATTTCTCATTCTTTTAATAAAGCGTTTAACAAGTGCAGATTTTATCCAGTCATTAAAATTATTCTGTGTGTTAAAGGACCAGTGTGAAATACTCCAAGCCCAGTGTAACTGACGGCTCTCGGCTGCTGTTGGTGTGTGAAGTGGCGTTGGGTCGGTGCAAAGACCTCCTGAAGAAAGACACTAGTTTGACTTGTGCTCCTGACGGCTTCCACAGCGTACATGGAGTCCACCGCTCACACAACAGACTCTCTGTATTTGAGGTGCTTTTCTTAGTCTTCTTCTGTATACTTAATACTCTGCTTGTGTTTGGGGATCTAATGTGAGCTTTGGGTTTGTGTTTTGGCTTATATTGGACAGGACGATGAGTTTGTAGTGTTTAACACAGAGCAGATCAGACTGAAGTATGTGGTGCAGTTCACTCTGGAGGGGGACGAGTTAAAAGACTTCCAGCCTCAAATCAGTACCTTTGTGGAGCTCACTGACACCCTGACTGACGTCTGTAAGTATTGAACAACATACATTGAATACTGGATGGTATGCTGAGATTTGTGCTGTGGAGTTCATCAGTGTTTTGTGTTCATCCGTGTGACTTTAGTGTCCAATGATGACAGTGAGGGTTTGGAGTCCACTAAGAATCCTCTGGAGGAGATGAATGCAGGTTTGCTGGACAGCAGTGGTCAGAAACTTCCTCTACAGGCTGTCAGTGTGAAGTGCAAACTGATGGATCTTCTGTGTCAGGTGTGTTACTACAGCCATGGCAGAAGAAGTAAAAGAAAATGCAGATTCTAAGGAGCAACAATAACATTTGAAAAACATTTTTTACACTTATTTTTGCTGTTGCATTATCCCGCGGGTAGTGCAGTGATCTACAGTATATTGACCAGTTCAAACTACACTCTTAAAATGCTGAATGATAATTGCTTTATACTTTGATATGCATCTACATAGGAAAACAGTCATGTCATGTTATACTGTAGACAAGCTGTGGCTCCTCCAAACCAAAATCCTGTAGCCAAACCTTTTTCTCTAACTTATAACTTTAACTGTGAGCCTATCTCTCTCTGCTCTGTCACCAGGTCATCATTTTTCAGACCTACACAAACCAGAGTGCTGCTCCCATTGAAGCAAAGTTTGTCTTTCCACTGGAGGAGACGGCAGCAGTGTGTGGATTTGAAGCCTTTATCAATGGAAAACACGTCATTGGAAAGGTGCAAATCATTTTTAGCTTGTCACGTTCAGCCTCTGATATTTAAAGCTGTTATCTGTTCATTTTACAAGTGTTTCTGTGTCCTGTAGGTAAAGGAAAAAGAGCAGGCTCGTAAAGAGTACAAGCAAGCTATAGAGAAAGGTCATGGAGCCTACCTGATGGACCAGGATGCACCTGTGAGCTCCTGAACATCATTTCTTACAGATGAGCTAATCATAATAATAACTGCTGTGTGGCTGATATGAACAGGAATGTTTGTCTAAGGTCATGTGTTTATGTGATCAGGATGTATTTACTATCAGCGTGGGGAATCTTCCTCCTGGAGCCTCAGTTTTGATCAAGGTGACGTTCATCACTGAGCTGGTGGTGAGATCGGGCTCTATAGTCTTCTCACTGTCTGGCAGCGTGGCACCATGGCAAGAGAGCGCCGCCCTTAACCAGAGAACTCAGGTTGGTCTTCCGCTGCTGTCATTGAAAACATGTTTTGCCCGCTGTTCATTTCAGTGTTTTGACTGAGAGTTGTGTTGTATTTCAGACAACTGTTGAAAAGATTGGCCTGTCAGAGTCAAAGGGGTGAGAGTCTCAAATGCTGGAAGTTCACTGAAGATGAAACTGCTGTGGAGAAACAATATCAAAGCTCATTATTTAATGTCACAAACCACATGTTGTTTCTTTAATGCTTTGTTTATTCTTCAGGGAGTTTTCTCTGTCGATGTCCATTGAAATGCCTTATGAGATCATCAACTTAAACTGTTCACACCGCATCAAATCCAAGGTTATTAACGTTGTTCAATTTTCACTGAAATAAAGCAGCAGATTCAGGTATGAACAGTACTAATGTCTTCTCTGTTCAGATGACCGACTGTAAGGCAGTAATCAGCACATTACCAGGACAGACTCTTGGACCTGACGGGTTACAGGTGTCCTTTAGTCTTTCTAATATCCACATGCCCAGGATGTGGGTCGAGAACCATCCAGATAAAGACAGTCAGGTGAAGAAATCATCACATCTGTCATGGTTGTTTGTATTTCACCCAGTCTTGCTGAACATCATGAAGCAATCTAATCAAAATAAATATGAATGCATCCATCTGATCCCTGCAGGCCTGCATGCTGGTGTTTTATCCAGACTTCAAGTCAAGCGGTTTGTCTCTTTCTGGAGGATCGTCCAGTGTGAGCGATGTGGTCATTCTGCTGGACTCCTCCAAATCTATGCAGGGAGAAGCCATGCTGAACGCCCGCAGGATTGCCCTTCAAGTGCTCAAATCTCTGGACCGCTCACTGAAGATCAACATCATCTCTTTCAGCACTGGTTAGTGCTCACTGAAAGCATCTGATATTCTCTCACTGATCATCATGTGAACATTTTCAGTTCATTATTAATCTGTGATTTGTCTGAGAGGTCATGTGTGCATGACAGTATATCCTAGTTCTCAATTCTAATGTGTATGTTTGAACAGATTACAAGGAAGCTTTTCCTGCACCGGTGCCCTTAAATGAGGCGTCTGAAGCAGCCAGGAATTTTATTATGGTGGGTAAAGTTTAATGAGAGTCAGAGATGACTGTGATTGTGTGTATCAGTGTATTTGTCCTGTCTTCAGTCGTGTAGCGGCGCTGGTGGCAGCACTGATCTGTGGCGTCCTCTCTGGAGCCTGAGCCTGCTGCCGCCCTGCCGGGGCATGAGGAACGTCCTGCTGCTGTCTGATGGACACGTTCAGAACCAGCCTGTGACCCTGCAGCTGGTCAGAGAAAACTCCTGCCACACTCGCCTCTTCACCTGTGGACTCAGGTCTGCCTTTAAATGAATTTCTTTGTGTTTCTCTTCCTCTGACAGTGAGTTTCTGAAGCTAGAGTTTGCTTGTGTTTTACTTTGTCTAGCTTGACGGCTAATCGTCATATGCTCAGAGCTTTAGCTCAGGCAGGTGGAGGAACATATGAGTTTTTTGACACAAAGATGAAACACACTTGGGCAGAAAAGGTGATTTATGCTGTTGTTTTTGTTAACTTTATCTCTTGGTTGTTTCTGAGGCTGGAGCTGAACAGATTTGCTGGTGGTTTCAGGTGCACGCTCAGGTTCAGCGTATGGAGTCTCCAGGCTGCAGATCAGTGGCAGTGAAGTGGCAGCAGTTTAATCCCAGAGCGCCTCCTCCTGTTCAAGCTCCCTCACAGCTTCATGCCCTCTTCAGTGACTGGCACACTCTCGTATACGGCTTTGTGCCGCACTGCACTCAGGTGGACAAGCTTTACTGATGCTGCTGTTCTGTAGATAATAATGAATAATAACACGATATATGCTGAGATTTGGCGATCACTGCAACATTTTAATATTTAATCATTTTAATATTTCTTCAGTATTGCAGTTTGAGTTGGTGAGTTTATTTTAAAATGGTCAATGAACTGGTTCAAAACTCTGAATCAACAGTTTGCAAAAATCCTGAATGTTTGTCATGAGGACTGTACATCTAGTAAATGTGCTAATATAATATCTAATAAAATGTCAATGAAATATCCTGCATATAATTGTTGTTACAAAAAATGTGGAAAATATTTAGACAGTTTTTATTAAATTTGGTTATAGAAAACCTTGTGAAACAATCAATATTGGTAACATTAATATGAAGGCTGTAAAAGATATTTAGATTAATAAATAAAAATTGAATGTAGTAAGAATAATAATAATACAGTAATTTATATGCAGCTGATTTTCTGTTTGCCTGTTTATAGTTTATAATTGTGTAATAATTATTCTTTAAGGCCACATTGTTTGGTGATTTGAGTGGGCAGGAGATCAACACAATGGTTTCCACCACAGAACTACAGAAGACGAAGGGAACTGTAAGTGAACATCTGAAATACTTCATATAATCTGAAACATTATTAAATGCTTTTAAAGTGTTTTGAGTGTGTGTGTGTGTGTGTGTGTGTGTGTGTGTGTGTGTGTGTGTGTGTGTGTGTGTGTGTGTGTGGTGTGTGTGTGTGTGTGTGTGTGTGTGTGTGTGTGTGTGTGTGTGTGTGTGTGTGTGTTTGTAGTTCCTTCACAAGTTAACAGCAAGAGCGATCATCAGAGACTTTGAAGATGGCATTCTAGGCGACAGTGAGGCCGAACATGAGGTACAATATTTGGCTGCATGTTGCTGTTCTAATATAACCAGCACATTTTGTCATTTTTCTCTTTTCTTTCTTGATTTTTTTCTCTATCAGGAGAAGAAAGCAGAGCTGAAGTCCTTCATCATTGAGCTCAGTAAAGAGTTCTCCATCTTGTCTCAGTTCACAAGCTTTGTCGCCATCGAAGAGCGGGTACAGTATGATTACTGCTAACTAAGAGCGTTTAGGTCAGACACACACACACACTTATACACCTGGATGTGGCCAGAACATTTACTCTAATTCTGGCACTGATTTGTTGTAGGTAGGTTGTTATTTAAATATAATAGTTTACACATAAATAATATAATAATAATAATAATAAAGAAAAAGTAACCATCTGGGCAGACAGGTCGTCACATGCTCTTACAAAATAAAATGTTGTGAATTAATTAAGAATCAAACTGAACGCTTAAAAAATGAAAAATTAATGTCCTCATTTGCTCTTTGCAGGAGCTGAATAAGCTTGACACTGGATTCACAGATATTCCTAAACTCATATCAGAGGAGGATGTGGACATTCTGCCATATATGGACTGGACTGAAGCTACTGGTGCTGAAGATGATGAATTGGTAACAACATAAAGAGTCAAGAGTCATGTGGTTTAATAATCACAGCTAATTTTTAGCTCCTCAGTGTCAACAGCAATAATTTGAATGCATTTGTTTTTCAGATGGATTCAGAGGAAGCAATGGATTATGTTTGTGAAAAATCTGATTCAGAGGAACCACGCCATGGTCTTTCTTCTTTCAATTATTTTAAGAATGCTTGTATTGAAATAGATGACTTTTCTCATTCTTCACCTACCCTCCCGTGGGATGTCTTAATAGAAGAGTTCAGTCTTCAAACCTCTGATTTATGGGAACTGTCACTGGATTCTTTCTCCATGGCAAACAGGCCTCCTCTTCCTCCTCCTTCTCCTCCTCCTTCTACTGATTTAAGAGCTACTTCTTGTATTCAATCCTTGCATCATCTTCAGACTGTTAACTCGTCTAGAAGAGACTTCATGAGAAAGAGATGTTCTCCTCCTCCTGCCTGCCAGATTGCCTCAGCAGATCACCGTCCTCTTTTTGCAGGAGAAAGTACTCCAGTAATGTACACCTCGAGTAAAAGTCCAATCTCTTTTTCTGCTGATGAGATTACCAGTGGGTATCGTGCTCCTCCTCTCAGTGCAGATTTTTTTCTCTCTTCTCCTCGTACATCTGCACACTGCATGTCTGTGACTCCTAATATTGCTCCTCCTCCTGTTTTTACTCCTCCTTCAAGCAGGAAACAAGGATATTTGTCCAGAAGAGAATGTTCTACATTTGCTTTTGGTCAGACCACAGAGTCTGTATCTGGAGGCTTTGGTAGTTCCCTCCAAAGTGCACAATCTGGTTATTCAACCTTTGGACTTCTTGGATCATCCCCACTTAGGCAACAAGAACACACAATGCCAAAACTCCAACTACTCCAGCAAACTGCCACTTTGACTCCTGCACAATCTGAGTTGACTCACACTTTGCAAGATTCTCCTGTGATTAATTATTCGGTAAAGAAAAAAAAAAAATCTAAAGGATTTCACCCATGGGAACAATTGAAAACACATCAGAAGATCTTGGATCGACCAGCCAAGACAGAAGAATTAAGCAGACCTGACACTGCAGTGCCTTGGAATGAGCTGTTTGAGCTTCAGCACGAGGTGTTTACACATCATTTAATGCACTCGATTATATATAAAATGAAAATGTGTAAGTCAAGGGAATGTGACTCTATTGCTTGTGTCTGGATACAGGATGGATACTGGGAGTGCACTGGCAGGATGAGCAGATTTTTCAACCTGGACGTCGACTTTTTTGCCAACGTCTTCCTTAAGGAGAAAGGCATCCAATCTTTAGGTAAAATATCTTTTACTGCCTGTTGCTGTTTTGTTTTTTGACTGTCTACTGAAATCTTAAGAGACCACTTACCATTCATGTGTGCCCTTTAGGTGCATTATCAGCCATGTGAAACTGAGGAACAGAGAAAAACACACGTGTGCGCTTACTTTGTGTCACTATAGAGCGTACTAGATTGAGAAAGTGCTTTTGAATATAAAGCTCAACATATTTAAAACTGTAATGTGCTTGTTATATACAGACAGGTCTATGTGTGTTTAACCTGTGAGTCAGTCAGATGTTTGTGTGTTTAACCCTTGAGTCAGTCAGATGTTTGTGTGTCAGGTGTGAAGGCTCATGCTGATATTCTGAGGCTGCTGGCGACTCTGCTGGTGCTGCAGCTGATCCGGGTGAAGAAGCTGGCGGTGGGACGGCTGCTGGAGTCTCTCCTCCGGCTCAAAGAGTCCCAGGAGCCCAGGTACCAGCACACGTCCTCATAGTGAGTCACTCCAGTCTCTGTGCATCCATGACTTTCTGCTCTTCTCCATTCAGACTGATGTACTGGGAGGCGGTGAAGAGGGCCGTGGACTGGGCCTGTCGGTCAGACAGACAGTATCCGTGTGTGTGCAGCAGGCTGGAGATCGGCAGGGATTGGGAATCATCCACACGTCAGCTACTGGGCTGTGATTCTCCACACCCGTATTCCCCTCTCAAACCTGTTCTGGAGAGACGGATGGGTTTTTCAGTCGTGTAGTTGAAATGTACTGTTGCTGCTTTATTTACTGCAAAACAATTATCTTTATTGCTTTTTCAAAAGCAAAAGTTTTTCAAAAATATACCTGTACACTTTTTTAGACAGGAGTGATATGACTGAGTTTCATTGCATTAGATGTAGACTGTCTTTTTAAAGCTTTGATTGTTTTATGCAGAGATTTGTTTCATGTATTAGTAACTTCTTCTGAATTTCAATATGACTTAATAGAGAAACCAAAGATTCCATCACTTAAAGCAGGGGTTCCCAAACTTTTCAGCCTGCAACCCCCAAAATAACAATGCCAATGACTCGCAACCCCCAATATCCTCTGAGGTGGTTATAGATATATAAACTTTGTACACAATGGTACACACATACAATAGCCATAAGCCTATTCATCATTTAATTTTGAAGAACACCACTCTGAGACCATCCTTCATCTTCAGTTTGGTCCTGTATTTATTTTTGATGTATGTGTGTCCCGTAAAGGTGTCAGAAAGTTTAACCTGGTGCCATAAAATCAATGTGTTGTGTCTTTAATATAATGTAATCACCCCAGAGGTCGCAAAAGGGTTATGGATAAATTATGGTAATTGTAGTTTAATAAAATGAATTTGATATTTGGAAATCACCAAGCAACAACCCCCCCCCCCCCCCCCCCCCCCTACCCCCATTGTCCCGCGACCCCCACTTTGGGATCAATGTTGTTTTGTTGACAAGTCTGCTTGTGTGTGTGTTTTTTTTTTTTTTCTCCTGTGCTGTTTTAGCTTGGGCATCATTAAATATGTTGCTACAGTAAACATTATTTCAAACACCTACACACTGTCTTGATCTTTTTTTTTTTAGCATCTTGAAAATTTATACTAGCAATCTGTAACTAGCCTACTGTAGTCCACCGAGTAATTTAACTGTAATGGCCACTGGGTAGAGCTCGTCTCGTGTTTATTTCAGTGATTGGGGGTGTGTCTTTACTGTATATGAGTCAGGAAGCTCGTCTTTTACCGAACTTCACACAGCAGAATACAATATTAAGATTTCTACGTGTTTTTTCACGGTAAGGTGTTCTTTCTGCTATATTGACAAGACTATCAGCCAGGTGTTATTAATGCCAGAGTCAGATTATTGCTTTGTCTAACATGTTATATAACGAATAATTTAATAGGAGTGCATAAAGCCTTGAGTGAATATTGGAAAAGTAAAATGTCCAGGTGTTTACTGGATTACGTTGATAAATTTAGAGCATTACCTGTAATAGTTACAATATTCACCGTTATTTACTGTAGTTTTTTTTTCTTGTCTTCTGTCTTTTCTCTGCATGTTCAGACACTGACAGCATCATGACAGTGTTTGAAAACTGTACTGTGGTGTTTGATGTGAAGAATGTGCCTTTTAAAGAGAAGCAGAAGCTGAAATCAGCTCTTCAGGGGAATGGAGGAAACATCTCCTACACCATCAACAAAGAGGTTCATTTTCTCATATAATAAATAAATTATTTTATTTCTTCCAATAATCAATAGGGGCAGTTACACAGAGCTAATAATCGTGTATAGATCATTTATTTCAAATGAGACATTCATGTTTGGTCTTTCCTGCTAAAAAAACAGCTAAAAAAGCCAACCAGTTTAAGCAGTTTTTTCAGCAGGGTCCCGTGAGCTGCTAAAACAAGAATACAGAAGTTGTACTACTAATCCTTTGAAAAGCAATAAAATCATTGAATATACTTCCTGACTCTTGTGTACTTAGTAACTGTCCAGCGGTCATGTGTCTGTTGACTTGTTTTATTTTCTCCAGTGCTCTTTTGTGGTCACCAGCAGTTTGAATGACCTGAGCAGTAACCGGCAGCGCAGCATCCAGAAGCTTCAGATCCCGGTGGTTGGGACACAGTATGTGTGGAGCTGTCTGGATGAAGGACATCTTCTGCCTTTGACGAAGCATAATTTGGCCCCACAGCTGTCATATCCTGTCTCTAAATGCCTCCATTGTCCAGGTAAAGATACATAAACATCACTTGAATGTTGGGTTTAAAGAAAGTCAAACATTTGTTTAAGTCATATTAACGTAAAAAAGGTCAGAGAGACAGAAACGATTTCAAGAGTCACACACAGACTGATTTTATTTGTGGAAGTGTTTTGTTGTGTTTATGTTGATCTTGTGTGTATTTTGTGGCTTCGTAAATATAATGTTTTTCTCCATTAAAGGGGTTAAAGTGTCCACCCAGACACTAGAGGAGCAGAAGTTCAAAGGTCATTCTGAAGACCAAACAGGGGTTAAGATCCCTAAGAAGGGTGGACGTTTCAGGTTTGCTCTTGTTTTCATGTCACTCTCAGTTCCTGAGTATTAGTCAAACATTTATTTTTCCAGTTGTTTTAAATCTGATTTTCTGGGTTTAGATATGAAAGTTTATCTGAATACATCTTTTCATTTACCCACTAGAGTGTACAAAGAAGGTGACAGTGACCTGCCTGAATTTCCCTCATATTTTCATGTGGCCAAGTATTCAGTTTTTAAGAGGGTGAGAACATTCATAGTGCAGAAACCTCAGTAGTGGACAAAATAAAATAAAAAGTCAAATAAGGCATTCCTGAAGCGATAGCTTTCTCAGAGCAGTCACAATCATTGATTATGTTGCAGGTCAAACCCAAGACTTTGTCTGTTTTGGAGCTGCAGAGTGTCAATGGACGAGCAGGTCAGCAGTATCGTGTGCTGTGTTCAGTGTTGCGTGAAGCTGAGGTTTGATCTTGAAAGTTGTTTATTATTGTAAATTATTCTTATTTGAGTCTGATTGTACTGTAGGTACTGAATCTTGTGCTCTTGTGCTGATGGACTCTCTCTCACTATAGACTGCAGTGGTCCAGGACAAGCTTGTTTTCTGTGAGACGTCTGAAGATGCTGTGGAAGCTTATCTGATGCTGATGAAGGACATGGAGACTCAGGGATTCACAAAGACACACACACTTCCTGCTGAGGTTGAGCGCTTGGCATATTACAGCCTGCAGCAGGTAATCACAAACATCTATTTTTATGTGTGTGATTTATGTATAATGTGTGTCTAATACAGGGATCTCCAAACTCTGTCCTGGAGGGCCGGTGTCCTGCTGAGTTTAGCTCCAACTTGCTTCAACACACCTGCCAGAAAGTTTGTAGTATGTCTAGTAAGAGCTTGATTAGCTGCTTCAAGTGTGTTTGATTAGGGTTGGAGCTAAACTCTCTAGGACACTGGCCCTCCAGGACCGAGTTTGGACACCCCTGGTCTAATATGTGTGAAATATGTGTGTGATTGATTGGCAGCTTCTGCTGGAGGAGAGGCTGAACTGCAGCACATTATCAAAGGAAGTTGGTGTCTTCGTGGAGCTGATTTGGACTGAAGCTCTCGGTTCTCTTAATAACATCCTGACAGTCCCCGTGTCCAGAATCAGCCTCAATGATGTGAGCAGGAGCTTATATAATCACACACAGTGAATATTAGGTTTGTTTACTACAGTGTGTTTAATGTCTCTGTGCTGTTGCAGGTGAGCAGGGTGGAAGGATTGTTACTGCAGGCACAAAAGACTCAGAACGAGGATGAAGCCAAAGCCCTGCTAGAGGAGGTCAACACACTCCTGCCCCTCAGAATGATCGAGGCTCCGTCCAAACACAAGCTTGTGTCTCAGAAACTAGACCTTTGTCAGGTAATGTGTAAACTAACATAGTATTACAGTATTACAGTCATTTACTTGGGTATTTCATCACAAGGCCGTTGTTGAACAATGAAGACATGAACTGTACATTTTCCTGTGGTCTGCAGCTGATCAGAGATATTGTGAATGTGAGTGAAGCCACTCTGGGAAGCCCGTCGCCCTCGTCTCTGGGAAAGTATCGAGCTCTGAGGTGCAGCATTGACTTTGTTCCACCAGAAAACCCTGAGTTTCATGC
Source organism: Danio kyathit (assembly GCA_903798195.1). Lineage (NCBI taxonomy): Eukaryota > Metazoa > Chordata > Actinopteri > Cypriniformes > Danionidae > Danio > Danio kyathit. The sequence continues at coordinate 25,507,980 of LR812527.1, forward strand.
AGTTTCTAAACTGCTTCAGGACAGGTAAACTGGACTGTGATGATTTGTGGTCTTTTTTCAGGCATGGTTGATATTTTCATGTATTTACATAACAATAATATATTAAAATTACATCAACTACAGGCCTGTTCAGATTCAGCAGATTCTGCGCGTCAGCAGAGGGGTGGAGCTTCAGATGTTTAGGGAGGAGTTAGGAAACATTAAGCCCCTCCTCCACTCCACTAGTCCAAGTAGTTTGGTTGGAATACTGTCACGGTAAGAGCAAATCCACCTTATTCTCAATGTGGTAGTAAATATGGAAAATATGAGACTAAATATGGATCAGCATCAGACTGCTTTTATAGAGAGACGTTCTTTGCTTATTTGTGACCTAAAGTGTGCTGCTTTGTTGGGAATCAACATGTTGGTCATTATTGAAATGAGCTGCTGTGTACTTTCATTCGTGTATTCTTGCAGAACTTTCTGTATTTTTATAAGATTTGTCATATTTAGTAAATGTGGCCTTTAGTGTCTTTATCTCTTTATGACTCTTTAAGCAAATGTTAAAATATTATTTCTGATACATTTGATTTGTTAGTAAGCTGATGTAATTAAATATTATACATTTTTATAACATGTTCTGTGTAGAGGTCTGCTGCTGCCCATGGTTGGAGTGAAACTGCATGGAATTGAGAGGACGGATATCGGGAATCTTGGAGGAGGAATCTACTTCAGTGACTCTCTAAAGTCAGTGGCCTTGTGCATTTCTCATTCTTTTAATAAAGCGTTTAACAAGTGCAGATTTTATCCAGTCATTAAAATTATTCTGTGTGTTAAAGGACCAGTGTGAAATACTCCAAGCCCAGTGTAACTGACGGCTCTCGGCTGCTGTTGGTGTGTGAAGTGGCGTTGGGTCGGTGCAAAGACCTGCTGAAGAAAGACACCAGTTTGACTTGTCCTCCTGACGGCTTCCACAGCGTACATGGAGTCCACCGCTCACACAACAGACTCTCTGAATTTGAGGTGCTCTTCTTAGTGTTCTTCTGTATACTTAATACTCTGCTTCTGTTTTGGGATCTAATGTGAGCTTTGGGTTTGTGTTTTGGCTTATATTGGACAGGACGATGAGTTTGTGGTGTTTAACACAGAGCAGATCAGACTGAAGTATGTGGTGCAGTTCACTCTGGAGGGGGACGAGTTAAAAGACTTCCAGCCTCAAATCAGTACCTTTGTGGAGCTCACAGACACACCGACTGACATCTGTAAGTATTGAAGAACATACACTGAATACTGGATGGTATGGTGTGATTTGTGCTGTGGAGTTCATCACTGTTTGTATTCATCCGTGTGACTTTAGTGTCCAGTGATGACAGTGAGGGTTTGGAGTCCACTAAGAATCCTCTGGAGGAGATGAATGCAGGTTTGCTGGACAGCAGTGGTCAGAAACTTCCTCTACAGGCTGTCAGTGTGAAGTGCAAACTGATGGATCTTCTGTGTCAGGTGTGTTACTACAGCCATGGCAGAAGAAGTAAAAGAAAATGCAGATTCTAAGTAGCAACAACAACATTTGAAAAACATTTTTACACTTATTTTTGCTGTTGCATTATCCCGCGGGTAGTGTAGTGATGTACAGTATATTGACCAGTTCAAACTACACTCTTAAAATGCTGAATGATAATTGCTTTATACTGTACTTTGATATGCATCTACATAGGAAAACAGTCATGTCATGTTATACTGTAGACAAGCTGTGGCTCCTCCAAACCAAAATCCCGTAGCCAAACTTTTTGGTCGTAACTTATAACTTTAACTGTGAGCCTATCTCTCTCTGCTCTGTCACCAGGTCATCATTTTTCAGACCTACACAAACCTGAGTGCTGCTCCCATTGAAGCAAAGTTTGTCTTTCCACTGGAGGAGACGGCAGCAGTGTGTGGATTTGAAGCCTTTATCAATGGAAAACACGTCATTGGAAAGGTGCAAATCATTTTTAGCTTGTCACGTTCAGCCTCTGATATTTAAAGCTATTATCTGTTCATTTTAAATGTTTCTTTGTCCTGTAGGTAAAGGAAAAAGAGCAGGCTCGTAAAGAGTACAAGCAAGCTATAGAGAAAGGTCATGGAGCCTACCTGATGGACCAGGATGCACCTGTGAGCTCCTGAACATCATTTCTTACAGATGAGCTAATCATAATAATAACTGCTGTGTGGCTGATATGAACAGGAATGTTTGCCTAAGGTCATGTGTTTATGTGATCAGGATGTATTTACTATCAGCGTGGGGAATCTTCCTCCTGGAGCCTCAGTTTTAATCAAGGTGACGTTCATCACTGAGCTGGTGGTGAGATCGGGCTCTATAGTCTTCTCACTGTCTGGCAGCGTGGCACCATGGCAAGAGAGCGCCGCCCTTAACCAGACAACTCAGGTTGGTCTTTCGCTGCTGTCATTGAAAACATGTTTTGGCCGCTGTTCATTTCAGTGTTTTGACTGAGAGTTGTGTTGTATTTCAGACAACTGTTGAAAAGATTGGCCTGTCGGAGTCAAAGGGGTGAGAGTCTCAAATGCTGGAAGTTCACTGAAGATGAAACTGCTGTGGAGAAACAATATCAAAGCTCATTATTTAATGTCACAAACCACATGTTGTTTCTTTAATGCTTTGTTTATTCTTCAGGGAGTTTTCTCTGTCAATGTCCATTGAAATGCCTTATGAGATCATCAACTTAAACTGTTCACACCGCATCAAAACCAAGGTTATTAACGTTGTTCAATTTTCACTGAAATAAAGCAGCAGATTCAGGTATGAACAGTACTAATGTCTTCCCTGTTCAGATGACGGACTGTAAGGCAGTAATCAGCACATTACCAGGACAGACTCTTGAACCTGACGGGTTACAGGTGTCCTTTAGTCTTTCTAATATCCACATGCCCAGGATGTGGGTCGAGAACCATCCAGATAAAGACAGTCAGGTGAAGAAATTATCACATCTGTCATGGTCTTTTGTATTTCACCCAGTCTTGCTGAACATCATGAAACAATCTAATCAAAATAAATATGAATGCATCCATCTGATCCCTGCAGGCCTGCATGCTGGTGTTTTATCCAGACTTCAAGTCAAGCGGTTTGTCTCTTTCTGGAGGATCGTCCAGTGTGAGCGATGTGGTCATTCTTCTGGACTTCTCCAGGTCCATGCAGGGAGAAGCCATGCTGAACGCCCGCAGGATTGCCCTTCAAGTGCTCAAATCTCTGGACCGCTCACTGAAGATCAACATCATCTCTTTCAGCACTGGTTAGTGCTCACTGAAAGCATCTGATATTCTCTCACTGATCATCATGTGAACATTTTCAGTTCATTATTATTTTGTGATTTGTCTGATAGATCATGTGTGCATGACAGTATATCCTAGTTCTCAATTCTAATGTGTGTGTTTGAACAGATTACAAGGAAGCTTTTCCTGCACCGGTGCCCTTAAATGAGGCGTCTGAAGCAGCCAGGAAATTTATTATGGTGAGTAAAGTTTAATGAGAGTCAGAGATGACTGTGATTGTGTGTATCAGTGTATTTGTCCTGTCTTCAGTCGTGTAGCGGCGCTGGTGGCAGCACTGATCTGTGGCGTCCTCTTCGGAGCCTGAGCCTGCTGCCGCCCTGCCGGGGCATGAGGAACGTCCTGCTGCTGTCTGATGGACACGTTCAGAACCAGCCTGTGACCCTACAGCTGGTCAGAGAAAACTCCTGCCACACTCGCCTCTTCACCTGCGGACTCAGGTCTGGCTTTAAATGAATCTCTTTGTGTTTCTCTTCCTCTGACAGTGAGTTTCTGAAGCTAGAGTTTGCTTGTGTTTGTCTTTGTCTAGCTTGACCGCTAATCGTCATATGCTCAGAGCTTTAGCTCAGGCAGGTGGAGGAACATATGAGTTTTTTGACACAAAGATGAAACACACTTGGGCAGAAAAGGTGATTTATGCTGTTGTTTTTGTTAACTTTATCTCTTCGTTGTTTCTGAGGCTGGAGCTGAACAGATTTGCTGGTGGTTTCAGGTGCGTGCTCAGGTTCAGCGTATGGAGTCTCCAGGCTGCAGATCAGTGGCAGTGAAGTGGCAGCAGTTTAATCCCAGAGCGCCTCCTCCTGTTCAAGCTCCCTCACAGCTTCATGCCCTCTTCAGTGACTGGCACACTCTCGTATACGGCTTTGTGCCGCACTGCACTCAGGTGGACAAGCTTTACTGATGCTGCTGTTCTGTAGATACTAATGAATAATAACACGATATATGCTGAGATTTGGCGATCACTGCAACATTTTAATATTTAATTATTTTAATATTTATTCAGTATTGCAGTTTGAGTTGGTGAGTTTATTTTAAAATGGTCAATGAACTGGTTCAAAACTCTGAATCAACAGTTTGCAAAATCCATGAATGTTATTCATGAGGACTGTACATCTAGTACTGTAAATGTGCTAATATACAGTGCATCCGGAAAGTATTCATAGCGCTTCACTTTTTCCACATTTTTTTAATGTTACAGCCTTATTCCAAAATGGATTAAATTCATTTATTACCTCAATTCTACACACAATACCCCATAATGACAATGTGAAAAAAAAAAAAAATTTAATTATTATAATTATATTCATTCATTCTTTTTCTTTTCGGCTTAGTCCCTTAATTAATCTGGGTCGCCACCGCGGAATGAACCGCCAACTTATCCAGCACGCTTTTACGCAGCGGATGCAGATGCCGCAACCCATCCCTGGGAAACATCCACACACACCCATTCACACTCATACACTACAGACAATTTAGCTTACCCAATTCACCTGTACCGCATGTCTTTGGACTGTGGGGGAAACCGGAGCACCTGGAGGAAACCCATGCGAATGCAGGGAGAACATGCAAACTCCACACAGAAACGCCAATTGACCCAGCCGAGGCTCGAACCAGCAACCTTCTTGCTGTGAGGCGACAGCACTACCTACTGCGCCACTGCGTTGCCTATAATTATATTATATTTTTAAATTAAAAATAAAAACCTGAAAAATCACATCTACTCAAGTATTCACAGCCTTTGCCGTGAAGCTCTAAATTGAACTCAGGTACATTCTGTTTCCACTGATCATTCTTGAGAAGGTTCAGCAGATGTTTCAGGAGTTCACCTGGGGTAAAATAAGTTGATTAGACATGATTTGAAAAGGCATACACCTGTCTATATAAGGTCCCAGGGTTGACAGTGCATGTCAAAGCACAAACCAAGCATGAAGACAAAGAATTGTCTGTAGACCTCAGAGACAGGATTGTCTCGAGGCACAAGGATGGGGAAGGTTACAGGAGAATTTCTGCTGCTCTGAAAGTTCCAATAAGCACAGTGGCCTCCATTATCCGTAAGTGGAAGATGTTTGGAACCACCAGGACTCTTCCTAGAGCTGGCCAGCCATCTAAGCTGAGTGATCGGGGGAGAAGGGCCTTAGTCAGGAAGGTGATCAATAACCCGATGGTCACTCTGTCTGAGCTCCAGTGTTCTTCTGTGAAGAGAGGAGAACCTTACAGAAGGACAACCATCTGTGCAGCAATCCACTAATCAGGTCTGTAGGGTAGAGTGGCCCGACAGAAGCTACTCCCCGCCTGGCATTTGCCAAAAGGCATCTGAAGGACTCTCAGACAATAAGAAACCAAATTCTCTGGTCTGATGAGACTAAAATTAAACTCCTTGGAGTGAATGCCAGGCATTATGGTTTGGGAGGAGGAACCAGGCACCGCTCATCACCAGGCTAATACCATCTCTACAGTGGAGCATGGTGGTGGCACCATCATGCTGTGGGATGTTTTTCAGCAGCTGGAACTGGATAACTAGTCAGGATAGAGGGAAAAATGAATGCAGCAATGTTACAGAGACATCCTGAGTGAAAACCTGCTTCAGAGTGCTCTTGACCTCAGACTGGGGCAACGGATCATCTTCCAGCAGGACAATTACCCAAAGCACACCGCCAAAATATTAATGGAGTGGCTTCACAACAACTTGGTGAATGTCCTCGAGTGGCCCAGTCAGAGCCCAGACCTAAATCCTATTGGACATCTCTGGAGAGATTTGAAAATGGCTGTACACCGTTGCTTCCCATCCAACCTGATAGAACTTGTGAGGTACTGCAAAGAGGAATGGGCAAAAATTCCTAAAGACAGGTGTGCCAAGCTTGTGGCATCATTTTCAAAAAGACTTGAGGCTGTAATTGCTCCCAAAGGTGCATCAACAAAGTATTGAGCAAAGGCTGTGAATACTGATGTACATGTGATTTTTCAGGTGTTTTATTTTTAATAAATTTGTAACAATTTCTAAAAAAAAAAATTCACATTGTCATTATGGAGTATTGTGTGTAGAATGTTGAGGAAAATAAATTATTTAAGAATTAGGCTGTAACATAAAGAAATGTGGAAAAAGTGAAGCGCTATGAATACTTTCCAGATGCACTGTAGTATATAATATAGTGTCATAAGTGAAAATAATGAAATATCCTTCATATAATTGTTATTTAAGTAAAAAAAAATGTTGAAGGTATTTAGACAATTTTTATTAAATTTGGTTTTAAAAAATCTTACATAATCAAAATGTGTATCATTAATATGAAGGCTGTAAAAGATATTCAGATGAATAAATAATAATTAAATCTTGTAATAATAATAAGAATAATACAGTAATTTATATGCAGCTGATTTCCTGTTTGCCTGTTTATAGTTTATAATTGTGTAATAATTATTCTTTAAGGCCACATTGTTTGGTGATTTGAGTGGGCAGGAGATCAAAACAATGGTTTCCACCACAGAACTACAGAAGACGAAGGGAACTGTAAGTGAACATCTGAAATACTTCATATAATCTAAAAACATTATTAAATGTCCATCAAGTGTTTGAGAATTTCTGTGTGTGCGTGTGTGTGTGTGTGTGTGTGTGTGTGTGTGTGTGTGTGTGTGTGTGTGTGTGTGTGTGTGTGTGTGTGTGTGTGTGTGTGTGTGTGTGTGGTGTGTGTGTGTAGTTCCTTCACAAGTTAACAGCAAGAGCGATCATCAGAAACTTTGAAGATGGCATTCTAGGCGACAGTGAGGCAGAACATGAGGTACAGTATTTGGCTGCATGTTGCTGTTCTAATATAACCAGCACATTTTGTAACTCAAATTTTGCGATATACTTGCTTTTCTTTATTGATTTGCTTCTTTCCCTATCAGGAGAAGAAAGCAGAGATGAAGTCCTACGTCATTGAGCTCAGTAAAGAGTTCTCCATCTTGTCTCAGTTCACAAGCTTTGTCGCCATCGAAGAGCGGGTACAGTATGATTACTGCTAACTAAGAGTGTCACTTATACACCTGGATGTGGCCAGAACATTTACTCTAATACTGATACTGATTTGTTGTAGGTAGGTTGTTATTTAAATATAATAGTTTACACATAAATAATTTAAAAATAAAGAAGAAGTAACCATCTGGGCAGACAGGTCAGCACATGCTCTTACAAAACGTCTGAATTGTTCTAATCAAATGTTGTGAATTAATTAAGAATCAAACTGAAACTGAAAATTAATGTCCTCATTTGCTCTTTGCAGGAGCTGAATAAGCTTGACAATGGATTTACAGATATTCCTAAACTCATATCAGAGGAGGATGTGGACATTCTGCCATATATGGGCTGGACTGGAGATACTGATGTTGAAGAAGACGTATGGGTAACAACATAAAGAGTCCAGAGTCATGTGGTTTAACAATCACAGCTAATTTCTTTTGTTTTTTAGCTTCTCAGTGTCCACAGCAATAATTTGAATGCATTTGTTTTTCAGATGGATTCAGTGGAATCAATTGAGTATGTTTTACCTTCTGATGTTGGTTTTGCTCTTCAAGAAGCCACTTCAGATAATTTATGTGATGATTTGGAGGAGGAAAGTTCCGATGATTTTGTTGTACCTCCTTCTTCTCCTCTGGAGATCAGGCGTTTTAGACGTTCAAGAGCATTTCCTCAGTACGCTGGCTCAGCAGGATTCTCTGGTCGTTCTCTTAGCAGTCTTTGTAGTATAGGTAGTCCTCCCCCCTCCCCTCTCATCATCCTCCTTCTTCTCCTCCCCACTTGTGCGACATCTTAATAGATGATCCCAGTCTTCAAACCTCTGATTTATGGGAAAAGTCACTGCATTCTTTCTCCATGGCTAACAGGCCACCTCCTCCTCCTGCTGGTGCTCCAGGAGCTGCTCCTCGTATTCAATCCATGCGTCATCATCTAATGCCTAAGTTAGAGCAATCTCTCTTAATGACTCTTTCACCTTCTCTTCCTCCTCCTCCTCCACCTCCTGCTGGTGCTCCAGGAGCTGCTCCTCGAATTCAATCCATGCGTCTTCAATCCATGCCTAAGTTAGAGCAATCTCTCTCAATGACTCCTTCACCTCCTCTTCCTCCTTCTCCTCCTCCTTTTTCACAGGCTGTCAATTTATCTCGAAGAGACTTCATGAGAGACAGTTGTCCTCCTCATCCTGCCAATCAGATTACGGCTGCAGATCACCGTCCTCTTTTTTCACAAAGTATGCCAGTAATGTACACCTCGAGTATAAGTCCAATCTCTTTTTCTGCTGATGCGATTACCAGTGGGTATCGTGCTCCTCCTCTCAGTGCAGATCTTTCCCTCCCTTCTCCTCTTACATCTGCACACTGCATGTCTGTGACTCCTAATATTGCTCCTCCTCCTCCTGTTTTTACTCCTCCTTCAAGCAGCGAACATGGATATTTGTGCAGGAGTGCTCCTCGTTCTACATTTGCTTTTGGTCAAACCGCAGAGTCTGTACCTCAAGGATCTGTATCTGGAGGCTTTGGTGGTTCCCTCCAAAGTGCACAATTTGGTTCCTCAACCTTTGGACTTTTTGGATCATCCCCTCTTAGACAACAAGAACACACAATACAAAAACTCCGTTTACACCAGCAAACTGACACTTGGACTCCTGCACAATCTGAATTGACTCACACTTTTGAAGATTCACCTGTGATTAATTTTGCATTGATGAAAAAAAAATCTAAAAAAAAATCTAAAGGATTTCACCCATGGGAACAATTGAAAACACATCAGATGATCTTGGATCGGCCAGTCATGACAGAAGAATTAGGCAGACCTGACACTGCAGTGCCTTGGAATGAGCTGTTTGAGCTTCAGCACGAGGTGTTTACACATCATTTAATGCACTCGATTATTTATAAAATGAAAATGTGTAAGTCAAGGGAATGTGACTCTATTGCTTGTGTCTGGATACAGGATGGATACTGGGAGTGCACTGGCAGGATGAGCAGATTTTTCAACCTGGACGTCAACTTTTTTACCAACGTCTTCCTTAAGGAGAAAGGCATCCAATCTTTAGGTAAAATATCTTTTACTGCCTGTTGCTGTTTTGTTTTTTGACTGTCTACTGAAATCTTAAGAGACCACTTACCATTTGTTTGTGCCATTAAGGGGCATTATTAGCCTTGTGAAACTGAGGAACAGAGAAAAACACACGTGTGCGCTTACTTTGTGACACTATAGAGTGTACTAGATTGAGAAAGTGCTTTTGAATATAAAGCTCAACATATTTAAAACTGTAATGTGCTTGTTATATACAGACAGGTCTATGTGTGTTTAACCTGTGAGTCAGTCAGATGTTTGTGTGTTTAACCCTTGAGTCAGTCAGATGTTTGTGTGTCAGGTGTGAAGGCTCATGCTGATATTCTGAGACTGCTGGCGACTCTGCTGGTGCTGCAGCTGATCCGGGTGAAGAAGCTAGCGGTGGGACGGCTGCTGGAGTCTCTCTTCCGGCTCAAAGAGACCCAGGAGCCCAGGTACCAGCACACGTCCTCATAGTGAGTCACTCCAGTCTCTGTGCATCCATGACTTTCTGCTCTTCTCCATTCAGACTGATGTACTGGGAGGCGGTGAAGAGGGCCGTGGACTGGGCCTGTCGGACAGACAGACAGTATCCGTGTGTGTGCAGCAGGCTGGAGATCGGCAGGGATTGGGAATCATCCACACGTCAGCTACTGGGCTGTGATTCTCCACACCCGTATTCCCCTCTCAAACCTGTTCTGGGAGAGACGGATGGGTTTTTTCAGTCATGTAGAAATTGGACACGCACTACACTCAAAATTTACTCTTGCTGCTTTATTTACTGCAAAACAATTATCTTTATTGCCTTAAAGTGTTTCAAAAATATATTTGCACACTTTTTTGGACAGGAGTGATATGACTGAGTTTCGTTGCATTAGATAAAGACTGTCTTTTTAAAGCTTTGATTGTTTTATGCAGAGATTTGTTTCATGTGTTAGTAACTTCTTCTGAATTTCAATATGGCTTGATAGAGAAACCAAAGATTCCATCACTTAAAGCAGGGGGACTCGCAACCCCCAATATCCTCTGAGGTGGTTATAGATATATAAACTTTGTACACAATGGTACACACATACTAATAGGCATAAGCCTATTCATCATTTAATTTTGAAGAACACCACTCTGAGACCATCCTTCATCTTCAGTTGGGTCCTGTATTTATTTTTGATGTATGTGAGTGCCGTAAAGGTGTCAGAAAGTTTAACTTGGTGCCATAAAATCAATCTGCTCTGTCTTTAATATAACGTAATCACCCCAGAGGTCGCAAAAAAATCAGCATGAAAGGCTGATGGCTTTTTATTTGCATGGTTTTTTTAATGTAACTATTAACTACTATTTTTCTTCTGTAGGTTATGGATAAAATATGGTAAATGTAGTTTAATAAAATGAATTGTTGAATATGAAATTTTTTTGTTGACAATTGTGCTTTTTTTGGTCCTGTGCTGCTTTTGCTTGGGCTTCATTAAATATGTTGCTACAGTAAACATTATTTCAAACACCTACACACTGTCTTGATCATTTTTTTTAGCATCTTGAAAATTATATTCGCAATCTAACTAGCCTACTGTAGTCTACCGAGTAATTTACCTATAGTGGCCACTGGGTGGAGCTCGTCTCGTGTTTATTTCAGTGATTGGGGGTGTGTCTTTACTGTATATGAGTCAGGAAGCTCGTCTTTTACCGAACTTCACACAGCAGACTCCAATATTAAGATTTCTACGTGTTTTTTCACGGTAAGGTGTTCTTTCTGCTATATTGACAACACTATCAGGTGTTATTAATGCCAGAGTCAGATTATTATTTTGTCTAACACGTTATATAACGAAGTTAATTAATAGGAGTGCATAAAGCCTGAATTTTGAGTAAATATTGGAAAAGTAAAATGTCCAGGTGTTTACTGGGATTACGTTGATAAATATAGAGCATTAACTGTAATAGTTACAATATTCACCGTTATTTACTGTAGTTTTTTTCTTGTCTTCTGTCTTTTCTCTGCATGTCCAGACACTGACAGCATCATGACAGTGTTTGAAAACTGTACTGTGGTGTTTGATGTGAAGAATGTGCCTTTTAAAGAGAAGCAGAAGCTGAAATCAGCTCTTCAGGGGAATGGAGGAAACATCTCCTACACCATCAACAAAGAGGTTCATTTTCTCATGTTCTATGATTAAGTCTTTTATTTCTTCTAAATACTACTACTGGAAAATGACCAGCTAAATCCAGCTAAAACCAGCCAACCAGCCTACGCTGGTTTTAGCATTTGTATTCAGCATAGAGCAGCTACACAGAGCTAATAATCGTGTAGATATTGATCAGCTATTTCAAATGAGACATTTCATGTTTGGCCTAGGCTTGTTTAAGCAGTTTTTCAGCAGGGTCCGGTGAGCTCCTAAAACAAGAATACAGAAGTTGTACTACTAATCCTTTGAAAAGCAATAAAATCATTAAATATACTTCCTGACTCTTGTGTACTTAGTAACTGTCCAGCGGTCATGTGTCTGTTGACTTGTTTTATTTTCTCCAGTGCTCTTTTGTGGTCACCAGCAGTGTGAATGACCTGAGCAGTAACCGGCAGCGCAGCATCCAGAAGCTCCAGATCCCGGTGGTTGGGACGCAGTATGTGTGGAGCTGTCTGGATGAAGGACATCTGCTGCCTTTGACGAAGCACAATTTGGCCCCACAGCTGTCATATCCTGTCTCTAAATCCCTCCCTTGTCCAGGTACAGATACATAAACATCACTTTAAAAATCTCTGCTTTTCTTGGGTTAGAACAAAGTCCAACATTTGTGTTTAAGTCATAATAATTTGATAAAAGGTCAGAGAGACAGAAACGATTTCAAGAGTCACACACAGACTGATTTTATTTGTGGAAGTGTTTTGTTGTGTTTATGTTGATCGTGTGTGTATTTTGTGGCTCTGTAAATATAATGTTTTTCTCCATTAAAGGGGTTAAAGTGTCCACCCAGACACTAGAGGAGCAGAAGTTCAAAGGTCATTCTGAAGACCAAACAGAGGTTAAGATCCCTAAGAAGGGTGGACGTTTCAGGTTTGCTCTTGTTTTCATGTCACTCTCAGTTCCTGAGTATTAGTCAAACGTTTATTTTTCCAGTTGTTTTAAATCTGATTTTTTGGGTTTAGTTATGAAAGTTTATCTGAATACATCTTTTCATTTACCCACTAGAGTGTACAAAGAAGGTGACAGTGACCTGCCTGAATTTCCCTCATATTTTCATGTGGCCAAGTATTCAGTTTTTAAGAGGGTGAGAACATTCATAGTGCAGAAACCTCAGTAGTGGACAAAATAAAATCAAAAGTCAAATAAGACATTCCTGAAGCGATAGCTTTCTCAGAGCAGTCACAATCATTGATTACGTTGCAGGTCAAACCCAAGACTTTGTCTGTTTTGGAGCTGCAGAGTGTCAATGGACGAGCAGGCCAGCAGTATCGTGTGCTGTGTTCAGTGTTGCGTGAAGCTGAGGTTTGGTCTTGAAAGTTGTTTATTATTGTAAATTATTCTTATTTGAGTCTGATTGTACTGTAGGTACTGAATCTTGTGCTCTTGTGCTGATGGACTCTCTCTTATCATAGACTGCAGTGGTCCAGGACAAGCTTGTTTTCTGTGAGACGTCTGAAGATGCTGTGGAAGCTTATCTGATGCTGATGAAGGACATGGAGACTCAGGGATTCACAAAGACACACACACTTCCTGCTGAGGTTGAGCGCTTGGCATCTTACAGCCTGCAGCAGGTAAACACAAACATCTATTTTTATGTGTGTGATTTATGTATAATGTGTGTCTAATATGTGTGAAATATGTGTGTGACTGATTGGCAGCTTCTGCTGGAGGAGAGGCTGAACTGCAGCACATTATCAAAGGAAGTTGGTGTCTTCGTGGAGCTGATTTGGACTGAAGCTCTCGGTTCTCTTAATAACATCCTGACAGTCCCCGTGTCCAGAATCAGCCTCAATGATGTGAGCAGGAGCTTGTTTAATCACACACAGTGAATATTAGGTTTGTTTACTACAGTGTGTTTAATGTCTCTGTGTTGTTGCAGGTGAGCAGGGTGGAAGGATTGTTACTGCAGGCACAAAAGACTCAGAACGAGGATGAAGCCAAAGCCCTGCTAGAGGAGGTCAACACACTCCTGCCCCTCAGAATGATCGACCCTCCGTCCAAACACAAGCTTGTGTCTCAGAAACTAGACCTTTGTCAGGTAATGTGTAAACTATCATAGTATTACATTCGTTATACTACATTAGGACCATTAAGACTTTAGTATTACAATATACACTCACCGGCCAGTTTATTAGGTACACCCATCCAACTGCTCCTTAGCGCAAATTTCTCAATTAATTCAGCCAGTCACATGTCAGAAACTCAAAGCATTTAGGTATGTAGACATGATCAAGATGATCTGCTTTAGTTCAAACCGAGCGCCAGAATGGAGAAGAAAGGTGATTTAAGTGAATTTAAATGTGGCATGGTTGTTGGTGCCAGACAGGCTGGTCTGAGTATTCAGAAAAACAGAAAATATCCAGTAAGCGGCAGTTCTGTGGGCACAAATGCCTTTTTAATGCCAGAGGTCAGTGGAGAATGACCAGACTGGTTTAAGCTGATAGTAAGGCAACGGTAACTCAAATAACCACTCGTTACAACCGAGGTATGCAGAAGAACATCTCTGAATGCACAACACGTCCAAATTTGAGGCGCAATACCTACAGCAGCAGAAGACCACACCAGGTGCCACTTCTGTCAGCTCAGAACAGGAAGCAGAGGCTACAATTTGCACAGGCTCACCAAAATTGTACAAAAACGTTGCCTGGTCCGATGTGTCTCGATTTCTGCTGCGACATTTGGATGGTAGGGTCAAAATTTGGCATCAACAACATGAAAGCATGTATCCATCCTGCGTTGTATCAACAGTTCAGGCCTGCTGGAGGTGTTTAATGGTGTGGGGGGATATTTCCTTGGCACACTTTGGGCCCATTAGTACCAATTGAGCATCTTGTCAACGCCGCAGACTACCTGAGTATTGTTGCTGACCATGTCCATCCCTTTATGACCACAGTGTACCCACCTTCTGATGGCTACTTCCAGCAGGATAACGCGACATGTCATAAAGCGTCAATCATCTCAGACTGGTTTCTTGAACATGACTATGAGTTCACTGTACTCAAATGGCCTCCACAGTCACCAGAACTCAATCCAATAGAGCACCTTTTGGATGTGGTGGAACAGGAGATTCACATCATGGATGTGCAGCAACAGCGTGATACTATCATGTTGATATGGAACAAAATCTCTGAGGAATACTTCCAGTACCTTGTTGAATCTAGGCCACAGAAGGACTAAGGCAGTTCTCTAGGCAAAAGGGGGTCCAACCTGGTAAAGTGTACCTAATAAAGTGACCGGTTTGTGTACTTCTCATGGTTTGTGTACTTTCCTGTGGTCTCCAGCTGATCAGAGATATTGTGAATGTGAGTGAAGCCACTCTGGGAAGCTCATCGCCCTCGTCTCTGGGAAAGTATCGAGCTCTGAGGTGCAGCATTGACTTTGTTCCACCAGAAAACCCTGAGTTTCATGCAGTTTCTAAACTGCTTCAGGACAGGTAAACTGGACTGCGATGATGATGTTCAAACATGTTGGATATTTGACTACTTTTTAGTGTTTAAAGAGGTGATTTGGCATTGCTAAAAAGAACATTATTTTGTATTTGGTGTAATGCGATGCATTTATGGGCTTTCCTTTTTTGGAAATAATCTTATTTATTTATGAATAGCTCACAACAACAAAGGAAAACAGCCCATTAAATGAAAATGTTATAACTGTTTCCACTACAGGCCTGTTCAGATTCAGCAGATTCTGCGCGTCAGCAGAGGGGTAGAGCTTCAGATGTTTAGGGAGGAGTTAGGAAACATTAAGCCCCTCCTCCACTCCACTAGTCCAAGTAGTTTGGTTGGAATAATGTCACGGTAAGAGCAAATCCACCTTATTCTCAATGTGGAAGTAAATATGGAAAATATGAGACTAAATATGGATCAGCATCAGACTGCTTTTATAGAGAAACTTTCTTTGCTTATTTGTGACCTAAAGTGTGCTGCTTTGTTGGGAATCAACATGTTGGTCATTATTGAAATGAGCTGCTGTGTTCTTTCATTCATGTATTTTTGCAGAACTTTCTGTATTTTTATAAGATTTGTCATATTTAGTAAATGTGGCCTTTAGTGTCTTTATCTGTGTTATTATGACTCTTTAAGCAAATGTTAAAATATTATTTCTGATACATTTGATTTGTTAGTAAGCTGATGTAATTAAATATTATACATTTTTATAACATGTTCTGTGTAGAGGTCTGCTGCTGCCCATGGTTGGAGTGAAACTGCATGGAATTGAGAGGACGGATATCGGGAATCTTGGAGGAGGAATCTACTTCAGTGACTCTCTAAAGTCAGTGGCCTTGTGCATTTCTCATTCTTTTAATAAAGCGTTTAACAAGTGCAGATTTTATCCAGTCATTAAAATTATTCTGTGTGTTAAAGGACCAGTGTGAAGTACTCCAAGCCCAGTGTAACTGACGGCTCTCGGCTGCTGTTGGTGTGTGAAGTGGCGTTGGGTCGGTGCAAAGACCTGCTGAAGAAAGACACCAGTTTGACTTGTGCTCCTGACGGCTTCCACAGCGTACATGGAGTCCAACACTCACACAACAGACTCTCTGAATTTGAGGTGCTCTTCTTAGTCTTCTTCTGTATACTTAATACTCTGCTTGTGTTTTGGGATCTAATGTGACCTTTGGGTTTGTGTTTTGGCTTATATTGGACAGGACGATGAGTTTGTGGTGTTTAACACAGAGCAGATCAGACTGAAGTATGTGGTGCAGTTCACTCTGGAGGGGGACGAGTTAAAAGACTTCCAGCCTCAAATCAGTACCTTTGTGGAGCTCACTGACACCCCGACTGACGTCTGTAAGTATTGAAGAACATACACTGAATACTGGATGGTATGCTGTGATTTGTGCTGTGGAGTTCATCAGTGTTTTGTGTTCATCCGTGTGACTTTTAGTGTCCAGTGATGACAGTGAGGGTTTGGAGTCCACTAAGAATCCTCTGGAGGAGATGAATGCAGGTTTGCTGGACAGCAGTGGTCAGAAACTTCCTCTACAGGCTGTCAGTGTGAAGTGCAAACTGATGGATCTTCTGTGTCAGGTGTGTTACTACAGCCATGGCAGAAGAAGTTAAAGAAAATGCAGATTCTAAGTAGCAACAATAACATTTGAAAAACATTTTTTAGACTTATTTTTGCTGTTGCATTATCCCGCGGGTAGTGCAGTGATCTACAGTATATTGACCAGTTCAAACTACACTCTTAAAATGCTGAATGATAATTGCTTTATACTTTGATGTGCATCTACATAGGAAAACAGTCATGTCATGTTATACTGTAGACAAGCTGTGGCTCCTCCAAACCAAAATCCCGTAGCCAAACTTTTTTCTCTAACTTATAACTTTAACTGTGAGCCTATCTCTCTCTGCTCTGTCACCAGGTCATCATTTTTCAGACCTACACAAACCAGAGTGCTGCTCCCATTGAAGCAAAGTTTGTCTTTCCACTGGAGGAGACGGCAGCAGTGTGTGGATTTGAAGCCTTCATAAATGGAAAACACGTCATTGGAAAGGTGAAAATCATTTACAGCTTGTCACGTTCAGCCTCTGATATTTAAAGCTGTTATCTGTTCATTTTACAAGTGTTTCTGTGTCCTGTAGGTAAAGGAAAAAGAGCAGGCTCATAAAGAGTACAAGCAAGCTATAGAGAAAGGTCATGGAGCCTACCTGATGGACCAGGATGCACCTGTGAGCTCCTGAACATCATTTCTTACAGATGAGCTAATCATAATAATAACTGCTGTGTGGCTGATATGAACAGGAATGTTTGTCTAAGGTCATGTGTTATGTGATCAGGATGTATTTACTATCAGCGTGGGGAATCTTCCTCCTGGAGCCTCAGTTTTAATCAAGGTGACGTTCATCACTGAGCTGGTGGTGAGATCGGGCTCTATAGTCTTCTCACTGTCTGGCAGCGTGGCACCATGGCAAGAGAGCGCCGCCCTTAACCAGACAACTCAGGTTGGTCTTTCGCATTGAAAACATGTTTTGGCTGCTGTTCATTTCAGTGTTTTGACTGAGAGTTGTGTGGTATTTCAGACAACTGTTGAAAAGATTGGCCTGTCGGAGTCAAAGGGGTGAGAGTCTCAAATGCTGGAAGTTCACTGAAGATGAAACTGCTGTGGAGAAACAATATCAAAGCTCATTATTTAATGTCACAAACCACATGTTGTTTCTTTAATGCTTTGTTTATTCTTCAGGGAGTTTTCTCTGTCGATGTCTATTGAAATGCCTTATGAGATCATCAACTTAAACTGTTCACACCGCATCAAATCCAAGGTTATTAACGTTGTTCAATTTTCACTGAAATAAAGCAGCAGATTCAGGTATGAACAGTATGAACAGTACTAATGTCTTCTCTGTTCAGATGACCGACTGTAAGGCAGTAATCAGCACGTTACCAGGACAGACTCTTGAACCTGACGGGTTACAGGTGTCCTTCAGTCTTTCTAATATCCACATGCCCAGGATGTGGGTCGAGAACCATCCAGATAAAGACAGTCAGGTGAAGAAATCATCAGTCACATCTGTCATGGTTGTTTGTATGTCACCCAATCTTGCTGAACATCATAAAACAATCTAATCAAAATAAATATGAATGCATCTATCTGATCCCTGCAGGCCTGCATGTTGGTGTTTTATCCAGACTTCAAGTCAAGCGGTTTGTCTCTTTCTGGAGGATCGTCCAGTGGGAGCGATGTGGTCATTCTGCTGGACTCCTCCAAATCTATGCAGGGAGAAGCCATGCTGAACGCCCGCAGGATTGCCCTTCAAGTGCTCAAATCTCTGGACCGCTCACTGAAGATCAACATCATCTCTTTCAGCACTGGTTAGTGCTCACTGAAAGCATCTGATATTCTCTCACTGATCATCATGTGAACATTTTCAGTTCATTATTAATCTGTGATTTGTCTGAGAGGTCATGTGTGCATGACAGTATATCCTAGTTCTCAATTCTAATGTGTGTGTTTGAACAGATTACAAGGAAGCTTTTCCTGCACCGGTGCCCTTAAATGAGGCGTCTGAAGCAGCCAGGAAATTTATTATGGTGAGTAAAGTTTAATGAGAGTCAGAGATGACTGTGATTGTGTGTATCAGTGTATTTGTCCTGTCTTCAGTCGTGTAGTGGCGCTGGTGGCAGCACTGATCTGTGGCGTCCTCTCTGGAGCCTGAGCCTGCTGCCGCCCTGCCGAGGCATGAGGAACGTCCTGCTGCTGTCTGATGGACACGTTCAGAACCAGCCTGTGACCCTACAGCTGGTCAGAGAAAACTCCTGCCACACTCGCCTCTTCACCTGTGGACTCAGGTCTGCCTTTAAATGAATCTCTTTGTGTTTCTCTTCCTCTGACAGTGAGTTTCTGAAGCTACAGTTTGCTTGTGTTTGTCTTTGTCTAGCTTGACTGCTAATCGTCATATGCTCAGAGCTTTAGCTCAGGCAGGTGGAGGAACATATGAGTTTTTTGATACAAAGATGAAACACACTTGGGCAGAAAAGGTGATTCATGCTGTTGTTTTTGTTAACTTTATCTCTTCGTTGTTTCTGAGGCTGGAGCTAAACAGATTTGCTGGTGGTTTCAGGTGCGCGCTCAGGTTCAGCGTATGGAGTCTCCAGGCTGCAGATCAGTGGCAGTGAAGTGGCAGCAGTTTAATCCCAGAGCGCCTCCTCCTGTTCAAGCTCCCTCACAGCTTCATGCCCTCTTCAGTGACTGGCACACTCTCGTATACGGCTTTGTGCCGCACTGCACTCAGGTGGACAAGCTTTACTGAGGCTGCTGTTCTGTAGATAATAATGAATAATAACAGTATATATGCTGAGATTTGGCGATCACTGCAACATTTTAGTATTTAATTATTTTAATATTTCTTCAGTATTGCAGTTTGAGTTGGTGAGTTTATTTTAAAATGGTCAATGAACTGGTTCAAAACTCTGAATCAACAGTTTGCAAAAACCCTGAATGTTTGTCATGAGGACTGTACATCTAGTACTGTAAATGCGCTAATATAATATCTAATATAATGTCATAAGTGAAAATAATGAAATATCCTGCATACAATTGTTGAGTTACAGAAAATGTGGAAACTATTTAGACAATTTTTATTAAATTTGGTTATAGAAAACCTTGTGAAACAATCAATATTGGTAACATTAAGATGAAGGCTGTAAAAGATATTTAGATTAATAAATAAAAATTGAATGTAGTAATAATAAGAATAATACAGTAATTTATATGCAGCTGATTTCCTGTTTGCCTGTTTATAGTTTATAATTGTGTAATAATTACTCTTTAAGGCCACATTGTTTGGTGATTTGAGTGGGCAGGAGATCAACACAATGGTTTCCACCACAGAACTACAGAAGACGAAGGGAACTGTAAGTGAACATCTGAAATATTTCATATAATCTGAAACCATTATTAAATGTTTTTAAAGTGTTTTGTGTGTGTGTGTGTGTGTGTGTGTGTGTGTGTGTGTGTGTGTGTGTGTGTGTGTGTGTGTGTGTGTGTGTGTGTGTGTGTGTGTGTGTGTGTGTGTGTGTGTGTGTGTGTGTGTGTTTGTAGTTCCTTCACAAGTTAACAGCAAGAGCGATCATCAGAGACTATGAAGATGGCATTCTAGGCGACAGTGAGGCGGAACATGAGGTACAGTATTTGGCTGCATGTTGTTGTTCTAATATAACCAGCACATTTTGTCATTTTTCTTTTCTTTCTTGATTTTTTTCCCTGTCAGGAGAAGAAAGCAGAGCTGAAGTCCTTCATCATTGAGCTCAGTAAAGAGTTCTCCATCTTGTCTCAGTTCACAAGCTTTGTCGCCATCGAGGAGCGGGTACAGTATGATTACTGCTAACTAAGAGTGTTTAGGTCAGACACACACACACACACTTATACACCTGAATATGGCCAGAACATTTACTCTAATACTGATACTGATTTGTTGTAGGTAGGTTGTTATTCAAATATAATAGTTTACACATAAATAATAATATAATAATAATAAAGAAAAAGTAGCCATCTTGTCAGACAGGTCGTCACATGCTCTAACAAAACGTCTGAATTTTTCTAATAAAATGTTGTGAATTAATTAAGAATCAAACTGAGCTTAAAAATGGAAAATTTATGTCCTCATTTGCTCTTTGCAGGAGCTGAATAAGCTTGACACTGGATTCACAGATATTCCTAAACTCATATCAGAGGAGGATGTGGACATTCTGCCATATATGGTCTGGACTGAAGCTACTGGTGCTGAAGATGATGAATTGGTAACAACATAAAGAGTCGTGTGGTTTAACAATCACAGTTGGTTTTATTATATTTTAGCTCCTCAGTGTCCACAGCAATAATTTGAATGTATTTGTTTTTCAGATGGATTCAGAGGAAGAAATGGATTATGAATGTGATGACCTTTATCTTGATCAAGCTTATTCAGAGGACTCACGCAGTCGCTGCTCAACATCTTCTGATGATGGTTTTGCTCTTCAAGCAGCAACTTCAGAAATGTATGATGATTGTGATTATGAACCTCCTCCGGCGACCAGGCGTTCTTTAGATTTAAAAGAACGTTGTCGGGACGCTGACTCAGCAGGATCCACTGGTCGTTCTCTTAGCATTTATCGTAAAGGAGCAAGTGGTCCTCCCCCTCCCTCTCACTATCGTCCTTCTTCGGAATTGCTGGATTTTTGCTTAATAAAGAAGAGGCCTTCTCCTCCTTCTCCTCTTCCTTCTCCGTCTCCTCCTGCTGGTGCTCTAGGATCTGCTCGTCGTATTCTATCCATGCATCATCGTATAATGTCTAAGTTAGAACAATCTCTCACAATGATTTCTTCTCCTCCTCTTCCTCCTCATCCTCCTCGTTCTCATCCTGTCTTCAGGTCTGCAACAGTCTTGATCAGAGACAGGTGTTCTCCTCCCCCTGCCAGCCCGATTGCCTCAGTGCCTCCACCCTATCACAGTCCTCTTATTGCAACAGAAAGTATGCCAGCATTTTTCCCCTCAATTGAACCCCCTTCCTCTTTTTCTGCTGATGCGATTACCAGTGGCTTTTGGGGCTCAGCTCCTCCTTTTAGAGCAGATTCTCTTTACCCTACTCATTGTTCTTCAAGATACATGTCTGTGAATCCTCCTCCTCCTGTTTTTACTCCTCCTTCAAGCAGTGATCTTGGAAATGTGCGCAGTAGTGTTCAAATGCATTCTGCATCTGCTTTTGCTCAAACCACAGAGTCTGTACCTCTGGAAAGACCTTTATGTGGACTTGGTAGTTCCCTCTATAGTGCACACTCCAGTTCCTCAGCCTTTGGACTCTTTGGATCATCCCCACTTAGGCAACAACAACAACAACAACAACAGCAACACGCAATACAAAAACTCAATTTACTCCAGCAAACTGCCACTTTGACTCCTGCACAATCTGAGTTGACTCACACTTTGCGAGATTCACCTGTGATTAATTATTCGGTAAAGAAAAGAAAAAAATCTGCATTGCAACAATTCGCATTATGTAAGATGATCTTGGATCAGCCAGTCATGACAGAAGAATTAAGCAGACCTGACACTGCAGTGCCTTGGAATGAGCTGTTTGAGCTTCAGCACGAGGTGTTTACATATCATTTAATGAAGTCAAATATATATAAAATGAAAATGTGTAAGTCAAGGGAATGTGACTCTATTGCTTGTGTCTGGATACAGGATGGATACTGGGAGTGCACTGGCAGGATGAGCAGATTTTTCAACCTGGACGTCGACTTTTTTACCAACGTCTTCCTTAAGGAGAAAGGCATCCAATCTTTAGGTAAAATATCTTTACTGCCTGTTGCTGTTTTGTTTTTTGACTGTCTACTGAAATCTTAAGAGACCAGTCACCATTCATGTGTGCCCTTTAGGTGCATTATCAGCCATGTGAAACTGAGGAACAGAGAAAAACACACGTGTGCGCTTACTTTGTGTCACTATAGAGCGTACTAGATTGAGAAAGTGCTTTTGAGTATAAAGCTCAACATATTTAAAACTGTAATGTGCTTGTTATATACAGACAGGTCTATGTGTGTTTAACCTGTGAGTCAGTCAGATGTTTGTGTGTTTAACCCTTGAGTCAGTCAGATGTTTGTGTGTCAGGTGTGAAGGCTCATGCTGATATTCTGAGGCTGCTGGCGACTCTGCTTGTGCTGCAGCTGATCCGGGTGAAGAAGCTGGCGGTGGGACAGCTGCTGGAGTCTCTCCTCCGGCTCAAAGAGTCCCAGGAGCCCAGGTACCAGCACACGTCCTCATAGTGAGTCACTCCAGTCTCTGTGCATCCATGACTTTCTGCTCTTCTCCATTCAGACTGATGTACTGGGAGGCGGTGAAGAGGGCCGTGGACTGGGCCTGTCAGACAGACAGACAGTATCCGTGTGTGTGCAGCAGGCTGGAGATCGGCAGGGATTGGGAATCATCCACACGTCAGCTACTGGGCTGTGATCCTCCACACCCGTATTCCCCTCTCAAACCTGTTCTGGAGAGACGGATGGCTTTTTCAGTCGTGTAGTTGAAATGTACTGTTGCTGCTTTATTTACTGCAAAACAATTATCTTTATCGCCTTAAAGTGTTTCAAAAATATATCTGTACACTTTTTTAGACAGGAGTGATATGACTGAGTTTCATTGCATTAGATGTAGACTTTCTTTGTAAGCTTTGATTGTTTTATGCAGAGATTTGTTTCATGTGTTAGTAACTTCTTCTGAATTTCAATATGACTTAATAGAGAAACCAAAGATTCCATCACTTAAAGCAGGGGTTCCCAAACTTTTCAGCCTGCAACCCCCAAAATAACAATGCCAATGACTCGCAACCCCCAATATCCTCTGAGGTGGTTATAAATATATAAACTTTGTACACAATGGTACACACATACCAATAGGCATAAGCCTACAGTATTCATCATTTAAAGTTAAAGGACGCCACTCGGAGACCATGCTTGATCTTCAGTTTGGTCCTGTATTTATTTTTTATGTATGTGTGTCCCGTAAAGGTGTCAGAAAGTTTAACCTGGTGCCATATAATCAATCTGCTCTGTCTTTAATATAACGTAATCACCCCAGAGGTCACAAAAAAATTCACTCAAAAGGCTGATGGCTTT
The DNA here is from genome assembly GCA_903798195.1 of Danio kyathit. Classification (NCBI taxonomy): domain Eukaryota; kingdom Metazoa; phylum Chordata; class Actinopteri; order Cypriniformes; family Danionidae; genus Danio; species Danio kyathit. Next base: position 25,531,596 of record LR812527.1, read on the forward strand.
TTATTTGCATGTTGTTTTTTAATGTAACTATTAACTACTATTTTACTTCTGTAGGTTTTGGATAAAATATGGTAAATGTAGCTTAATTAAATGTATTTGATTTTTGGAAATCACCAAGCAACTATGATCATGTTGTTTTATCATTTAAAATATATCAATGTTGTTTTGTTGACAAGTGTGCTTGTGTTTTTTTTTTCTCCTGTGCTGTTTTAGCTTGGGCATCATTAAATATTCAAACACCTACACACTGTCTTGATCATTTTTTTTTAGCATCTTGAAAATTATATTCGCAATCTGTAACTAGCCTACTGTAGTCTACCGAGTAATTTACCTATAGTGGCCACTGGGTGGAGCTCGTCTCGTGTTTATTTCAGTGATTGGGGGTGTGTCTTTACTGTATATGAGTCAGGAAGCTCGTCTTTTACCGAACTTCACACAGCAGACTCCAATATTAAGATTTCAAGGTGTTTTTTCACGGTAAGGTGTTCTTTCTGCTATATTGACAACACTATATCAGGTGTTATTAATGCCAGAGTCAGATTATTATTTTGTCTAACATGTTATATAACGAAGTTAATTTAATAGGAGTGCATAAAGCTTTGAGTGAATATTGGAAAAGTAAAATGTCCAGGTGTTTACTGGATTACGTTGATAAATTTAGAGCATTACCTGTAATAGTTACAATATTCACCGTTATTTACTGTAGTTTTTTTTTCTTGTCTTCTGTCTTTTCTCTGCATGTTCAGACACTGACAGCATCATGACAGTGTTTGAAAACTGTACTGTGGTGTTTGATGTGAAGAATGTGCCTTTTAAAGAGAAGCAGAAGCTGAAATCAGCTCTTCAGGGGAATGGAGGAAACATCTCCTACACCATCAACAAAGAGGTTCATTTTCTCATATAATAAATAAATTATTTTATTTCTTCCAATAATCAATAGGGGCAGTTACACAGAGCTAATAATCGTGTAGATACAGATCAGTTATTTCAAATGAGACATTTCATGTTTGGTCTTTCCTGCTGAAAACAGCCAACTAGCCTAGGCTTGTTCAAGCAGTTTTTTCAGCAGGGTCCTGTGAGCTGCTAAAACAAGAATACAGAAGATGTACCACTAATCCTTTGAAAAGCAATAAAATAATTGAATATACTTCCTGACTCTTGTGTACTTAGTAACTGTGTCTGTTGACTTGTTTTATTTTCTCCAGTGCTCTTTTGTGGTCACCAGCAGTGTGAATGACCTGAGCAGTAACCGGCAGCGCAGCATCCAGAAGCTCCAGATCCCGGTGGTTGGGACGCAGTATGTGTGGAGCTGTCTGGATGAAGGACATCTTCTGCCTTTGACGAAGCATAATTTGGCCCCACAGCTGTCATATCCTGTCTCTAAATGCCTCCATTGTCCAGGTAAAGATACATAAACATCACTTGAATGTTGGGTTAGAAGAAAGTCAGACATTTGTGTTTAAGTCATAATAATTTGATAAAAGGTCAGAAAGACAGAAACGATTTCAAGAGTCACACACAGACTGATTTTATTTGTGGAAGTGTTTTGTTGTGTTTATGTTGATCTTGTGTGTATTTTGTGGCTCTGTAAATATAATGTTTTTCTCCATTAAAGGGGTTAAAGTGTCCACCCAGACACTAGAGGAGCAGAAGTTCAAAGGTCATTCTGAAGACCAAACAGAGGTTAAGATCCCTAAGAAGGGTGGACGTTTCAGGTTTGCTCTTGTTTTCATGTCACTCTCAGTTCCTGAGTATTAGTCAAACGTTTATTTTTCCAGTTGTTTTAAATCTGATTTTTTGGGTTTAGTTATGAAAGTTTATCTGAATACATCTTTTCATTTACCCACTAGAGTGTACAAAGAAGGTGACAGTGACCTGCCTGAATTTCCCTCATATTTTCATGTGGCCAAGTATTCAGTTTTTAAGAGGGTGAGAACATTCATAGTGCAGAAACCTCAGTAGTGGACAAAATAAAATCAAAAGTCAAATAAGACATTCCTGAAGCGATAGCATTCTCAGAGCACTCACAATCATTGATTACGTTGCAGGTCAAACCCAAGACTTTGTCTGTTTTGGAGCTGCAGAGTGTCAATGGACGAGCAGGCCAGCAGTATCGTGTGCTGTGTTCAGTGTTGCGTGAAGCTGAGGTTTGGTCTTGAAAGTTGTTTATTATTGTAAATTATTCTTATTTGAGTCTGATTGTACTGTAGGTACTGAATCTTGTGCTCTTGTGCTGATGGACTCTCTCTCACTATAGACTGCAGTGGTCCAGGACAAGCTTGTTTTCTGTGAGACGTCTGAAGATGCTGTGGAAGCTTATCTGATGCTGATGAAGGACATGGAGACTCAGGGATTCACAAAGACACACACACTTCCTGCTGAGGTTGAGCGTTTGGCGTCTAATGGCCTGCAGCAGGTAAACACAAACATCTATTTTTGTGTGTGTGATTTATGTATAATGTGTGTCTAATACAGGGATGTCCAAACTCGGTCCTGGAGGGGCCGGTGTCCTGCTGAGTTTAGCTCCAACTTGCTTCAACACACCTGCCAGAAAGTTTGTAGTATGTCTAGTAAGAGCTTGATTAGCTGCTTCAAGTGTGTTTGATTATGGTTGGAGTTAAACTCTCTAGGACACTGGCCCTCCAGGACCGAGTTTGGACACCCCTGGTCTAATATGTGTGAAATATGTGTGTGATTGATTGATTGGCAGCTTCTGCTGGAGGAGAGGCTGAACTGCAGCACATTATCAAAGGAAGTTGGTGTCTTCGTGGAGCTGATTTGGACTGAAGCTCTCGGTTCTCTTAATAACATCCTGACAGTCCCCGTGTCCAGAATCAGCCTCGATGATGTGAGCAGGAGCTTATATAATCACACACAGTGAATATTAGGTTTGTTTACTACAGTGTGTTTAATGTCTCTGTGCTGTTGCAGGTGAGCAGGGTGGAAGGATTGTTACTGCAGGCACAAAAGACTCAGAATGAGGATGAAGCCAAAGCCCTGCTAGAGGAGGTCAACACACTCCTGCCCCTCAGAATGATCGACCCTCCGTCCAAACACAAGCTTGTGTCTCAGAAACTGGACCTTTGTCAGGTAATGTGTAAACTAACATAGTAATACAGTATTACAGTCATTTACTTGGGTATTTCATGACAAGGCTGTTGTTGAACAATGAAGACATGAACTGTACATTTTCCTGTTGTCTCCAGCTGATCAGAGATATTGTGAATGTGAGTGAAGCCACTCTGGGAAGCCCGTCGCCCTCGTCTCTGGGAAAGTATCGAGCTCTGAGGTGCAGCATTGACTTTGTTCCACCAGAAAACCCTGAGTTTCATGCAGTTTCTAAACTGCTTCAGGACAGGTAAACTGGACTGTGATGATGATGTTCAAACATGTTGGATATTTGACTACTTTTTAGTGTTTAAAGAGGTGATTTGACATTGCTAAAAAGAACATTATTTTGTATTTGGTGTAATGCGATGCATTTATAGGTTTTCCTTTTTTTTGCGTATTCTTATGGGTTTAGGTTTTGGCAAAATGAAAAAGAATATTGCTTTTGGTTTGAGACATTACTCTGAGATTTCTTGAATCTTCTATATTTATGAATAGCTCACAACAACAAAAGAAAACAGCCCATTAAATGAAAATGTTATAACTGTTTCCACTACAGGCCTGTTCAGATTCAGCAGATTCTGCGCGTCAGCAGAGGGGTGGAGCTTCAGATGTTTAGGGAGGAGTTAGGAAACATTAAGCCCCTCCTCCACTCCACTAGTCCCAGTAGTTTGGTTGGAATACTGTCACGGTAAGAGCAAATCCACCTTATTCTCAATGTGGTAGTAAATATGGAAAATATGAGACTAAATATGGATCAGCATCAGACTGCTTTTATAGAGAGACGTTCTTTGCTTATTTGTGACCTAAAGTGTGCTGCTTTGTTGGGAATCAACATGTTGGTCATTATTGAAATGAGCTGCTGTGTTCTTTCATTCGTGTATTCTTGCAGAACTTTCTGTATTTTTATAAGATTTGCCATATTTAGTAAATGTGGTCTTTAGTGTCTTTATCTGTGTTATTATGACTCTACGCAAATGTTAAAATATTATTTCTGATTCACTTTATTGTTAGATAGCTGATGTAATTAATAATTACGTATACATTTTTATAACATGTTCTGTGTAGAGGTCTGCTGCTGCCCATGGTTGGAGTGAAACTGCATGGAATTGAGAGGACGGATATCGGGAATCTTGGAGGAGGAATCTACTTCAGTGACTCTCTAAAGTCAGTGGCCTTGTGCATTTCTCAATCTTTTAATAAAGCGTTTAACAAGTGCAGATTTTATCCAGTCATTAAAATTATTCTGTGTGTTAAAGGACCAGTGTGAAATACTCCAAGCCCAGTGTAACTGACGGCTCTCGGCTGCTGTTGGTGTGTGAAGTGGCGTTGGGTCGGTGCAAAGACCTGCTGAAGAAAGACACCAGTTTGACTTGTGCTCCTGACGGCTTCCACAGCGTACATGGAGTCCACCGCTCGCACAACAGACTCTCTGAATTTGAGGTGCTCTTCTTAGTCTTCTTCTGTATACTTAATACTCTGCTTGTGTTTTGGGATCTAATGTGACCTTTGGGTTTGTGTTTTGGCTTATATTGGACAGGACGATGAGTTTGTGGTGTTTAACACAGAGCAGATCAGACTGAAGTATGTGGTGCAGTTCACTCTGGAGGGGGACGAGTTAAAAGACTTCCAGCCTCAAATCAGTACCTTTGTGGAGCTCACTGACACCCCGACTGACGTCTGTAAGTATTGAACAACATACATTGAATACTGGATGGTATGCTGAGATTTGTGCTGTGGAGTTCATCAGTGTTTTGTGTTCATCCGTGTGACTTTAGTGTCCAGTGATGACAGTGAGGGTTTGGAGTCCACTAAGAATCCTCTGGAGGAGATGAATGCAGGTTTGCTGGACAGCAGTGGTCAGAAACTTCCTCTACAGGCTGTCAGTGTGAAGTGCAAACTGATGGATCTTCTGTGTCAGGTGTGTTACTACAGCCATGGCAGAAGAAGTAAAAGAAAATGCAGATTCTAAGGAGCAACAATAACATTTGAAAAATATTTTTTAGACTTATTTTTGCTGTTGCATTATCCCGCGGGTAGTGTAGTGATGTACAGTATATTGACCAGTTCAAACTACACTGTTAAAATGCTGAATGATAATTGCTTTATACTTTGATATGCATCTACATAGGGAAAAAGTGATGTCATGTTATACTGTAGACAAGCTGTGGCTCCTCCAAACCAAAATCCTGTAGCCAAACCTTTTTCTCTAACTTATAACTTTAACTGTGAGCCTATCTCTCTCTGCTCTGTCACCAGGTCATCATTTTTCAGACCTACACAAACCTGAGTGCTGCTCCCATTGAAGCAAAGTTTGTCTTTCCACTGGAGGAGACGGCAGCAGTGTGTGGATTTGAAGCCTTCATCAATGGAAAACACGTCATTGGAAAGGTGCAAATCATTTTCAGCTTGTCACGTTCAGCCTCTGATATTCAAAGCTATTTTCTGTTCATTTTACAAGTGTTTCTGTGTCCTGTAGGTAAAGGAAAAAGAGCAGGCTCGTAAAGAGTACAAGCAAGCTATAGAGAAAGGTCATGGAGCCTACCTGATGGACCAGGATGCACCTGTGAGCTCCTGAACATCATTTCTTACAGATGAGCTAATCATAATAATAACTGCTGTGTGGCTGATATGAACAGGAATGTTTGTCTAAGGTCATGTGTTTATGTGATCAGGATGTATTTACTATCAGCGTGGGGAATCTTCCTCCTGGAGCCTCAGTTTTAATCAAGGTGATGTTCATCACTGAGCTGGTGGTGAGATCGGGCTCTATAGTCTTCTCACTGTCTGGCAGCGTGGCACCATGGCAAGAGAGCGCCGCCCTTAACCAGACAACTCAGGTTGGTCTTCCGCTGCTGTCATTGAAAACATGTTTTGCCCGCTGTTCATTTCAGTGTTTTGACTGAGAGTTGTGTTGTATTTCAGACAACTGTTGAAAAGATTGGCCTGTCAGAGTCAAAGGGGTGAGAGTCTCAAATGCTGGAAGTTCACTGAAGATGAAACTGCTGTGGAGAAACAATATAACAGCTCATTATTTAATGTCACAAACCACATGTTGTTTCTTTAATGCTTTGTTTATTCTTCAGGGAGTTTTCTCTGTCGATGTCCATTGAAATGCCTTATGAGATCATCAACTTAAACTGTTCACACCGCATCAAAACCAAGGTTATTAACGTTGTTCAATTTTCACTGAAATAAAGCAGCAGATTCAGGTATGAACAGTACTAATGTCTTCCCTGTTCAGATGACCGACTGTAAGGCAGTAATCAGCACATTACCAGGACAGACTCTTGGACCTGACGGGTTACAGGTGTCCTTCAGTCTTTCTAATATCCACATGCCCAGGATGTGGGTCGAGAACCATCCAGATAAAGACAGTCAGGTGAAGAAATTATCACATCTGTCATGGTTGTTTGTATGTCACCCAATCTTGCTGAACATCATGAAGCAATCTAATCAAAATAAATATGAATGCATCCATCTGATCCCTGCAGGCCTGCATGCTGGTGTTTTATCCAGACTTCAAGTCAAGCAGTTTGTCTCTTTCTGGAGGATCGTCCAGTGGGAGCGATGTGGTCATTCTGCTGGACTCCTCCAAATCTATGCAGGGAGAAGCCATGCTGAACGCCCGCAGGATTGCCCTTCAAGTGCTCAAATCTCTGGACCGCTCACTGAAGATCAACATCATCTCTTTCAGCACTGGTTAGTGCTCACTGAAAGCATCTGATATTCTCTCACTGATCATCATGTGAACATTTTCAGTTCATTATTAATCTGTGATTTGTCTGAGAGATCATGTGTGCATGACAGTATATCCTAGTTCTCAATTCTAATGTGTGTGTTTGAACAGATTACAAGGAAGCGTTTCCTGCACCGGTGCCCTTAAATGAGGCGTCTGAAGCAGCCAGGAAATTTATTATGGTGAGTAAAGTTTAATGAGAGTCAGAGATGACTGTGATTGTGTGTATCAGTGTATTTGTCCTGTCTTCAGTCGTGTAGCGGCGCTGGTGGCAGCACTGATCTGTGGCGTCCTCTCTGGAGCCTGAGCCTGCTGCCGCTCTGCCAGGGCATGAGGAACGTCCTGCTGCTGTCTGATGGACACGTTCAGAACCAGCCTGTGACCCTACAGCTGGTCAGAGAAAACTCCTGCCACACTCGCCTCTTCACCTGCGGACTCAGGTCTGGCTTTAAAAAATCTCTTTGTGTTTCTCTTCCTCTGACAGTGAGTTTCTGAAGCTAGAGTTTGCTTGTGTTTGTCTTTGTCTAGCTTGACTGCTAATCGTCATATGCTCAGAGCTTTAGCTCAGGCAGGTGGAGGAACATATGAGTTTTTTGACACAAAGATGAAACACACTTGGGCAGAAAAGGTGATTTATGCTGTTGTTTTTGTTAACTTTATCTCTTCGTTGTTTCTGAGGCTGGAGCTGAACAGATGTGCTGGTGGTTTCAGGTGCGCGCTCAGGTTCAGCGTATGGAGTCTCCAGGCTGCAGATCAGTGGCAGTGAAGTGGCAGCAGTTTAATCCCAGAGCGCCTCCTCCTGTTCAAGCTCCCTCACAGCTTCATGCCCTCTTCAGTGACTGGCACACTCTCGTATACGGCTTTGTGCCGCACTGCACTCAGGTGGACAAGCTTTACTGATGCTGCTGTTCTGTAGATACTAATGAATAATAACAGTATATATGCTGAGATTTGGCGATCACTGCAACATTTTAGTATTTAATTATTTTAATATTTCTTCAGTATTGCAGTTTGAGTTGGTGAGTTTATTTTAAAATGGTCAATGAACTGGTTCAAAACTCTGAATCAACAGTTTGCAAAAATCCTGAATGTTTGTCATGAGGACTGTACATCTAGTAAATGTGCTAATATAATATCTAATAAAATGTCAATGAAATATCCTGCATATAATTGTTGTTACAAAAAATGTGGAAAATATTTAGACAGTTTTTATTAAATTTGGTTATAGAAAACCTTGTGAAACAATCAATATTGGTAACATTAAGATGAAGGCTGTAAAAGATATTTAGATTAATAAATAAAAATTGAATGTAGTAAGAATAATAATAATAATACAGTAATTTATATGCAGCTGATTTTCTGTTTGCCTGTTTATAGTTTATAATTGTGTAATAATTATTCTTTAAGGCCACATTGTTTGGTGATTTGAGTGGGCAGGAGATCAAAACAATGGTTTCCACCACAGAACTACAGAAGACGAAGGGAACTGTAAGTGAACATCTGAAATATTTCATATAATCTGAAACATTATTAAATGCTTTTAAAGTGTGTGTGTGTGTGTGTGTGTGTGTGTGTGTGTGTGTGTGTGTGTGTGTGTGTGTGTGTGTGTGTGTGTGTGTGTGTGTGTGTGTGTGTGTGTGTGTGTGTGTTTGTAGTTCCTTCACAAGTTAACAGCAAGAGCGATCATCAGAGACTTTGAAGATGGCATTCTAGGCGACAGTGAGGCGGAACATGAGGTACAATATTTGGCTGCATGTTGCTGTTCTAATATAACCAGCACATTTTGTCATTTTTCTCTTTTCTTTCTTGATTTTTTTCTCTATCAGGAGAAGAAAGCAGAGCTGAAGTCCTTCATCATTGAGCTCAGTAAAGAGTTCTCCATCTTGTCTCAGTTCACAAGCTTTGTCGCCATCGAAGAGCGGGTACAGTATGATTACTGCTAACTAAGAGCGTTTAGGTCAGACACACACACACACTTATACACCTGGATGTGGCCAGAACATTTACTCTAATTCTGGCACTGATTTGTTGTAGGTAGGTTGTTATTTAAATATAATAGTTTACACATAAATAATATAATAATAATAATAAAGAAAAAGTAACCATCTGGGCAGACAGGTCGTCACATGCTCTTACAAAATAAAATGTTGTGAATTAATTAAGAATCAAACTGAACGCTTAAAAAATGAAAAATTAATGTCCTCATTTGCTCTTTGCAGGAGCTGAATAAGCTTGACACTGGATTCACAGATATTCCTAAACTCATATCAGAGGAGGATGTGGACATTCTGCCATATATGGACTGGACTGAAGCTACTGGTGCTGAAGATGATGAATTGGTAACAACATAAAGAGTCAAGAGTCATGTGGTTTAATAATCACAGCTAATTTTTAGCTCCTCAGTGTCAACAGCAATAATTTGAATGCATTTGTTTTTCAGATGGATTCAGAGGAAGCAATGGATTATGTTTGTGAAAAATCTGATTCAGAGGAACCACGCCATGGTCTTTCTTCTTTCAATTATTTTAAGAATGCTTGTATTGAAATAGATGACTTTTCTCATTCTTCACCTACCCTCCCGTGGGATGTCTTAATAGAAGAGTTCAGTCTTCAAACCTCTGATTTATGGGAACTGTCACTGGATTCTTTCTCCATGGCAAACAGGCCTCCTCTTCCTCCTCCTTCTCCTCCTCCTTCTACTGATTTAAGAGCTACTTCTTGTATTCAATCCTTGCATCATCTTCAGGCTGTTAACTCGTCTAGAAGAGACTTCATGAGAAAGAGATGTTCTCCTCCTCCTGCCAGCCAGATTGCCTCAGCAGATCACCGTCCTCTTTTTGCAGGAGAAAGTACTCCAGTAATGTACACCTCGAGTAAAAGTCCAATCTCTTTTTCTGCTGATGAGATTACCAGTGGGTATCGTGCTCCTCCTCTCAGTGCAGATTTTTTTCTCTCTTCTCCTCGTACATCTGCACACTGCATGTCTGTGACTCCTAATATTGCTCCTCCTCCTGTTTTTACTCCTCCTTCAAGCAGGGAACATGGATATTTGTCCAGAAGTGAATGTTCTACATTTGCTTTTGGTCAGACCACAGAGTCTGTATCTGGAGGCTTTGGTGGTTCCCTCCAAAGTGCACAATCTGGTTATTCAACCTTTGGACTTCTTGGATCATCCCCACTTAGACAACAAGAACACACAATGCCAAAACTCCAACTACTCCAGCAAACTGCCACTTTGACTCCTGCACAATCTGAGTTGACTCACACTTTGCAAGATTCTCCTGTGATTAATTATTCGGTAAAGAAAAAAAAAAAATCTAAAGGATTTCACCCATGGGAACAATTGAAAACACATCAGAAGATCTTGGATCGGCCAGCCAAGACAGAAGAATTAAGCAGACCTGACACTGCAGTGCCTTGGAATGAGCTGTTTGAGCTTCAGCACGAGGTGTTTACACATCATTTAATGCACTCGATTATATATAAAATGAAAATGTGTAAGTCAAGGGAATGTGACTCTATTGCTTGTGTCTGGATACAGGATGGATACTGGGAGTGCACTGGCAGGATGAGCAGATTTTTCAACCTGGACGTCGACTTTTTTACCAACGTCTTCCTTAAGGAGAAAGGCATCCAATCTTTAGGTAAAATATCTTTTACTGCCTGTTGCTGTTTTGTTTTTTGACTGTCTACTGAAATCTTAAGAGACCAGTCACCATTCATGTGTGCCCTTTAGGTGCATTATCAGCCATGTGAAACTGAGGAACAGAGAAAAACACACGTGTGCGCTTACTTTGTGTCACTATAGAGCGTACTAGATTGAGAAAGTGCTTTTGAATATAAAGCTCAACATATTTAAAACTGTAATGTGCTTGTTATATTTGTCTATGTGTGTTTAACCTGTGAGTCAGTCAGATGTTTGTGTGTTTAACCCTTGAGTCAGTCAGATGTTTGTGTGTCAGGTGTGAAGGCTCATGCTGATATTCTGAGGCTGCTGGCGACTCTGCTGGTGCTGCAGCTGATCCGGGTGAAGAAGCTGGAGGTGGGACGGCTGCTGGAGTCTCTCCTCCGGCTCAAAGAGTCCCAGGAGCCCAGGTACCAGCACACGTCCTCATAGTGAGTCACTCCAGTCTCTGTGCATCCATGACTTTCTGCTCTTCTCCATTCAGACTGATGTACTGGGAGGCGGTGAAGAGGGCCGTGGACTGGGCCTGTCAGTCAGACAGACAGTATCCGTGTGTGTGCAGCAGGCTGGAGATCGGCAGGGATTGGGAATCATCCACACGTCAGCTACTGGGCTGTGATTCTCCACACCAGTATTCTCCTCTCAAACCTGTTCTGGAGAGACGGATGGCTTTTTCAGTCGTGTAGTTGAAATGTACTGTTGCTGCTTTATTTACTGCAAAACAATTATCTTTATTGCTTTTTCAAAAGCAAAAGTTTTTCAAAAATATACCTGTACACTTTTTTAGACAGGAGTGATATGACTGAGTTTCGTTGCATTAGATAAAGACTGTCTTTTTAAAGCTTTGATTGTTTTATGCAGAGATTTGTTTCATGTATTAGTAACTTCTTCTGAATTTCAATATGACTTAATAGAGAAACCAAAGATTCCATCACTTAAAGCAGGGGTTCCCAAACTTTTCAGCCTGCAACCCCCAAAATAACAATGCCAATGACTCGCAACCCCCAATATCCTCTGAGGTGGTTATAGATATATAAACTTTGTACACAATGGTACACACATACAATAGCCATGAGCCTATTCATCATTTAATTTTGAAGAACACCACTCTGAGACCATCCTTCATCTTCAGTTTGGTCCTGTATTTATTTTGATGTATGTGAGTGCCGTAAATGTGTCAGAAAGTTTAATCTGGTGCCATAAAATCAATGTGTTGTGTCTTTAATATAATGTAATCACCCCAGAGGTCGCAAAAAGGTTATGGATAAATTATGGTAATTGTAGTTTAATAAAATGAATTTGATATTTGGAAATCACCAAGCAACAAACCCCCCCCCCATTGTCCCGCGACCCCCACTTTGGGATCAATGTTGTTTTGTTGACAAGTCTGCTTGTGTGTGTGTTTTTTTTTTTCTCCTGTGCTGTTTTAGCTTGGGCATCATTAAATATGTTGCTACAGTAAATATTATTTCAAACACCTACACACTGTCTTGATCATTTTTTTTAGCATCTTGAAAATTATATTCGCAATCTGTAACTAGCCTACTGTAGTCTACCGAGTAATTTAACTGTAATGGCCACTGGGTAGAGCTCGTCTCGTGTTTATTTCAGTGATTGGGGGTGTGTCTTTACTGTATATGAGTCAGGAAGCTCGTCTTTTACCGAACTTCACACAGCAGACTCCAATATTAAGATTTCTACGTGTTTTTTCACGGTAAGGTGTTCTTTCTGCTATATTGACAACACTATCAGGTGTTATTAATGCCAGAGTCAGATTATTGCTTTGTCTAACATGTTATATAACGAATAATTTAATAGGAGTGCATAAAGCTTTGAGTGAATATTGGAAAAGTAAAATGTCCAGGTGTTTACTGGATTACGTTGATAAATTTAGAGCATTACCTGTAATAGTTACAATATTCACCGTTATTTACTGTAGTTTTTTTTTTCTTGTCTTCTGTCTTTTCTCTGCATGTTCAGACACTGACAGCATCATGACAGTGTTTGAAAACTGTACTGTGGTGTTTGATGTGAAGAATGTGCCTTTTAAAGAGAAGCAGAAGCTGAAATCAGCTCTTCAGGAGAATGGAGGAAACATCTCCTACACCATCAACAAAGAGGTTCATTTTCTCATATAATAAATAAATTATTTTATTTCTTCCAATAATCAATAGGGGCAGTTACACAGAGCTAATAATCGTGTAGATATAGATCATTTATTTCAAATGAGACATTTCATGTTTGGTCTTTCCTGCTAAAAAAACAGCTAAAAAAGCCAACCAGTTTAAGCAGTTTTTTCAGCAGGGTCCTGTGAGCTGCTAAAACAAGAATACAGAAGTTGTACTACTAATCCTTTGAAAAGCAATAAAATCATTGAATATACTTCCTGACTCTTGTGTACTTAGTAACTGTCCAGCGGTCATGTGTCTGTTGACTTGTTTTATTTTCTCCAGTGCTCTTTTGTGGTCACCAGCAGTGTGAATGACCTGAGCAGTAACCGGCAGCGCAGCATCCAGAAGCTCCAGATCCCGGTGGTTGGGACGCAGTATGTGTGGAGCTGTCTGGATGAAGGACATCTTCTGCCTTTGACGAAGCATAATTTGGCCCCACAGCTGTCATATCCTGTCTCTAAATGCCTCCATTGTCCAGGTAAAGATTCATAAACATCACTTGAATGTTGGGTTTGAAGAAAGTCAAACATTTATTTAAGTCATAATAATTTGATAAAAGGTCAGAAAGACAGAAACGATTTCAAGAGTCACACACAGACTGATTTTATTTGTGGAAGTGTTTTGTTGTGTTTATGTTGATCTTGTGTGTATTTTGTGCCTCTGTAAATATAATGTTTTTCTTCATTAAAGGGGTTAAAGTGTCCACCCAGACACTAGAAGAGCAGAAGTTCAAAGGTCATTCTGAAGACCAAACAGAGGTTAAGATCCCTAAGAAGGGTGGACATTTCAGGTTTGCTCTTGTTTTCATGTCACTCTCAGTTCCTGAGTATTAGTCAAATGTTTATTTTTCCAGTTGTTTTAAATCTGATTTTCTGGGTTTAGTTATGAAAGTTTATCTGAATACATCTTTTCATTTTCCCACTAGAGTGTACAAAGAAGGTGACAGTGACCTGCCTGAATTTCCCTCATATTTTCATGTGGCCAAGTATTCAGTTTTTAAGAGGGTGAGAACATTCATAGTGCAGAAACCTCAGTAGTGGACAAAATAAAATCAAAAGTCAAATAAGACATTCCTGAAGCGATAGCTTTCTCAGAGCAGTCACAATCATTGATTACGTTGCAGGTCAAACCCAAGACTTTGTCTGTTTTGGAGCTGCAGAGTGTCAATGGACGAGCAGGCCAGCAGTATCGTGTGCTGTGTTCAGTGTTGCGTGAAGCTGAGGTTTGGTCTTGAAAGTTGTTTATTATTGTAAATTGTTCTTATTTGAGTCTGATTGTACTGTAGATACTGAATCTTGTGCTCTTGTGCTGATGGACTCTCTCTCACTATAGACTGCAGTGGTCCAGGACAAGCTTGTTTTCTGTGAGACGTCTGAAGATGCTGTGGAAGCTTATCTGATGCTGATGAAGGACATGGAGACTCAGGGATTCACAAAGACACCCACACTTCCTGCTGAGGTTGAGCGCTTGGCGTCTTACAGCCTGCAGCAGGTAAACACAAACATCTATTTTTATGTGTGTGATTTATGTATAATGTGTGTCTAATACAGGGATGTCCAAACTCAGTCCTGGAGGGCCAGTGTCCTGCTGAGTTTAGCTCCAACTTGCTTCAACACACCTGCCAGAAAGTTTCTAGTATGTCTAGTAAGAGCTTGATTGGAGCTAAACTCTCTAGGACACTGGCCCTCCAGGACCGAGTTTGGACACCCCTGGTCTAATATGTGTGAAATATGTGTGTGACTGATTGATTGGCAGCTTCTGCTGGAGGAGAGGCTGAACTGCAGCACATTATCAAAGGAAGTTGGTGTCTTCGTGGAGCTAATTTGGACTGAAGCTCTCGGTTCTCTTAATAACATCCTGACAGTCCCCGTGTCCAGAATCAGCCTCAATGATGTGAGCAGGAGCTTATTTAATCACACACAGTGAATATTAGGTTTGTTTACTACAGTGTGTTTAATGTCTCTGTGCTGTTGCAGGTGAGCAGGGTGGAAGGATTGTTACTGCAGGCACAAAAGACTCAGAATGAGGATGAAGCCAAAGCCCTGCTAGAGGAGGTCAACACACTCCTGCCCCTCAGAATGATCGACCCTCCGTCCAAACACAAGCTTGTGTCTCAGAAACTAGACCTTTGTCAGGTAATGTGTAAACTAACATAGTATTACAGTATTACAGTCATTTACTTGGGTATTTCATCACAAGGCTGTTGTTGAACAATGAAGACATGAACTGTACATTTTACTGTGGTCTCCAGCTGATCAGAGATATTGTGAATGTGAGTGAAGCCACTCTGGGAAGCCCGTCGCCCTCGTCTCTGGGAAAGTATCGAGCTCTGAGGTGCAGCATTGACTTTGTTCCACCAGAAAACCCTGAGTTTCATGCAGTTTCTAAACTGCTTCAGGACAGGTAAACTGGACTGCGATGATGATTTTCATACATGTTGGATATTTGACTACTTTTTAGTGTTTAAAGAGGTGATTTGACATTGCTAAAAAGAACATTATTTTGTATTTGGTGTAATGCGATGCATTTATAGGTTTTCCTTTTTTTTTGCGTATTCTTATGGGTTTAGGTTTTGGCAAAATGAAAAAGAATATTGCTTTTGGTTTGAGACATTACTCTGAGATTTCTTGAATCTTCTATATTTATGAATAGCTCACAACAACAAAAGAAAACAGCCCATTAAATGAAAATGTTATAACTGTTTCCACTACAGGCCTGTTCAGATTCAGCAGATTCTGCGCGTCAGCAGAGGGGTGGAGCTTCAGATGTTTATGGAGGAGTTAGGAAACATTAAGCCCCTCCTCCACTCCACTAGTCCCAGTAGTTTGGTTGGAATACTGTCACGGTAAGAGCAAATCCACCTTATTCTCAATGTGGAAGTAAATATGGAAAATATGAGACTAAATATGGATCAGCATCAGACTGCTTTTATAGAGAGACGTTCTTTGCTTATTTGTGACCTAAAGTGTGCTGCTTTGTTGGGAATCAACATGTTGGTCATTATTGAAATGAGCTGCTGTGTTCTTTCATTTGTGTATTCTTGCAGAACTTTCTGTATTTTTATAAGATTTGCCATATTTAGTAAATGTGGCCTTTAGTGTCTTTATCTGTATTATTATGACTCTTTAAGCAAATGTTAAAATATTATTTCTGATACATTTGATTTGTTAGTAAGCTGATGTAATTAAATATTATACATTTTTATAACATGTTCTGTGTAGAGGTCTGCTGCTGCCCATGGTTGGAGTGAAACTGCATGGAATTGAGAGGACGGATATCGGGAATCTTGGAGGAGGAATCTACTTCAGTGACTCTCTAAAGTCAGTGGCCTTGTGCATTTCTCATTCTTTTAATAAAGCGTTTAACAAGTGCAGATTTTATCCAGTCATTAAAATTATTCTGTGTGTTAAAGGACCAGTGTGAAATACTCCAAGCCCAGTGTAACTGACGGCTCTCGGCTGCTGTTGGTGTGTGAAGTGGCGTTGGGTCGGTGCAAAGACCTGCTGAAGAAAGACACCAGTTTGACTTGTGCTCCTGACGGCTTCCACAGCGTACATGGAGTCCACCGCTCACACAACAGACTCTCTGAATTTGAGGTGCTCTTCTTAGTCTTCTTCTGTATACTTAATACTCTGCTTGTGTTTTGAGATCTAATGTGATCTTTGGGTTTGTGTTTTGGCTTATATTGGACAGGACGATGAGTTTGTGGTGTTTAACACAGAGCAGATCAGACTGAAGTATGTGGTGCAGTTCACTCTGGAGGGGGACGAGTTAAAAGACTTCCAGCCTCAAATCAGTACCTTTGTGGAGCTCACTGACACCCCGACTGACATCTGTAAGTATTGAACAACATACACTGAATACTGGATGGTATGCTGTGATTTGTGCTGTGGAGTTCATCACTGTTTTGTGTTCATCCGTGTGACTTTAGTGTCCAGTGATGACAGTGAGGGTTTGGAGTCCACTAAGAATCCTCTGGAGGAGATGAATGCAGGTTTGCTGGACAGCAGTGGTCAGAAACTTCCTCTACAGGCTGTCAGTGTGAAGTGCAAACTGATGGATCTTCTGTGTCAGGTGTGTTACTACAGCCATGGCAGAAGAAGTAAAAGAAAATGCAGATTCTAAGTAGCAACAATAACATTTGAAAAACATTTTTACACTTATTTTTCTAATCACTGAACACATGTGGACAAAATGTCGGCAGAGATCAAATGCTGTTGCATTATTCCGCGGGTAGTGCACTGATGTACAGTATATTGACCAGTTCAAACTACACTCTTAAAATGCTGAATGATAATTGCTTTATACTTTGATATGCATCTACATAGGGAAAAAGTCATGTCATGTTATACTGTAGACAAGCTGTGGCTCCTCCAAACCAAAATCCCGTACCCAAACGTTTTTCTCTAACTTATAACTTTAACTGTGAGCCTATCTCTCTCTGCTCTGTCACCAGGTCATCATTTTTCAGACCTACACAAACCAGAGTGCTGTTCCCATTGAAGCAAAGTTTGTCTTTCCACTGGAGGAGACGGCAGCAGTGTGTGGATTTGAAGCCTTCATCAATGGAAAACACGTCATTGGAAAGGTGCAAATCATTTTCAGCTTGTCACGTTCAGCCTCTGATATTTAAAGCTATTTTCTGTTCATTTTACAAGTGTTTCTGTGTCCTGTAGGTAAAGGAAAAAGAGCAGGCTCGTAAGGAGTACAAGCAAGCTATAGAGAAAGGTCATGGAGCCTACCTGATGGACCAGGATGCACCTGTGAGCTCCTGAACATCATTTCTTACAGATGAGCTAATCATAATAATAACTGCTGTGTGGCTGATATGAACAGGAATGTTTGTCTAAGGTCATGTGTTTATGTGATCAGGATGTATTTACTATCAGCGTGGGGAATCTTCCTCCTGGAGCCTCAGTTTTAATCAAGGTGACGATCATCACTGAGCTGGTGGTGAGATCGGGCTCTATAGTCTTCTCACTGTCTGGCAGCGTGGCACCATGGCAAGAGAGCGCCGCCCTTAACCAGACAACTCAGGTTGGTCTTTCGCTGCTGTCATTGAAAACATGTTTTGCCCGCTGTTCATTTCAGTGTTTTGACTGAGAGTTGTGTTGTATTTCAGACAACTGTTGAAAAGATTGGCCTGTCCGAGTCAAAGGGGTGAGAGTCTCAAATGCTGGAAGTTCACTGAAGATGAAACTGCTGTGGAGAAACAATATAAAGCTCATTATTTAATGTCACAAACCACATGTTGTTTCTTTAATGCTTTGTTTATTCTTCAGGGAGTTTTCTCTGTCGATGTCCATTGAAATGCCTTATGAGATCATCAACTTAAACTGTTCACACCGCATCAAAACCAAGGTTATTAACGTTGTTCAATTTTCACTGAAATAATGCAGCAGATTCAGGTATGAACAGTATGAACAGTACTAATGTCTTCCCTGTTCAGATGACCGACTGTAAGGCAGTGATCAGCACATTACCAGGACAGACTCTTGGACCTGATGGGTTACAGGTGTCCTTCAGTCTTTCTAATATCCACATGCCCAGGATGTGGGTCGAGAACCATCCAGATAAAGACAGTCAGGTGAAGAAATTATCAGTCACATCTGTCATGGTCTTTTGTATTTCACCCAGTCTTGCTAAACATCATGAAACAATCTAATCAAAATAAGTATGAATGCATCTATCTGATCCCTGCAGGCCTGCATGCTGGTGTTTTATCCAGACTTCAAGTCAAGCGGTTTGTCTCTTTCTGGAGGATCGTCCAGTGTGAGCGATGTGGTCATTCTGCTGGACTCCTCCAAATCTATGCAGGGTAAAGCCATGCTGAACGCCCGCAGGATTGCCCTTCAAGTGCTCAAATCTCTGGACCGCTCACTGAAGATCAACATCATCTCTTTCAGCACTGGTTAGTGCTCACTGAAAGCATCTGATATTCTCTCACTGATCATCATGTGAACATTTTCAGTTCATTATTAATCTGTGATTTGTCTGAGAGGTCATGTGTGCATGACAGTATATCCTAGTTCTCAATTCTAATGTGTGTGTTTGAACAGATTACAAGGAAGCTTTTCCTGCACCGGTGCCCTTAAATGAGGCGTCTGAAGCAGCCAGGAATTTTATTATGGTGGGTAAAGTTTAATGAGGGTCAGAGATGACTGTGATTGTGTGTATCAGTGTATTTGTCCTGTCTTCAGTCGTGTAGCGGCGCTGGTGGCAGCACTGATCTGTGGCGTCCTCTCTGGAGCCTGAGCCTGCTGCCGCCCTGCAGGGGCATGAGGAACGTCCTGCTGCTGTCTGATGGACACGTTCAGAACCAGCCTGTGACCCTACAGCTGGTCAGAGAAAACTCCTGCCACACTCGCCTCTTCACCTGCGGACTCAGGTCTGGCTTTAAATGAATCTCTTTGTGTTTCTCTTCCTCTGACAGTGAGTTTCTGAAGCTAGAGTTTGCTTGTGTTTGTCCTTGTCTAGCTTGACCGCTAATCGTCATATGCTCAGAGCTTTAGCTCAGGCAGGTGGAGGAACATATGAGTTTTTTGACACAAAGATGAAACACACTTGGGCAGAAAAGGTGATTCATGCTGTTGTTTTTGTTAACTTTATCTCTTCGTTGTTTCTGAGGCTGGAGCTGAACAGATTTGCTGGTGGTTTCAGGTGCGCGCTCAGGTTCAGCGTATGGAGTCTCCAGGCTGCAGATCAGTGGCAGTGAAGTGGCAGCAGTTTAATCCCAGAGCGCCTCCTCCTGTTCAAGCTCCCTCACAGCTTCATGCCCTCTTCAGTGACTGGCACACTCTCGTATACGGCTTTGTGCCGCACTGCACTCAGGTGGACAAGCTTTACTGATGCTGCTGTTCTGTAGATACTAATGAATAATAACACGATATATGCTGAGATTTGGCGATCACTGCAACATTCATTCATTTATATTTTCGGCTTAGTCCCTTTATTAATCTGGGGTCACAACAGCGAAATGAACCGCCAACTTATCCAGCATATGTTTTACGCAACAGATGCCCTTCCAGCTGCAACCCATAACTGGGAAACATCCATACACACTCATTCACACACATACACTACGGTCAGTTTTAGCATACCCAATTCACCTATACCACATGTCTTTGGAATTGTGGGGGAAACCGGAGCACCCGGAGGAAACCCACATGAACACGGGGCACTGCAACATTTTAGTATTTAATTATTTAATTTTTTCTAACAGTTAGAGTTAGTAAGTTTATTTTACACGAATGAATGTTTCAGGGAACTGGTTCAAAACTCTAAATCAGCAATCTGCATAATCACAGAAAAGTATTCATGAGGTCTGTACAGTACATCTATAACTGTAAATCCTGGTGTGTATATAGTGTAGTAAAGTATAGTGCATATCATAAATGAAAATTATTAATTCAACTTCATTCATTCATTTTCTTTTCGGCTTAGTCCCTTTATTAATCCGGGGTCGCCACAGCGGAATGAACCGCCAACTTATCCATCATGTTTTTACGCAGTGGATGCCCTTCCAGCCACAACCCATCTCTGGGACACATCCACACACACTCACACACTACGGACAATTTAGCCTACCCAATTCACCTGTACTGCATGTCTTAGGACTGTGGGGGAAACCGGAGCACCCGGAGGAAACCCACGCGAACGCAGGGAGATAATTCAACTTCATATAAATGTTAATTTAATAACAAGCTGTGTGCAAAGTATGCCTTCATTTATATTCAAATTATATGCTTTTAGTTCTTAGAATTGTCGTTGAATCTACGTTTCACACATTTTGTTATGTATTGTTATTCCAAAATGGATTAATTTTATTATGTTACTCAAAATTCTATAATCAATCTCCTATAAGGACAACGTGAAAAAAATTTGCTTGAAATCTTTGGATATCACATGTAGAAAGTGGCTCAATCAACTCCCTAGCACCCTAGGTCATGGATCAGTAGGTTATGTACGTGAATTCAGGCACTGGTAACGACAGTGATGAGCTCAGTACATTAAAACCAAAAGTATATTATAGCTAAATAACTTGAGTGTTTCTTATACCAGCAACATTTCAACCAATTATAAATGTTTGCTAGATAGTTCTTAACCTTTCTAGCTATCTTAGTTCATGTTAAATATAAATAAATAACAGTTGTTTTTTTAGGAAAAACATCTCTCATTTGTTGTTGTTTGATGAATTGGTTCACGTGATTCATGTTTTAAACTTTTTAAATTTGCGTTAAGGGCACATAATGTTCATCGATTGACTCAGATTTTCACAGTGCATTGTGGGTTTTTCCAGAGCACAAATGTTTCAATGCACTGGAAGGATTTTCCGATTGAGACAGCCTTTAAAATGGCCGACACCCTGACCAGTGCCCTGACTACTGCTCAAGAGAGCTGATTGAAACGCACCCCTATTCACAGCCAAGACAATCAAAACTGAGCTCAGGTGAATCCTGCTTCCACTGATCATGCTTGAAATGCTTCTACAGCCACAGAAGACCACCTGTTGTACATTTAGTTGGACATGATTTGAAAAGGCACACACTTGTCTATACAAACCAATCCAAGAAGACTAACAAATTATCTGTAGACCTCAGAGACAGGATTGGATCAAGGCACAGATTTAGTGGAAGGGTACAGAAAAATTTCTGCTGCATTGAAGGTCCCACAGTGGCCTCCAATATCCATCTTCCTAGAGTGGCCAAATTGAGTGATGGAGTTTTTCTGTAGAGAAAGCAGAAATTTCCAGAAGGAATAACTATCTTTACTGCACTCCACCAATCAGCCTGGAATTTGCCAGAAGGTCAACTATCAGAACACAATAGGCACTGCTCAACCCTTGTCTAATGCCATCCCTAGCGTAAAGCATGGTGGGGGCTGCATCATGCTGTGAGGATGTTTTTTAGTGACAGAACATTGGAGACCTTAATTGTTGCTGATTGATGAAGACCTGCTCGAGAGAGCTCTGGGACCGGTTGCACAAGCAGTGCGTAAGTTAAAACGTAGCCTAGCTGTGACTTAAAGGGACACTAAGTTACAACTTACACATTACTAAATATTTTTCTGTTGCACCACTGAACTTAGTTTAAACGTAACGCTGCGTTCCAACTGAATATTTACAGCAGCCTTCCCCCATGTATAACGGTAGAAAAGAGATGACAGCGAGATTAGTTTACATTGAGGGACTCGCAATGATAATGAAGAATGCTCTCCCTCTACTCACAGCCCTAATTTCCTCCCAAATCTCGCATTTATTTGGTTTGTCAAAGAAGAATTTAATTTTCTTTCAAAGAGTGTTTTGTGTTAATTGTATCCATCGATCTATCCATTTCTTCCTGCTCTTTTCTCTTTCATGGGATATTTAAAAAATCCAGTTTAATGTTTTGATAACTTTATGTGTATTCACGGCTCGCGATAAGGGTGTGTGCGTCTTCTGTTATTAGTGACTGACTGTAATTTAATGTACTATAAAAATCTAATTTATCATTTCATTTTCATAGGACAGTTTTATATCGATGCATTAGTTGCAGAATTTTAAAGCAGATTTAAATGCTTTTTATTGGATATTACCCCATTCAATGCGACTATATGCATGACTTTACGTAGAGCTTACGACTTACTAACTACAGTTTGCACTAAGAACTTGTGGTGCAACCAAAGTGAGAACAAATTTAGTTACAAACTAGCTAGTAGTTACTAAGATTCTAGTGTGGACTTTAAGTTCCAGTTTAAGAAAGAACTTACAAACAGCTGGTGCAATCCTACCCTGGACCTCAGAATGGGGCAACAGTTCATCTTTCAACTGGACAATGGACCTGAAAACGAAGGAGTGCCTACGGGGAACTCTGTCAATGTTTTTGAGTGACTAAGCCAGAACCCAATTGAGCATCTCTGGAAGTAAATGACAATGGTTATGCACCAATCATGGAGCTTGAGAGAAACAGCAAAGTAGAATGGGAGAAACTGGCCAAAAATAGGTGTAGCAAACTTGTTGCATCATACTTAAAAGACCTGAGGCTGTAATTGGTGCCAAAGTTGCCTCAACAAAGTATTGCGCAAAGGCTATGAAAACATATTTACATGTGATTTCAAACAAACTTCATTCATGTTGACATCATGGGGTGTTATTGTAGAATTGAGTAAAATACTCACTGTAATGCAAAATGTGAAGAAATTGTTACTGAATACTTTTGCAGTTTATAATTGTGTAATAATTATTCTTTAAGGCCACATTGTTTGGTGATTTGAGTGGGCAGGAGATCAACACAATGGTTTCCACCACAGAACTACAGAAGACGAAGGGAACTGTAAGTGAACATCTGAAATACTTCATATAATCTGAAACCTTATAAAGTGTTTTTAAAGTGTTTTGAGGATGTGTGTGTGTGTTTGTAGTTCCTTCACAAGTTAACAGCAAGAGCGATCATCAGAGACTATGAAGATGGCGTTTTAGGTGACAGTGAGGCCGAACATGAGGTACAATATTTGGCTGCATGTTGCTGTTCTAATATAACCAGCAAAATTAATCTGCTGTCTTTTTCCATATCAGGAGAAGAAAGCAGAGCTGAAGTCTTTCATCATTGAGCTCAGTAAAGAGTTCTCCATCTTGTCTCAGTTCACAAGCTTTGTCGCCATCGAAGAGCGGGTATGATTACTTTTACAAGTATGGGATATTTGTCCATATTTGCAAATTATATTAAGGCTACAATAGCTTATATCTTATCAATTTAGGAGGAAATCATAAAAAATAAGACCTAAATTTAGGAAGTATTGCTCTAAGAGTACTACACAAATTGTTTTAGTTCTAACTTACACTAGCTCCTAGTCTTGAGATTTTCAAAATCTCTGAAAATTTATCTTGTGTTTATTTGGCATAAAATAGGTACAAATATAATAATGCTAATATTTTGAAATGTGCAACTCACCAAGAAAAGTACTTGATGAATAAATTCTCCAACGTTATTTGCTCTTTGCAGGAGCTGAATGAGCTTGACACTAGATTCACAGATATTCCTAAACTCATATCAGAGGAGGATGTGGACATTCTGCCATATATGGTCTGGACTGAAAACGATCTGGATTCATCTTTCCCAGCGGAGAGAAGCAGAGAGGAATTTGTCAGATGTGACTCATTGAATGACAAATTGGTAACAACGAAAGCGTCTATTTCAGCTCTTGTCATGTCGTTTAGCAGTTCATAACACATTCAAAACAATTCATCTTCATTTTTATGCCCCCAGATGGAATGTGGAGATTTTTATGAAATGGATTTATGTGGCCGTGATGTGGATTTTCTCAATTTAGAGGCCATCCAATGCCTGCTAAGTGTTCCTCTGAAGCTGCCTTCTCCTCCTCCTCAACCTGATGGCATGCTTGAACCTCAAAACTTGTATCTGACCTCGGACACAGTTGAAATTCAGGCCATACCGTCTTTCCGAAGTCTCAAACCTCCACTTCAAGATGCGGCAGAGCATTTGCCCAGTTATTCTCCTCTTACTGCCAGTTATCCTCGTTCTAGTCCCAGTTATTCTCCTCTTACTCCCTGTTATTCCCCTTCTAGTCCCAGGTATTCTCCTCTTACTCCCAGTTATTCCCCTTCTAGTCCCAGTTATTCTCCTCTTACTCCCAGTTATTCTCCTTCTAGTAATATTCCTTGGAGTCTCAGACAAATTATTCCTAAAACCAGTGTGCGCATGAGGGAATCATCTCCTCAGCAGCAACAAGTTCGGAAACATTTAAAAAAACCACTGCAACAAACATATGATACAGGTGAGTTGACTCTGACTGATGAGGTTTCCCCTGTGATCATTGTTTATATGGATTCTTTTCTATCCTCTCTTACATTTCTCATGAAGCTACTCCAAGAAGAGCAATGAAACCGTGCTGTATGATATCTCGCAGCAGCTCAGCAGCAAAAGAGGCAAAACCTGATTCTGTTGCCTGGAACAAGCTGTTTGAACTTCAGCATGAGGTGTTTGCACATGATTTAATGCTCTTGGTCATATACAGTGTGTAACTGTTTGGGACTGGGATTAAATTAGTTGTGTCTGGATACAGGATGGATACTGGGAGTGCACTGGCAGGATGAGCATATTTTTCAAGCTGGATGTCGACTTTTTTGCAAACGTCTACCTTAAGGAGAAAGGCATCCAATCTTTAGGTAAGTAGGCTACCTTTTTAAAAATTTGGTGACATTGACATACGTACACATTTTTGTAATATATCTCGATCATAATCAGTTTAAATAAAAATGATTACAATATTGACTAAAATAACTGTAATTATGATTTTGATTCTTTATACAGTGATGTGGAAAGTGTTTGCCCCCCTACTGATTTCTTTCTTTCTTTTTTTTTTTTGCATTTCTTGTTTGGCACATTTTAATGTTTTAGCTCATCAAACTAATTTTAATATTAATCAAAGATAACTCGAGTAAACACTTGATGCAGTTGGGGAATTAAGGTTTTTATTATTCTCTTCCCTGTTAAAACATCAACATAGGCTCATTCTGAAAACATAGCCCTATATAAGTTTCTGGAGATCGCGAAATACATCCCAGGAGCTACGTTTTTTTGCAGTTTTTGTTCTTACGAATTCACCAGAGGCCTCTGTGTATACATTTGAGATCTCAAATTTCTCTTGTGAGTGCCATTTGAGCCTGCTGTTCTCACATAAATCCACCAGAGGCCGCTGTTGACTGACTGACTGACCAACCGGCCGATCCCCCCAGCCTTCCCTGAACCTAACCGATAGTGTTTTCAAAAGCACAGATTGACCAGCACCCACCCACTTCCCTAAACCCAACCGGCTTTTGTTTTTGTCTCACCTGCTTTCTGGAACCGTTCTTCACCGGACTAGAACTTTGTCATCGTGGTCAACTCCTCTCTGCGTCTCAAGTCTGTCGTACATGGCGACCTAACTGGACAAACTGGTAACAGCGGGAAAGCCGTCCATACGGAGGTAAGGGGTCAGCTGCTAGCAAGAAAAGGAACAGAGTCATACCGCCCCGTAGTGTTCGTTTTAAAGACGACATGCAGCCATACCTACATCTGGCTATATAATTCGTGATCTCCAGAAATTATAGGCACTGATCATCAACTGGCAGCCCATGGGCCAAATTCAGCCTGCTGAGCCGTTCAATCCGACCCGCGACTGGATTCCAAAATTGTGAGGATCAAAAAGAAAATAGTGGTCCACACTATTAAAGCAACTAAAAATAACAACAACTCTCTTGTCATAACAAAATAACAAAAGTCTCTTGTCAGAATAACCACCATTTATGACTATATTTAGGCTACACTTCGAAATGAGGACAGACTCAGACAGACCATGCGGCGTTAAGCATTTATTGTTTCAAACAGGTTTTAGTGTAAGTGAAGACCGGGTGGGGTGTAGGCGGAGTGCGCGCGACGTGTGTGTGATGAAGAGCAAGGAGGGATGCGGTGGAGAGGGGTGCGCAATGTATTTAAGGAGCGGGAGGGAGAAGCGCGATTTCCGGGAGATTATCATTCATTTGCAGTCATCCGGGAGTCTCTATACATTTGCGGGAGACTCACAGAACTTCCGGGAGATTTGGGATTTCTGCCTCAGGACTAAAAAAAGAAGGAAAAACAATCTGGCACAACTTAAAATAGTCAATAGTCATTCAGTTTTGTAATGAAATTGAAAAGTATAAACATTAAACATAATGTTAAGCTAAAATGAGATTTTTATTTGATTTTCTTCTTGGGGGTCCTCTATTTTTTATAATCGAATAACAAAAAAGCAAAAAAAAAATCAAGATTATTGGGGGGGAGGGGGGGTGGTAGGGGCGAGAGAATAATAGAATAAAAAGTATATAGCTGAAATCAACTGTGCTTTAAAGGGCCCCCATGTTGCCCCTTTTTACAAGATGTAAAATAAGCCTTTGGTGTCACCAGAATCTGTTTATGAAATTTCGGCTCAAAATGGCCATCAGGTTTATTACACCCTGATGTAAATGTCAATTTGATTTTTGTCTTTAAATGCAAATGAGATGGTTCTCCCTGGCCCACTTGTAGTAGGTGCGCACCACTGAGGCTGAGTGAGGATGCACAAAACAGCACAAGTTCTCTTTCATGCATTTAAAAACATGAATGAATCGAATACACTTCAATAAACCAAGCGCACGCATTGCTGCAAAAGCCATTTTAGATGATTTTCCAACCACTGCACCAATATGATCACCATAAGTCAAGTGATCAATGTCACGTGATCAGACTTTTCACCTGATGAACAGGTGCTGGTCATATAATTAGTCAAATAATTTTTCAAAACGTTGATTTATTTAATTAATTCTGTTCAAGAAGTGAAACTTGTATGATAAATAATGTTACGACAGCTGTTTTAGCATTACATTATAATTGAATGGCTTCTTGTTACAGTTATGATGACGACACGCTGGAAATGGTCTATATTTCAAGTGTTTATTTCTTTTATTTTTGATGATTATGATGACAACTAATGAAAACCCCAAATTCAGTATCTCAGAAAATTACTTAAGACCAATACAAAGAAAGGATTTTTAGAAATCTTGGCCAACTGAAAAGTATGCACAGTTGGGGCTCCTTTTGTCTGAATTACTGCAGCAATTATAGCATCAACATTATCATCATCATCATATCCGTCTGTGTGAAACAGTGGTGGAAAGAGTACTGAAAAATCATACTCAAGTAAAAGTACCATTACTTGCCTAAAAATGTAGCACACGTAGAGTAAAAGTATCTGTTGTGAATATTACTCAAGGAATGAGTAAAAAGTAGACCTTTCAAAAGTACTCAAGAGTAGTGAGTAGCGAGTATTACGCTGTAAAAAGCTGATGCATTCACATTTAATTTGTGGATGTGTGTAAACATAACATTCTGTAGTGCATTTACTGTAGTTATTGCCCAGCAGGCACACAACCTCATAAGATCTTAAAATTAGGTTAGATTTAGGTTGTGACATCAGGTGACCAAAATTCAATGTCTAGCCAGCGTCAAATACTGACATTTATTTGTCAGGTATGGCAACCAAAATCCAATGTCTGATAGACGTCAGAGTACAACTTCAAGCTGTAACATCATTAGACGTTGATATTTGGTTGATTTTAGGTTGGACGCTGGACATTGGCGTAGGCCTGACGTTGGGTTCTGATGTCAACCTGATTTTCATTTCCAAACAAAATGCAACGTCCCCATGACGTTGGGGTATAACATCAATCTGATGTCATGTTCACGTCTTGTGCCTGCTAGCTGTTTAAGGCCATTTTCGTCATCATACAGTAAACAGCAATCATCTTCTCATCCGTGACATGCATCTAAACAGTCTCTGGATCAATGTGTGTAAAGATTTTGGATATCTTCTTGGACACTTTTAATGCTTCCAAACAGTTTGAGGCAAATTTTAAATTACCCATGTCTTCAGATAGTTCATTTTAAGGCGATTTACTTTCTATGTGCAATTTGATTGGACAGGAATCACGGGACTGATTTTTCTAATCCCCATAGACAGACAAAAATGTAGTAGTGACTGGAGGTTCAAGGAAAATATTGGAGTAAAAGTACTGATACAGCACTAAAAATGTACTGAAGTCAATTGAGTATTTGTGATTTGTTACTTTACACCACTGGTGTGGAATGAATGTATACATGCTAGTTTCACTTCTTGAATGGAATTAGTGAAATAAATCAACTTTCTAATTATATGACTAGCCCCTGTACTGTAATCTGTAACCTGTACATGATCACTTGGATAAAATGAAAGAATTTATTCAAAAAGGCACTAAATCTAATGCTTTAGATGACTTTTGATGCTCCACAGTAAAACTGAATTTAAATGTGGATAATTATACATAAACAAGGTAAAACTAAATAAATTCTGCATTATGAACTCATTGGAAATAAAAGCGAAGAGTCATGAAGTACATTTAAATGATGGCATTTTGCTTTTACATTTACTCAGTATTTTGAACTGTACAAATGCTCACCAAAACACTATATTTTTCAGGAATGTTTTGTGTGTTTAACCTGTGAGTCAGTCAGATGTTTGTGTGTCAGGTGTGAAGGCTCATGCTGTTATTCTGAGGCTGCTGGCAACTCTGCTGGTGCTGCAGCTGATCCGGGTGAAGAAGCTGGCCGTGGGACGGTTGCTAGAGTCTCTCCTCCGGCTCAAAGAGACCCAGGAGCCCAGGTACCAGCACACGTCCTCATAGTGAGTCACTCCAGTCTCTGTGCATCCATGACTTTCTGCTCTTCTCCATTCAGACTGATGTACTGGGAGGCGGTGAAGAGGGCCGTGGACTGGGCCTGTCGGACAGACAGACAGTATCCGTGTGTGTGCAGCAGGCTGGAGATCGGCAGGGATTGGGAATCATCCACACGTCAGCTACTGGGCTGTGATCCTCCACACCCGTATTCCCCTCTCAAACCTGTTCTGGAGAGACGGATGGGTTTTTCAGTCGTGTAGAAACTGGACACACACTACACTCGAAATTTACTCTCGCTGCTTGCTTTATAGTGTTTGTAACATTATACCGTCCTTATACAGTGTTTGGATGCCTTTGGACTTTATAAAATGTCTGAATTTCATTGCCTTAGAATTATCTACTCAAGTGCTTTTTTCTGCATGCTTTAGTTTTAATCATGGGATTTAGTGATATTTTTAAGAAGATGTGATTCATGTTATTTCCTTAAACATTAGTTGTGCCAAAAAAGAAAAGGTCTATTTATAATTACTCAACTTCATGATGTTCCAATACTCTAAGACCTTCATTCATCCTCAGAAATGTAGCTTTAGCACTAGTTCTACCAGGAAGACCTAATGTCACGTCACTCATCCCAATCAGTTGCAACCAATAGCCAAAAGACACAAGGAATACCTAATATCATGGCACTGATCACAATCAGTTGTAACCAGTAGCCACGAGACACAAGGAATATATAAGCTGTCCATTCATTTCATTCATTTGGTTGCAGATACTGATGCAGACGTTCACCCACCATCACCAGGTTGGCCCTGTTCAGGCGGGTAGGCTTCACCCCTGCATTAGTCCTCAGCAGTCATAGCGAGATCTGAAAGCTTTATGTTAAACCTCTTTAATATTATTTAATGTAGATGATGCTGAATCACTCAGTTTTTAGTTCTAAAGTTCGATTTCCAACAGTTTATTTTATTTTCAAGATCTGAGGTGAACTATCTGTTGCTGCTTTTTCAGTATTTGACTATATATGTCATGTAAAATGGCATTCAAACTCACCTTGTTAGCATTTAACTCTGAAAAAAGCACATGAGGTTTACCCAAGCGGCAACCTCCCGCTCTCCCTCGGGAAGCCAATACGGAAGTAACTGAAACTGCAATTCATTGAAATTCCGCTAGTCCTGGCTCCATAATAGAGCAAATTTCTATTGAGCCCACTGTTAGAATGGCCAACTTTACAGCATAAAAAAAGGTGTTTACAGCCTGGAACAAAGAACGATTTTGGTTCATATAGCTAATATTACCCTTCGTGACAACTGTGAGGGGGGTGAATTTTTTTATAACTCATCCGTTTCCTTTATATTAGGTTATATTAAGTTTGCATAATTAAGGGCGTGGCCACTTGAGTGACAGCTAGGTCTCGCTGGTCGCCGTCACTTCACCTCAGCTGATTACGGCTGATTAGCCGCTGATCTCGGCATATTCATCGTATTTTTGTGTTGTTTTATGTGACTATACACAGTCTGCTGCCTTTTGGAATTATTTCCTACAATTATCAGATGATATGGCATGCGGTGTGCACTTAGTTGTGCTCACAAGCCATTCACGTGGCCTCAATTTGCCAGGTGAGTGAAATTATATACCATCTTTATGAATGTATTTGTTTTATTTAAGATCATTTATCATTTATAATGTTCTTTTGAGCTGTAATGCACTCCAGAATCTGACAGATTAATTAGCTGTAGGCTCTAGAACAGTCATCTGAAGCGTTGTCATACAGTGTTCTGCCTGGACTTCATAATTAGCCTTGCATTTACTAACACAGACTATAGACCATTTTGAGGGATGTAAACAAAAACTGGTCCCAACATATATCCTGGTTTACATTTTTAATTTCTATAACTTCTGAGAAGCCAAAAAGAGCTGTATACATAATAAATAAATAAATAATGTTATGATAGCTGTTGTAACATTAATTTATGGTTGAATTGCCTCTTGTTACAGTTATGAAATAGTTTGATAACAAGCAGGAAATCTTCATGGGCCAATGACATGACCACGTTGAAATGGTCTATATCTGAAGTTTTTGGAAGTAATTTGCACTTTCCTCCTGTTGAAAAACGTCATAAGCACAATGCTTAGTGGCTCAATGTGTAATGCATTGAGCCACTAAGCCAGGGGCGTTGCTAGGGTCGAAAGGGATAAGGGGCTTAGCCCCAAAGAAGTTGGCTACCCCCCCCATTCCCCCCCAAAAAAAGTTCTAATTAACCCCGCTAAAATACCCCCACTTTCAAATCGGATTGTAAGTGGTTTAATAATAAATAAAGGGTGTTTAAGTCTTTTGTGAAGCTTTGTGACTTGTACATTAAAAAGGAAAAAACATTGATAAATGAACCCACTTCTCATTTACTGGTCTGTTATGAGCCATATCATACCTCTTGCGCCTCCTATCTCCTCCTGATTTGCAGTTTCTGTTTGTTTTTTGAAAATGTAATTTTCTGCATGTCTTCAAATCTGAAATATGATTTATTTTATAGTGCGAGTTGTTATCCAGTGTGATACAAAGCTACAAACATGTTCATTTGGACAGAGTGATTAACTGAGGTGTAGTGTTGTCAAGATATTGGAATTTCTAAATTCAATACCCTGCAAAATATTGATATTCAATAGGATACTATTTTTTATATAATAATAACTGTATCAAAAATAGTACAAAAAATTAAAATAAATATATGCTAGAAATATGTTTACTACAAACTTCTTTAGAGGGAGATTTTTCTCAGCTTTCCTCAAAATAGGTTGATGTGGGCAGTGTAGCACTTTAAATGCATGTAAGCAGAGCAGAAATTCCACATATGCCTCACAAAAGTAGTTGAACATTCCAGGAAATCCCTAATATGGATAAAGGCATCCAGCTATTGCTGTAGTTGAATGAAAATAAGATCTGAATAAACATAAAAAGGCTTTAACTGCGACAATAAATGGTTTATATGTGTTCTTTCAGCCATCTTAGATATTTTCATAAGAAGGGCGATTTATAATTCGATGCTAACTGACAGCATGTTACAATATAGCTATAAAATAATATGCTAGATGCATGAACTCACTGTGATTTAACTATTACCGAAACAAATGTGACAGGCTATATCACATCTAGATAAACATGTTTAGATATCTATATCATATCTAGAAAGCTAGTACAATTTACGTTTTTCTGACTAATTGGCATTTATTTACATTTATATGACGCACATTTTATTGATTACAGTTATTTTATTTCACTAAAACTACACACATTTTATACTGTGAAAACAAATATTAAGCTTCATCAGTAGTTAGAACTATTCAGTTTTGCGAAACAGTTGTATTATTACCTCATCAGCTTCAGCTCCTCAAAATAATGAATGAATGATGACACTGCAGTGGCGGGATGCTTTTAACACCATGTGACAACAGTGCCACTCTCACCTGCCGGTAGAAACAGGTACTGCTGAACAGCTGACTGTTTAATTACCCGACACGCTGCTTTAAGTGGACTGCGCGTGATGCATGTGATAATTTTAAGTACTTAGATAACAAAATAAATGTTATACAACCTATTTTTATCTAAGTGCAACCTATTCCAAAAGATCAGGGGCTTTTGACAACACATCGGGGGCTTGAGCCCCCAAAGCCCCCCCCTCGCAACGCCACTGCACTAAGCATTGCGCTTATGACGTTGCTTATGAAACCGTGTTTTTAAAAGTCTAAACACTTTATTGATGAAGTGTACAACCAAGCACATGTGGTCAGAACACAAACGAGTCGCAGGTGATGAAGTATTAAGCGTTTCTCCCATAGGAAAGCCCGTCTAAGCAGAATGCCAGCATGCGTCTGTAGCTCCGCTCACGCTCCGCCTCTTTGCCCTTGTATGGTATGCCCGGGGTTGGTGCGATGACGCGCGAACAAAATGGCGATGGTCGGCCACGCCTTGTGGTAGCTTCTTTTAGGTTCTTCATAAACCTATGGGTGACGTCACGGATACTACGTCCATATCTTTTACAGTCTATGGGTTTACCAGAGGTGATTACTGTCATAGGTTTCTGTTGTTCAGCTGTGAGAAATAGAAGCCATTTCTAATATATCAATTCGAGGTGTTGGTAAGAACAAAAACTTTTAATATGGAAATATTCCTTCTATCGGGTGCCTTTGCTTTTATTAAGAACACAGTTTAAATCACTCGCTCCTGTCCTCAATCTGGCAACCTGCACTTGCGTTTGTTTTAATCCAGGAGTGCAATACCTAGTTCAACCACTGGGTGTCAAACTTGCATACTGCATCTTTAATATGCATCCTTCATTGCAGGAAGACATGTTAGACTGCTGGAACTGATTAATGTGTGTTTAATCTGTTTACCAGGTACATGATTTAATATTTACTACTATATTTCTGAACTCATGTTGTATGTTTACTTGATTATTATTCGGTGTAAGGTTTAGGGGGGTGAGTGTAGCAGAGGCCAGCTAGTAAAGTGCTGTGCAGGTAAACCTCACTCCCCTGACTTCTTAAGGTGCTCTAGCGACAGATGCTATGGTCATGGTCTTTAGCCTCCTTAGAGCAACCGACTCCCATGCGGAAGGTCACCGATTCGATCCCAGCTCAGAGCAGTTTGGGTGCCGTGACCCTGATGGGAATGAGGTTTAGGGGCTAGTGAAGTGCTGTGCAGGTAAACCTTCAGTTTCAACCCTCTAGCAACAGACACTAGAGGTCATGGTCCTTAGCCTCCTTGCTAGAGCAACTGACTTCCTTGCAGAAGGTTGCTGGTTCAATCCCCCCTCAGCGAGTTGGGTGGTGTAGGACCGACGGGGGTTACATTAACAACAGTCCAGAGACATTCAAAGTCCAGAAATATTTTGTGTTCCAAAACATGATGCTCACCTTGCTCACCTATGTCTTTAGGGTGCACATTTACAGTGAGCTATACAACATACCGTAGTAAACACTCACACTGATGTGAGAGAGAAGATCTAGGTAAATTAGATTTTTTATTTATTATTTGCACACAAAAGTGTTGTTGGAGCTTTGTCACAGAAGGGGGACTGAGACCAGAGCTGTGAGTAGGAATGACAGTTTATTGTAAGATGCAAACAGGTAAAATGGCAAACAGGTAAAGTCTTTCTCTTTTAGTAGGAGTGATGTTAGCGATGGACACAGAGGAGATCGGGAAACACACAACCAGGAGGGAACCACTCTAGGAAGGAGAGATGCAGACACTGGAGATAAACAGGATCAGAACAGGTAAGTATAACTGATAGTCAGGGCCGGCGCATCCATAGAGACGACCTAGGCGGCTGCCTTGGGTGGCAGAATAGTGAGGGCGGCGTCCGCGAACCCCCCGGTCCTCACTTTCATCCGCGACACCCACCCACCCCCTTCCTCCCGGTCCTCACTTTCATCCGCAAACCGGTCACTTTCTTTTTCACTTTCGGGTTGAGGGCGGCATGATCGCCGTTCGCCTAGAGCGCCGGTTCAGCTTGCTTCGGCTCTGCTGACAGCTAATGGAGTCACTCACTATGAGAATTCATCCTTTGTTGAAGAGGCCAGTAGTGGAGTGAAGTGAAGTTCAGGGTTTTATGGGGCTGGAGTGATGACTGAAGATGACGTGCAGGTGTGCGAGTGATCAGAATTCAGGTGAGGGAGGTCGTGCTGATTTGAGTGACTGTGAGTGGGGTGATTTGGGTGACTGTGAAGCCGAAGTCACACTAGATTTTGAGCTTGCGAAATTCTGTCGTACGGCGCTGTGAAAAGGGGCGGGATTAAACAAGATGATTAGACATTAAAAAAAGCGAGCGATTGCTCCATGTTTTATATTTCTGTTCAGAGAGGTCATGTTTTGATCCTGGATTGGTCTCACGCAGTCAAGTGATGCGATTTCGCAGGTCAGAGTTCACTAAGCTTGAACTTTGCATTGCAGCAACCTGCAAAACTCGACGCATGACCCTGCGTTTCCGGACTGACGCATTCGCGTGCGTATGAATGGAAGTCTATGGGGAGTAAAGTCCAGTGTGACCGCGGCTTGAGTGGGGTGATTCGTGTGATTGGGAGTGGGGAGAAACTGGTCTGCAATGCGATTCCCAAACAACAATGTAACTTTAAGCTGAACTCTCATAGTATGATGCATCGTTTGGGAAAAGAACGTTGTAGTGATGAGTGTTTCCCAAAACCTGTAGTTTCTCTGTCGCAGATCTATCGTTTGAACCATGTTAGTTAAAACGTAAAACGCCCATAATGATGCTCTAAACGGGACGGAGTAACAACTTCTTTAGAAAAGAACCCCATCATTTCTTTGTGCAAATTATATTGTTTTATTAGTTTTATTAGTTTTGGTAAAAACATGCACTCGTTGTCCATATTAATAGAAATATATGTCAATGTCACATATAGGGATTATGTTTCCTTTACAAATATTATTGAGAATATTACAAATTCTATTCTAAAACATAAAATCACTTACAAAAGCTAACACGTATTCTAATATGTATAAATAATATAAATAAATAATAAGGCGATTTATTAAGAAATGAAATTTAATATTTATTATTTATTAGGAAATGAAAAAATCCTACTTTAATAATAGTATTAATAATATTAATGATTATTATTATTAAGTAGGATATTGTTGATTTATTTTTTTATTTTTTGAAAAGTCTACTTTTACAATTTCACACATGCAAACCACTACAGTACAGATACTTAATAAATAACCTACTATAAATTAAAAGCATTAACGTATGCTATGTTTTTTGTTTTCACAAGCTTTGGAGACGTAATGTAGATTCCGCTTTTAAATAATAGGTCACCTGTAGCTTTTGTCATGAGCCACGGCTGTGTTTAAAGTGGCATCAATGTTTTTAAAGTGCACTGCCAAGGGAGCACAATTGTAAACATGATCGCTAAACTGAACTTTAAAAAGGCTTTCAAAGCAAATTACACTTAAGAGAGATGACTTTAATGCTTTTTTTAAAATCATTCCAAGTTTAAATGTTAGAATGTTCTAAACGAATAGGGCATAGGTGGATAACTGGGAATAGAACACAGCTAGGAACTATGTTTCTAAGTAGTTGCAAGCATACAAGTTTGCGACGCAGTTTGCGAATGTTTGTTGGAACGATGGATTTGGGAAACGGCAAATCAACGAACTACTGTATGTTTGTAACGACGGAACTTGTGACCTTAGTTGGCTAACGATGGTTTTCGGAAATGCACCCCAGGCTGTTGACAGTATGATTACATTCACCACTGAGTTGTTGTTTTTTTCATGATCATACTTAAATTTTTGTTTTATTTCAAAATGTAAGTAACCTGTCTGAAATGCTGTATCATGAAGAGAACAATGGGGTTTTGATACATTTTTTTTTTACTTTAAAATTGATAGGGTTCCAATTTGTTGATTTTATGCTCCTAGCGTATAATATGGTAGTGATTAAAGGTAACAATAACATGCATATCATAGGAAATTATCATTGAGCTTTATTGTTTTAAATTATTGAAACAAGTAAAAAAAAAATGTTCATAAATAAATAGTGGCAGTAAGCTTGTGTCAAGATTTATTCCTTCACACAGTAAATTATAAGAAAATTATTAGAAAATCCTAAGAATTTTTTTACAATCACATTCTAGTTCATTTTATTTTTTGAACATCTTGTAATTTCACAATTGTAATTGTAGTTTATGATTATCAAACTATCTCTTTACCCTCTTCAACATTACAGCTTTTGATTTCTGCTACATTTACAACAAAGGCAACCCAGTGGCGCAGTAGGTAGTGCTGTTGCCTCACAGCAAGAACGTCGCTGGGTCGCAGGTTCGAACCTCGGCTGGGCTGGGTCAGTTGGCGTTTCTGTGTGGAGTTTGCATGTTCTCTCTGGGTTCGCGTGGGTTTCCTCCGGGTGCTCCGGTTTCCCCCACAGTCCAAAGACATGCAGTACAGGTGAATTGGGTAAGCTAAATTGTCCGTAGTGTATGAGTGTGAATGTGTGTGTGGAAGTTCCCAGAGATGGGTTGCGGCTGGAAGGGCATCCGCTCGTGCTGGATAAGTTGGCGGTTCATTCCGCTGTGGCGACCCCATAAGGGACAAAGCCGACAAGAAAATGAATGAATGAATTTACAACAAATAAAACAAAAAAAGACAATGTCAGACTGATAAATTGTACTTTGCAACATTTCTATTTTATAATAAAAAAATATTGTAATCAATGTGTAATCAGTAATACAAACCTACATCTGAAATAGGGTGATATATGCATATTGCATATATAACATAAAAGTTCAAATTTCACATGTCACAAAATATGTCATATATGCAACATATTTTTCAATATATTGCAAAAAAATCATATTTTTTCCAGCCATTGCAATTATATTTTTATACATATTTGTGATTTCAATAGTTGGGGGAGACATATATACATGTAAACGGCCGTTTTTGCAATATTTTATCATTCTGGCAACACCCAATAAAACAAGAAATAAGCTGAAGGAAAGTGCAGTGAGAGAACATTCCATGAATCTGCAGTAGTTAATAATATCATGAGAACAGATGTATCATTTCAAATGAATGTTTTTGGAAATTTTTACATTCTTGATTCAACAGTTAGCTGTCGGGAATGACAACTGAGACATTAGTCTGGCAACCTGCAGCTTTCAAGCTGCGCAGAAGCCAGTTGCACAAAACTCCCGCTTCCAGAGTAGGTTATTTGCAAAATCTTGCAATGTAAAAATGCACCTACAGTAGCAGCTAATCATATAGAAACCATTGCCTTCTCTTCATATTGGCTAGACTCCTGATTCCTCTCAGGTGGAAAAAAGCAAGCCCACCATCCCATAAACACTGGATATTAGAATCATATCTTAAACTCGAGCACCTTAAATATACCATCCGAGGCTCTACAAAAAAGTTTTATGAGATTTGGCAGCCTTTCCTACATTGAATGCTCAGGGGCTACTATATCCTAATTGAAAGTTTACCCCCAATTATCTATCAAATATTATTTATTTATTTATTTACATTATTTATTTGTTTTTCTTCTCCCAAAATTTTTTTTTTCTTTTCTCCTTTCCCTTTTCTTTATGGGGTGTGAGTATGTTTGCTAATGTGTTAATATGTCGTTCAATATGTGTGTTGTGGGAAAATCATAATCGTCAATGTGGTTGTGAATATTGAAGTAGTATTGAGTAGTAAGAAAGTAAGGAAGTAATGCAAACTGCAGGATCAGGTTAAGTTATTTTACAAGCTTGATAAACGTTCTCTGTTAACTCAGGATTTACCCCACACTCATTAACCCTGGAGCGTCTGCACATAAAAGTGTGACACGTGCACAAACAGCCAATCATGAGAATCAATTTGAATGATTTCTCTCAAGAGAGTAAAGGCAAAGATTAAAGGCGAAGTGTAATTCAAATGTACTCTTCTTATTTGTATATGTATAGCTTTAGTAGTGTTTTTTCATAAATGATGAGTCTGTGAACTTTTTATTTTGTAAATTCGTTTGCCCTCAAAATATTTTATCAAATATCATAATACCTTACCTCCCCCTCGAAATTAATTTTCTTCCCTTCTGGTCACATGGAACGCCTATCAGGAGGGGTATCAGTGCGTCTGTTGTTTCTGCTAAGCCTTTCTTCAAGTTGTCAATACTCTTTCATATTGTTAGCAACACCCATCTTCCAATGACCCAATCGGTTCCCATAGTACGAAATCATGCATCGCCCTAAATTTATTTGTTTATTTATTTATTTATTTTGCATTTTAGAACCATTTCAATCTGGCAGGCAGTCCCTACCGACAGACCCCAAGTAATGCTCAAGCTCTGGTTACTGTATGTATTTAATTACATTTAATGTTATCCTTTTTTATAAGATACTGTTTTACTTGATAAGACCACAATAATAATGCGAGAGGTGTTTGTTTCAAGTAGCAAAAATGTAATGATCGGGATACAACCTTCTCCTCATTTATCA
Organism: Danio kyathit; assembly: GCA_903798195.1. NCBI lineage: Eukaryota > Metazoa > Chordata > Actinopteri > Cypriniformes > Danionidae > Danio > Danio kyathit. The sequence goes on from LR812527.1 coordinate 25,570,496, forward strand.
TTATCAGAAATTTAATGACTTCAAACTGTTCAAAAGCCAGCTATTTAAAAAGGTTTATATATTGAAGCTTGTTTATATGTTCATATTTAAATGTAAATGTTATTTATAATAGTATTTAAAGGCTTAATAGTATTTGAATAAATAATATAATAATTAGTCATGTGATATAAACCAATTATTAGCAACTAAAAAACTGTACTGCAAAAGGTTTTTAGTAAAAAAGACTTTAATTTGGAGCAAAAACATTTTGCAGTAGATTTATGTCTCTTTACTCACAGCTGATTGGTCCAGTATGGGTTTGGGATACCTTCTCCGAAGCAGGCTAGCCGTATAGTGTAAATTACCTGATCAAAACCAACCCAATCTTGAGCCCGAAAACTCAGTTTGCCCAAACAGGTCATTTACGAGGGTAAATTTCAATACTGGTTTTGTGCAACAGGCCTCAGATCTTGAGAAAGAAGGGATTCATAAAAATCTGGCTGAGATATGGCAAACCACCACTCGTCTACATTTACAGAGGTTTCATCTGTTTGTTTGCTAAGCTGGCTTGATCTAATAGAATCGCTGTACTTTGAACATATGCCTTTTGCTCTCTCTTTAGCTATGTCTTGCAACGTTTCATCCAATTGTTTGTCCATTTCCTCAGACAGTAGCTCCTCGTAGCGGCTTTTGTAGTATGGTTTTCTTTCACAGAAGCAGTCCTCCAAACACTTAAGGCTGGGTGAGATTTCACATGTTACACATTTTCTACATTTTCTACAAAACAAATAAAACATGTTGCTTGTTATCAGCCACCATCCAATGAAACCAACAGCTATGCAGATGTAACCATAAATCTGCAAAAAAAAAGAAGAACAATAAAATCAAGCAGACAAATTAGGGGAATTAATAATAATTAGGATTGATATTATCCAAAATGTTGTCTTTGTATTATACTCTTTTCACACTTGAACTAGTTTCAGGCTTGGACAGGCCACCATGAGCACTGGCAGAATTCTGGCTGGCCTGGTGACTGATTTGACCTAGTATTATTTTATTCACTTGACTTTTTTTAATGTTTGGTGTCCAAAAGCCTACACCAAAAACTCTAAATGAAAAGTGTGTTACAGTACTCTGAAAGTCAAATTTAAAAGTAAATTTAAAAACTGAAAGGTTGATTCTGCCTCAACGTTCTGCCTTCATGTTGGTCTCAGAATGAGGACATTTTCCTCACTGGCAATAGTTAAACCCTCTGGTCTGAAAGGTCCACAGCAAAATACTCCACACCTTATTATTTAGCATTTTCCGAGAGCACCTTCTCCAACTATGCATATTTTGGTTCATTTTTTGTACATTTGGTTTGCTCACATCGCAAGAATGAGAAACCGGTAAGAACAAATTTGAGTTATGCATCAAATAGCTCATTTCTGTTTTATTTAGAGAGACTGTTTTTGCACATTGAGTGTGTAAGACTTCTAAAATGTGTTTAACTGCCTGAAGTAGTTTAAGGTTTGGGGGGAGGGGGTTCTCATATCAGTGACTGACAATTCATAGGAGGGCCATTTTTACATTGAAGCACAAGAAAAAAGTAGAAACCTGATTTAATTGATGCACTCAGACTTTCTTCCCCAGAGTATCAAAGTTCCTTCTTTTTGTTTTGTATGGGGTAGTTTAAATTGCTAATTGGCATGATGATAATAATTATTATGTCCCAATCAATTGTTGCTTAACCAAAAGTTTAACAGACAGTGCAAGACAGCAGGGGTCTGTTCTTCGTACCTCGCTTAAATGATCTAAGATGATTTGGCAGATCCTGGATGTTTTGATCTTGACAACTGATCTCTGGCTAATTTGGTTCTTCAAACAAGTTCGCGAATCAAATTAAAATGTCTGGATGAACTGATCTGAGATTGCTGCGAGTGTTGTGAAGGGCAGATCTATCAATCCTCGAAATCATGATCAGCAATGCAACAATTGGCCAGCAGCACAATGACATCATCTGATTAATATTCAATTAGCCATGTGAGCAAAATGATATCAAATTCGTAGTAAACAGTTTGTTAAATATGATAGGCAA